>CM035123.1:43486379-44086379 GCA_020205555.1 Panax stipuleanatus | reverse complement strand
ATTATGAATTAACATATGCTTTAGAAGTAAACCTAAAGCATTTAAGATAATAATTGGATCTTACTTGAACAATAAGTTAAGACCATTTCAATTAAATAAACAATTGTCCAATACTGAAATGGAAAGGACATTATATGAATTCAAGAGATCATATAAAATCAATACAAGATTAGGGTTTAGAAAACTTGCGTAAAATTAACGAGTTTAGGGTTTAGAAGACTTGCCTCAAGCGCAAGCTACTTAACACAATTCACGTACTTTAATACTTCCTACACATATATATTCAATCACAATAACATAAATTAGTTAACACGTAACTAATTCACATAAGTGGTTAACTCACATTCTGATTAAATAGTAATAATAATCAACCATCACATAGTTAATTACATCACCTACATATTCACATAATTAAATTAATTATGTATTTAACTCAATTATAATTAAACAATTATATTTCAAACACTTAATCAAATTATAAGTACTTAAATTATCATTACCTTTTAAATTATAAATAATTTAAAATTTAAAATCAATTAAACCACATTCATGCATTTATAATTACACAATTTATAATTAATCATGTATTTATCAATTATAATCAATAATTAATTAAACTATAACATGTATTACAATTACACAATTTATAATAAATCATGTAATTATCAATTTAAAATCCACAATTAAACATGCATTTATTAAGTTATAATTTAAATTAACATCTAATTGATTAAAATAAATCAACTTCTATACATTATAATTTCACAGAATTATAATTTAAATTAAACATTTACTCTTAATTATAATTAATCAAATTATAATTAAGTAACTTATTTTATAATTAAACAATTATAGCTTATAATTAAAATATTATATTAGGTTTTCAAAACTTTCTTTTTTTCTCAAATTATGAAATTACCAACTTCGTGTTAACACATGTTATAGAAGCTAGATATATGCTCATTATCTTAGCAATAATGTAACTTAGGCCATGAAAATAATCTGCACAATTGTTTAAAACACACTGCCACTGCACCGAACCCGGCGCAGCTGCGCAGCCAGCTGCCTTAAACCCGGCGCAGCTGCGCAGGTAAAGGCTCTGGTAAAAGCAAGCGGTGCAGCTGCGCTGCTCCTGGCCTTGCTGCCTGCGCAGCTGCGCAGCAGCTCGGCCAGACGCAGACAGCCACGGCTCCCTGCTTTACCGGACAACCCATACAAGCCAAAAATACAGTAACATAGACTCTGTAAATCATATATACGCTGTAATACATATATCTAACATGCACTCAAAACATAAACTCATTTAAACAACGAGAATCAATAGTTTTAAAAATCCAATTTGGCCATTTTCATGAAAACTCATATTTTTCCATAAAATAATCTACTGTAATATAATTTCTCAAGTAATTCAACTTATAACACATGAAATCTCTTCATAATTGAATATAACATCATATCCAATTCTAATTAGACATACTAACACATACAAATTCCTAAATTTTCCATTCTAAAACCAATCAATATACATAAAACAATATGAACAAAACTTTTTCCATGAAACTTGTTTTAACAGTAATTTAATTCCTGAAAATCCTCTTATGTCATACGATTACCACAATCAACACATGGATACAATACATACATATAAAATTCATGATTTCATAACTTCCATGAAAACTCAACTTTTGACAGAGAATAAAATACATGAAACATATGAATTGAGTTCTATAATTGTAAGAGTAAAATTATAGATTATAACCTTTTTGCTAATCGTTAATGAAGAAGATGATGATGCTTAAGCTCTTCCTTTTCTTCTTCTTCTCTCTTCTCTAACTCTTCCTCTGTTCTTTCTTTTCTCTCTTACACTGAAATTCTTTCTAACGTAGTTTAGACTAACGTATAATATAATACGTAGTAATAGATATAGGATTAATTATATAATATAACTGACAAATATATTAAGTATAATGTCAGTTATAAATTTCAAAAGGCCACAATGCCTTGTTTGGCAAAACAAGGTTATTTTTAAAAACAGATTATTAATGCTAAGGCCATGTTTGGTAAACAGTTTATTTAAATAGCTTTTTGATAGTTAGGGCCCCGTTTGGTAGAAATAGATTTAAAACAATTATAAGGGCCTTGTTTGGTTAAAGTAAATTTAAAAATCCTTTTTTTTATTTTAATAAATTATTTAACACATACTTTAATGTCACATTTTAATTAATTAAATATCAATAATAATTTAATCAATTAAAATCTAACATCAATAAATCACATAAAATTGTCACCTAATTATAATTACTCGCTAATTATAATCCATGTAACACTTCATCACATATCTCATCTAATTTAATTATCTCAATTAAATTAGAACTATAATATAAAATTAATATACATTAATTAAATTAAATATTGCACATTCATTTAATTAATATATACACTTAATTAATTCACTCCATCAATCACATAATTTATTTATTTAACTCAATAAATAATTCACATAAATATTTATTTAATTCAATAAATATTTAAAATTAAATATAAAATCACAATCGTTACAGTATGAATTTTGGGGTCATTACAGTAAACACATTGTTTTTAGTGCTACCCCTTGGGTTTAGTAGTTAACTTATATATCTAGTACCTCTCTTCGACGGATCCGAAAAAAAAGTTATAGATCTCAAGTTATAGCCCTTCATAGTAGTAAAAAGTTAGAATTTTTTAACTTCCAAAACATAGTTTTCATTTTCTTACTTTTGATCCAACTTTTGACACTCAAAAAGGTTAGATCTAAACATAAAATACTTATTAACACATAGATCTAAGGTTTTAGACCTCAAGATCATAAACTTTATATCATCAAAAATCAAACCAAATAAAAGGAAATAAACTATATTAAAGTTAAAATTTTGTTATAGTTTTGCTTGATTTCCTTTCTTATTCTTTCTAGAGTTTGTTTAAGGAACTAGATAGCTTGCAATACCTTTCTCTTCCTTTTTATGTGGCTGCCTGAAATCTCTCTTTGCTCTCTCTCTCTCTTGCATTGTTTGGTTCTTAGCTTAGGAATGAAATGAAAGGGAAAAGAACAAAATAGATTTTTCCCCACATAAGGTTTCATAACCTACGGCTTTGATACCAACCTGTGACACCCCCAAATCCGGGTACTTCATTTTCCATATGATTTTGTGTTCACTTTCTAATATAACATATATCTACCCAATGAATAATGCAAAATAAACTACAATTTAAATTAAAATAACTAAATCTCCCTTAAAACAAGGGTTACAACCTTCTCAAAATCAATCACAGGGTTACTCTAATCTTGACATGAATATAATAAAGTGCGGAAATAAAACATAACATTCAATTATTACAATTATTCTCAATAAAAAAAACAAGTCTTCACTTGCTTTGCTTTCCCTTGCCCTTACTTGTAGATGGAGAATCAACGTTATCAACCTTAACTGAAATTGTTATTTAATGCAAGAGTGAGCAAACCACAGCTCACTGGAGTTTAACAATAATATAGACATGAAAGAATATCTTTAAGAAAATCTGAACAACTTAGCTTGCTTCAATAATAAAGAATTGAATAATAATTCTCTATCAATATTAAAATTTGGATATAGAATTTATCTTAAGACCTTTGAACTCTTGTCCTAGGTTATAAATATTTCTATTTAAACCTTTAACAGTCAATAAGACTATGGACCTTAACTCATACTTAGGGGGATCAGCCCTTCGTACCATGTATTGTGCACAACCATCTTAACGCTATGCGTAGTAACCTCCCCTAGTAAATAGGGTTGTTCAACTCAGTAATTTCAATTCAAGTCCGCACCAAAGAAAGTTTGGTTTGGATAAGCTTACAAGGGTAATTTAGAATTCACGTTCATCAACTAAGGATTAGTTGAATCGACTTTCAATAATTCAAAATAAAAGAATTATGAATTAACATATGCTTTAGAAGTAAACCTAAAGCATTTAAGATAATAATTGGATCTTACTTGAACAATAAGTTAAGACCATTTCAATTAAATAAACAATTGTCCAATACTGAAATGGAAATGACATTATATGAATTCAAGAGATCATATAAAATCAATACAAGATTAGGGTTTAGAAAACTTGAGTAAAATTAACGAGTTTAGTGTTTAGAAGACTTGCCTCAAGCGCAAGCTACTTAACACAATTCACGTACTTTAATACTTCCTACACATATATATTCAATCACAATAACCTAAATTAGTTAACACTTAACTAATTCACATAAGTGGTTAACCCTCATGGTTAACTCACATTCTGATTAAATAGTAATAATAATCAACCATCACGTAGTTAATTACATCACCTACATATTCACATAATTAAATTAATTATGTGTTTAACTCAATTATAATTAAATAATTATAATTCAAACACTTAATCAAATTATAATTACTTAAATTATCATTACCTTTTAAATTATAAACAATTTATAATTTAAAATCAATTAAACCACATTCATGCATTTATAATTACACAATTTATAATTAATCATGTATTTATCAATTATAATCAATAATTAATTAAACTATAACATGTATTACAATTACACAATTTATAATAAATCATGTAATTATCAATTTAAAATCCACAATTAAACATGCATTTATTAAGTTATAATTTAAATTAACATCTAATTGATTAAAATAAATCAACTTCTATACATTATAATTTCACAGAATTATAATTTAAATTAAACATTTACTCTTAATTATAATTAATCAAATTATAATTAAGTAACTTATTTTATAATTAAACAATTATAGCTTATAATTAAAATATTATATTAGGTTTTCAAAACTTTCTTTTTTTCTCAAATTATGAAATTACCAACTTCGTGTTAACACATGTTATAGAAGCTAGATATATGCTCATTATCTTAGCAATAATGTAACTTAGCCATGAAAATAATCTGCACAATTGTTTAAAACACACTGCCACTGCACCGAACCCGGCGCAGCTGCGCAGCCAGCTGCCTTAAACCCGGCGCAGCTGCGCAGGTAAAGGCTCTGGTAAAAGCAAGCGGTGCAGCTGCGCTGCTCCTGGCCTTGCTGCCTGCGCAGCTGCGCAGCAGCTCGGCCAGACGCAGACAGCCACGGCTCCCTGCTTTACCGGACAACCCATACAAGCCAAAAATACAGTAACATAGACTCTGTAAATCATATATACGCTGTAATACATATATCTAACATGCACTCAAAACATAAACTCATTTAAACAACGAGAATCAATAGTTTTAAAAATCCAATTTGGCCATTTTCATGAAAACTCATATTTTTCCATAAAATAATCTACTGTAATATAATTTCTCAAGTAATTCAACTTATAACACATGAAATCTCTTCATAATTGAATATAACATCATATCCAATTCTAATTAGACATACTAACACATACAAATTCCTAAATTTTCCATTCTAAAACCAATCAATATACATAAAACAATATGAACAAAACTTTTTCCATGAAACTTGTTTTAACAGTAATTTAATTCCTGAAAATCCTCTTATGTCATACGATTACCACAATCAACACATGGATACAATACATACATATAAAATTCATGATTTCATAACTTCCATGAAAACTCAACTTTTGACAGAGAATAAAATACATGAAACATATGAATTGAGTTCTATAATTGTAAGAGTAAAATTATAGATTATAACCTTTTTGCTAATCGTTAATGAAGAAGATGATGATGCTTAAGCTCTTCCTTTTCTTCTTCTTCTCTCTTCTCTAACTCTTCCTCTGTTCTTTCTTTTCTCTCTTACACTGAAATTCTTTCTAACGTAGTTTAGACTAACGTATAATATAATACGTAGTAATAGATATAGGATTAATTATATAATATAACTGACAAATATATTAAGTATAATGTCAGTTACAAATTTCAAAAAGCCACAATGCCTTGTTTGGCAAAACAAGGTTATTTTTAAAAACAGATTATTAATGCTAAGGCCATGTTTGGTAAACAGTTTATTTAAATAGCTTTTTGATAGTTAGGGCCCCGTTTGGTAGAAATAGGTTTAAAACAATTATAAGGGCCTTGTTTGGTTAAAGTAAATTTAAAAATCCTTTTTTTTATTTTAATAAATTATTTAACACATACTTTAATGTCACATTTTAATTAATTAAATATCAATAATAATTTAATCAATTAAAATCTAACATCAATAAATCACATAAAATTGTCACCTAATTATAATTACTCGCTAATTATAATCCATGTAACACTTCATCACATATCTCATCTAATTTAATTATCTCAATTAAATTAGAACTATAATATAAAATTAATATACATTAATTAAATTAAATATTGCACATTCATTTAATTAATATATACACTTAATTAATTCACTCCATCAATCACATAATTTATTTATTTAACTCAATAAATAATTCACATAAATATTTATTTAATTCAATAAATATTTAAAATTAAATATAAAATCACAATCGTTACAATCTTCCCTCCTGAAAAGGATTCTGTCCCCAGAATTACAAAAAAAAAAAAAATTAATAATCTCGTCTATTACATTCTTCCCCCCTTAAAAGGATTCTGTTCCCAGAATCAGTATTTAAGGGGTTACACAAAACTAATCAAATAAATGCGGATAAGATTTTATCATAACATCTTCGAGTTCCCACGTAGCTTCTTCAGCACTGTGGTTTCTCCAAATTACCTTAACAGAAGGTATCACTTTATTCCTAAGTACTTTTTCCTTTCTATCAACTATTTGAACAGGCATTTCTTCATACGTTAAGTCTTTATCAAATAGCAAAGGTTCATATTCTATTACATGTTTGTAATCGTGCTTGTAAGGTCTTAATACAGAAATATGAAAGACATTATGTATATTCTCGAGCTTCGGAGGTAATGCAATCTCGTAAGCAACCTCGCCCACCTTTCGTAATACCTCAAAAGGTCCAATGAATCGGGGACTCAGCTTCCCCTTCTTATCGAATCGAATTTTCCCCTTCCAAGGAGATACTTTAAGGAAAACGAAAATTCCTGGCAAGAATTCTCGGTTCTGTAGATTAAGATCGGCATACTTCTTTTGTCTGTCTTGAGCAGCAACTAATCTCGTTCTGATCAGCTTCACAATTTCGACAGTTTGTTGTACCAATTCTGGTCCCAACAGTTGACGTTCACCGACTTCATCCCAGCACAAAGGTGTTCTGCATTTTCTGCCGTATAATGCTTCGTAAGGCGGCATGCCAATACTCGCATGATAACTATTGTTGTAGGCGAACTCCACCAATGGTAGATGATCCTCCCAGCTTCCTTTGAAGTCCATCACACAAGCTCTTAGCATATCCTCAAGTGTCTGAATCGTTCTTTCGCTTTGTCCATCATTCTGAGGATGATACGCTGTACTCATTCGCAATTGCGTTCCCATACCTTCTTGCAAACGCTTCCAGAAATTTAACGTAAAACGCAGATCTCTGTCGGACACAATCGACACCGGAACACCATGTCGAGAAATAATTTTCTTCACGTATAGCTTCGCTATCTTATCCAGGTTGTACTTAACCCTGATTAGCAGAAAGTGGGCTGACTTCGTCAGTCGATCCACTATAACCCATATCGCATCAAATCCTTTCTGAGTCATTGGAAGACCTACCACGAAATCCATCGTGATATGCTCCCACTGAAAGTAGTATGCATACAAGCCAATCATGTATGATGATAAAGCATATACTTTAGAGGCAATCTTATTTATTTATTAATAAAAATATTCATTTATTAAAGACATTTAATTATCTACATGGTGCTATTTTTATAATATGTAAATAACCCATAGTTTTAAGCAATGCTTTTAGAATCATGATGATGATCATGCCAATTAGATCTAAATTCTTAGAATGCTCTAAAACTAAAATAGTTCCTAATCATGGGATTACTAAAAAGGGGATTAGTAAATCCGGATAGATTAGTACATATGTTGCTTGCTCATTAGATGAGGATGATTGATCTCATAATCATTTGTGTGGAGACACTAAACCAAGTATGTAGGTGCTTATTGGAGAATAAGTTCACTGAACGTGACTCGCTATGGAATACCTAATGGAGTTTTACTCGCCTGTCAATAGAAATTCCTAATGTGATAGTAGTACAAGTGATCCTTGGACTTGAGATCATCATAGTATCTTGTATGTAATGAATTATACTTTGACTTATTCCTTAAAGCCCTTTAGGGTATATAAAAGGGTATGCTTGGGTATAATGAGTTACATATGGAGACAATGAATGATCAATAAAGAATCTACCACCTCTAGTAAAGGAGGAGATATGTCCTATGTGATTCGTTAAATGACAACCCAGGAATCCTTTGCCAAGGTAAAATGAAATTAGAAAGGAGTTTCTAATTTACATTATTTGGAGTTTTGCATTTTCTAATCGAAATACATATAATTAAATAAAATAAGACTTGACAGTAAATTCATGTCTTATATTTAATTGGGACATTGTATGGTAGAAGGATTGAATTGTATGGTAACTATTTACTCACAGGTTCTTTTATGATTAATGTTGAAATCTATATTATCTGGAAAGTCGTTGATCGCTAGGGAGGCTTATCCCTATTGTAGAATAAATATTATTTATTTGAATAGATTATTAGTTTAATTTATTTATTTAAATAAGATTAGAATTGTTCTAATTGATTTATTCACAACCGGTTTAATATGGAGAACCTAAAGGGTCACACCATAAAAGGAAGAATAATTATTTAAGAAGGTAATGGCATAATCGTAATAATGCATTAAGTGAAATTAATTTAATCTATGGTGATAGAATAAATTAAATAGCTTAATATTTTTTATTTAATATTTTGGAAATATTAAATATAAATTAATAAGAGGAGTCTTATTAATATTATTATAATTATTATTATTTTAATTTCTAAAGGAGTTTAGTAATTAATTTAATATTAGTACTCTCATTTATTCCTAATAAGATTAGGAGACAAATTAATTAAATGAATTTAATTAATTATTTCCCATGTGGTGGGAAGCCTAAATTAATTAAAGGAGTTTAATTAATTAAAAGAAATCCCATGTCTAATAGGATTAGAAGGGTTGACCAATATCTATATAAGAGAATTCTTATAATAGATATTACTTGATGCAATTCCAATTGTTGGAGAGTACTCCTTTTCTATAGAGGATAGAAAACTAAGGTTTAGCCAAACACCCTCCTTCTTGATAATTCATCTTCCTTGGTGGATCACCTCTAGAGGCCAAACACTTGGGTGGCTAACGTTGATCAAAGGAAGGAATCTAACCCGGAAATTCAAGGAGATCACGAAGAACAAGGAGTTGAACTAGTACCTGTGGAAGCTTCGTTCTACAAGGGTATGATTCCATAACTTCTTATTTATCGTTTTAAATTAATAATTTGCATAAAGGATGATCCGGGTAATGGTTTTGTAGAAATTTTTTTAAACTCTGATATACCATGCTTCCGCTAATTTTTGCAATTTGATTGCATCACGATTTCATACAAACCCAACACCCACTTCCACTCTGGAATTTCTAACGGTTGCAGCAGTCCACTTGGTCTCTGGTGTTCTGCTTTGACTTTCTGGCACGTTAAGCACTTCGCAATGCATTCCGCAACGTCCCTCTTCATATTCGGCCACCAGAAATGATGCCTGAGATCCTGGTACATCTTCGTACTCCCAGGGTGAATAGAATATCTAGAACTATGAGCTTCGCTTAGAATCTCCTCTTTGACCTCTGGTACTGGCGGTACCCATATTCTACCCTCAAACCGCAACAGTCCTTCGTTATCGATCTTGAATTTGAACTCTTCGCCTTCGGTTATCCTCTTCCGAATCATTTCACATTCTTCATCATTGAATTGTGCTTCTTTCACCTTATCTACTAGAGTAGAACCACTGGTTACTTGAAACAACAACTCATCCGATTCCTTCGGAAACTTCACTTCCAATTCTAATCTAGCCATTTGTTCTATCAACCGATCCTGATCAGTTAATACGTTCAGCTTCTCCCGACCTTTCCTGCTTAAAGCGTCAGCGACAACGTTAGCTTTACCCGGATGGTAAAGTATCTCGCAATCGTAGTCTTTAATCAGCTCCAACCATCTTCTTTGGCGCATGTTCAAATCCTTCTAGGTAGATATATACTTCAGACTCTTGTGATCTGTGTATATTTCACACTTCTCTCCATATAAGTAGTGCCTCCAAATCTTCAGGGCAAACACTACTGCCGCCAATTTTAGATCATGGGTTGGATACCCCTTCTCGTAATCCTTCAACTGACGTGACGCATAGGCAATGACTTTGCTGCTCTGCATCAATACACAACCTAATCCTTTATGTGAGGCATCGCTATATACTACGAAATTTCCGGAACTATCTGGTAAAGACAATATAGGCGCAGTACTCAGCCTCTTCTTCAGTTCTTGAAAACTCTCCTCACACTTCTCCGTCCAAGCAAACTTAACTGTTTTACGAGTCAGATTCGTCAACGGAGTTGCGATTCTAGAAAAGTCTCGGATAAATCTCCGGTAATAACCTGCCAATCCCAAGAAACTCCTCACTTCGGACGGCGTCTTCGGCTGTTCCTAATTTATAATAGCTTCAACCTTCGACGGATCTACCGAAATACCATCCTTGTCGATCACGTGGCCAAGAAATTGCACACGTTCAAACCAAAATTCGCATTTCGAGAATTTAGCGTAAAGCCTCTCTCGTCTCAGGGCTTCTAAGGTTAGTCGTAAGTGTTCAGCATGCTCCTCCTCGGTCTTGGAATAAACCAGGATGTCATCTATGAACACTACCACGAACTTGTCTAGAAATGGCTTGAACACCCTATTCATTAGGTCCATAAATGCAGCTGGGGCATTCGTTAGACCAAATGACATCACCAAGAACTCGTAATGACCATACCGAGTTCTACAAGCCGTTTTCGGTATATCTTCCTTTCTCACCTTCAACTGATGATACCCGCTTCTCAAATCAATTTTTGAGAAGTACCTCGCACCCTTCAGTTGATCAAACAAGTCATCGATCCTAGGTAAAGGATACCTATTCTTGATCGTAACTTTATTCAACTCTCTATAATCAATACAAAGACGCATCGACCCATACTTCTTCTTCACGAATAAGACAGGCGCTCCCCACGGTGAAACGCTTGGTTGAATATACTTCTTGTCCAGTAATTCTTGAAGTTGAATCATCAGTTCTTTCATCTCGACTAGAGCCATTCGGTACGGAGCCTTCGAAATCGGAGCAGTTCCCGGCGCTAGATCGATCACGAACTCTGTCTCCCTATCTGGCGAAAGTCCTGGTAAATCGCTCGGAAAAACGTCCACAAATTCCTTAACTACCGATATCTCCTCCACCTTCGGGCTTTCCTTATGCGAATCTACTATGTAGGCTAGATATCCTACACAGCCGTGCGTCAGAAGTTTCTTGGCTTGCATAACCGTCAGAAAACTCGCTTGCCTAGGCGATTTGCTACCATAGAGCACCAACTTCGACGGAGTCGTAAGGTTCACCGACTTCTTCTGACAGTCGATTACCGCCCCATGGTTGAACAACCAATCCATACCCAGTAATACGTCGAATTCTCCAAGTTTAATCGGAATCAAATCTACTCTAAGTTCCTGACCCTTAATGTCCAATCTACAGTTCTTATAAACGCTCCTAATAGGAATAACCTCCCTATTCGCAATCTCTATGATCAAAGGGTAACCTAATTCCTCTACAGGTAAGTCTAAGGTTTTAGCAAAATCATCAGATATGAATGAACAAGTAGCACCCGAATCAAATAATACATATGCATTTATACTATTGATCAGAATAATACCTGACACCACGTATTTTGATTGCACAACATCCTGCATCGTCATGTTGAATGTTCGTGCAGTGGGTCGAACAGCTTGTAATGGTGCAGCAATAGTAACGGTACTGCCGCTTCCATTCCCTCCGCTCCCTGTTGACCCTGCCGTCAACTTCTTCGGGCAGTTACGAGCCATGTGATATTTGGATCCACATGTAAAGCAAGCTCCTTTCTTCGGTTTTGGGCAATTTGGCGCGATGTGGCCTTCCTGACCACAGTTGAAGCACACCCGCTTCCCCTTCATGCACACACCAGTGTGATTCTTATCGCATGTAGCACATGCTTCGAACTTCCTCTTCTGCTGACTTCCTTGCTGACTCCCAGCAGAGATATTATCAGACCACTTCCTCTTCTGGTTCACAGCGCTGCCTGTGAAACCCCCAGTCTTGGTTTCTACCTCATTCTTCTTCTTCTTATCTTGGTTGAACCTCGTTACCGCTTCGCTTCCTCCTTCAGCAAGTATGGCTTTCTCCAGCATCGCTGCAAATGTGTTCAGCTGGAACATGGAAACCTTGCTGTAGAGCCAGGGCTTTAGTCCCCGCTCAAACCTTCTTGCTTTCCTAGCGTCAGTGCTGACCTGGTATGTAGCAAACCTGGCCAACTTGTTAAACTTAGCAGCATGCTCGGACACCGTCATCGCTCCTTGCTTAAGTTCTAGGAACTGGACCTCCATCTGGTCCTGCGAACTCACTGGAAAGTACATCTCGTAGAACATTTCCTTGAAACATTCCCACGTGATGACTCCCTCTCCCTCTCGAGTCTTGTTAGCCTGCCACCAAAAACATGCATCCGACTTCAACATGAAAGCCGCGAACGTTGTCTTTTGGTCTTCTCCTACTCTAGCCACGTCAAATACCTTCTCCATTTCCATAACCCATGTCTGAGCTTCGATAGGGTTAGTCGATCCTTTGAACTCAGGCGGTCCTACTGCCTTGAATTCCTTGAAAGTAGTACCCTGCATCTGCGGTTGATTCGCAAGAGCTCCGGTCAACAGGTTCACCAACTGCTGAACCGAATTGGGATTCGTCCCATCGTTATTGTTGTTGTTCGTCGAACCCTCAAGATTTTGACACGTTACTCTTCTTCTAGGAGGCATTTTCTGTTAAGAAAATATTATTATTGGACCCTTTATTCAATTATTAAGTATCCAAGTTCATACTTAAACGTTTAAATAATTCAATGCACATAGAATACCAAGCACGTCCATAAACTTCTTTTATTCATCAGTCGTAGTTTTAAAAACATCAAACAGATAGCATTTTTGCCATTTACATCATCCTTCCTGAACTGGAAAAGTTGCAGGATTACATTATTAACTCATCCCATTCTTCTCTCAAATTATGGGATTTTCGTTACTTATTACAAAACATGCAATACATAACAAACTCTACCTCTACTGTTACTACTACCACTACTACCACTGCCTTGGCATATTAATGCATCTCACAGCCTCTCTGTGTTCCTCTTCCATTACCCGAAATGCCATTCTTCGGTCCACCACATACCACGGTAAACATTGGAACTGAGCTGGGTAGTAGAAAATACGATCCTGAGCTCTCTCTATCGCCGTCTGAAAAGCATATTCCTGTTTCCCTTAGCTCCAGCTTCACCTTCAGCTCGATCGGCTCGTTGATTAGCCCTCAAGCTTGACTCTTCAGCTCTGGCATGCTTCCTCGACTCCTCCTGGATGTCTTGCTTCAGCTTTGCCAGTTCAAATCGAGCAGCATCTCTCTCGACCTCCATATGTATCAGGTTCCACTGTGCTTCTCCTAGTTCACTATCCATCTCTTCGATAGTCTCATCCCGCTGCTGAATAGTCTCCTCGAGATCTCCTACTCGTCCTTGAAGTTCCACATTGCTATCGTAGACTGCCTCATACATCTCAGCACTAGTAGAGTGAGGTGGGAATTCCTCCTCGGGATCCTCTTCCTCCTCTTCCTCCTCTTCAGACTCGTCCTCGTCCTCATCCTCTGGAATAGGTGTCAGCTCACGCTCCCGACCAGCTACGGTGATCACTAGAGATGGCTCTCTCCTAACCAGCTGCTCCCAGACAATATGTATGTCACGGGGCTCTTCCTCTCTAGGCACCTGAGGTACATCCTCTCTAGCCTGACTAGGTTCTCCCACGTTCGACATCCTGACAAAAGAATTTTAAAGTTCATTATTACGTGATAACGAATCGTCACTCTTCGAATACTATAATGTAAACACATAGGCACATAAGGTAGTTTATTATCTTTTACCTATCACATCTATCTTTTCGATCTTACCATAAGGCTACTACCTAAGGTTTTTCCCCACATAAGGTTTCATAACCTACGGCTTTGATACCAACCTGTGACACCCCCAAATCCGGGTACTTCATTTCCATATGATTTTGTGTTCACTTTCTAATATAACATATATCTACCCAATGAATAATGCAAAATAAACTACAATTTAAATTAAAATAACTAAATCTCCCTTAAAACAAGGGTTACAACCTTCTCAAAATCAATCACAGGGTTACTCTAATCTTGACATGAATATAATAAAGTGCGGAAATAAAACATAACATTCAATTATTACAATTATTCTCAATAAAAAAAACAAGTCTTCACTTGCTTTGCTTTCCCTTGCCCTTACTTGTAGATGGAGCATCAACGTTATCAACCTTAACTGAAATTGTTATTTAATGCAAGAGTGAGCAAACCACAGCTCACTGAAGTTTAACAATAATATAGACATGAAAGAATATCTTTAAGAAAATCTGAACAACTTAGCTTGCTTCAATAATAAAGAATTGAATAATAATTCTCTATCAATACTAAAATTTGGATATAGAATTTATCTGAGGGTCATAAGACCTTTGAACTCTTGTCCTAGGTTATAAATATTTCTATTTAAACCTTTAACAGTCAATAAGACTATGGACCTTAACTAATACTTAGGGGGATCAGCCCTTCGTACCATGTATTGTGCACAACCATCTTAACGCTATGCGTAGTAACCTCCCCTAGTAAATAGGGTTGTTCAACTCAGTAATTTCAATTCAAGTCCGCACCAAAGAAAGTTTGGTTTGGATAAGCTTACAAGGGTAATTTAGAATTCACGTTCATCAACTAAGGATTAGTTGAATCGACTTCCAATAATTCAAAATAAAAGAATTATGAATTAACATATGCTTTAGAAGTAAACCTAAAGCATTTAAGATAATAATTGGATCTTACTTGAACAATAAGTTAAGACCATTTCAATTAAATAAACAATTGTCCAATACTGAAATGGAAATGACATTATATGAATTCAAGAGATCATATAAAATCAATACAAGATTAGGGTTTAGAAAACTTGAGTAAAATTAACGAGTTTAGGGTTTAGAAGACTTGCCTCAAGCGCAAGCTACTTAACACAATTCACGTACTTTAATACTTCCTACACATATATATTCAATCACAATAACCTAAATTAGTTAACACTTAACTAATTCACATAAGTGGTTAACCCTCATGGTTAACTCACATTCTGATTAAATAGTAATAATAATCAACCATCACGTAGTTAATTACATCACCTACATATTCACATAATTAAATTAATTATGTGTTTAACTCAATTATAATTAAATAATTATAATTCAAACACTTAATCAAATTATAATTACTTAAATTATCATTACCTTTTAAATTATAAACAATTTATAATTTAAAATCAATTAAACCACATTCATGCATTTATAATTACACAATTTATAATTAATCATGTATTTATCAATTATAATCAATAATTAATTAAACTATAACATGTATTACAATTACACAATTTATAATAAATCATGTAATTATCAATTTAAAATCCACAATTAAACATGCATTTATTAAGTTATAATTTAAATTAACATCTAATTGATTAAAATAAATCAACTTCTATACATTATAATTTCACAGAATTATAATTTAAATTAAACATTTACTCTTAATTATAATTAATCAAATTATAATTAAGTAACTTATTTTATAATTAAACAATTATAGCTTATAATTAAAATATTATATTAGGTTTTCAAAACTTTCTTTTTTTCTCAAATTATGAAATTACCAACTTCGTGTTAACACATGTTATAGAAGCTAGATATATGCTCATTATCTTAGCAATAATGTAACTTAGCCATGAAAATAATCTGCACAATTGTTTAAAACACACTGCCACTGCACCGAACCCGGCGCAGCTGCGCAGCCAGCTGCCTTAAACCCGGCGCAGCTGCGCAGGTAAAGGCTCTGGTAAAAGCAAGCGGTGCAGCTGCGCTGCTCCTGGCCTTGCTGCCTGCGCAGCTGCGCAGCAGCTCGGCCAGACGCAGACAGCCACGGCTCCCTGCTTTACCGGACAACCCATACAAGCCAAAAATACAGTAACATAGACTCTGTAAATCATATATACGCTGTAATACATATATCTAACATGCACTCAAAACATAAACTCATTTAAACAACGAGAATCAATAGTTTTAAAAATCCAATTTGGCCATTTTCATGAAAACTCATATTTTTCCATAAAATAATCTACTGTAATATAATTTCTCAAGTAATTCAACTTATAACACATGAAATCTCTTCATAATTGAATATAACATCATATCCAATTCTAATTAGACATACTAACACATACAAATTCCTAAATTTTCCATTCTAAAACCAATCAATATACATAAAACAATATGAACAAAACTTTTTCCATGAAACTTGTTTTAACAGTAATTTAATTCCTGAAAATCCTCTTATGTCATATGATTACCACAATCAACACATGGATACAATACATACATATAAAATTCATGATTTCATAACTTCCATGAAAACTCAACTTTTGACAGAGAATAAAATACATGAAACATATGAATTGAGTTCTATAATTGTAAGAGTAAAATTATAGATTATAACCTTTTTGCTAATCGTTAATGAAGAAGATGATGATGCTTAAGCTCTTCCTTTTCTTCTTCTTCTCTCTTCTCTAACTCTTCCTCTGTTCTTTCTTTTCTCTCTTACACTGAAATTCTTTCTAACGTAGTTTAGACTAACGTATAATATAATACGTAGTAATAGATATAGGATTAATTATATAATATAACTGACAAATATATTAAGTATAATGTCAGTTACAAATTTCAAAAAGCCACAATGCCTTGTTTGGCAAAACAAGGTTATTTTTAAAAACAGATTATTAATGCTAAGGCCATGTTTGGTAAACAGTTTATTTAAATAGCTTTTTGATAGTTAGGGCCCCGTTTGGTAGAAATAGGTTTAAAACAATTATAAGGGCCTTGTTTGGTTAAAGTAAATTTAAAAATCCTTTTTTTTTATTTTAATAAATTATTTAACACATACTTTAATGTCACATTTTAATTAATTAAATATCAATAATAATTTAATCAATTAAAATCTAACATCAATAAATCACATAAAATTGTCACCTAATTATAATTACTCGCTAATTATAATCCATGTAACACTTCATCACATATCTCATCTAATTTAATTATCTCAATTAAATTAGAACTATAATATAAAATTAATATACATTAATTAAATTAAATATTGCACATTCATTTAATTAATATATACACTTAATTAATTCACTCCATCAATCACATAATTTATTTATTTAACTCAATAAATAATTCACATAAATATTTATTTAATTCAATAAATATTTAAAATTAAATATAAAATCACAATCGTTACAGTATGAATTTTGGGGTCATTACAGTAAACACATTGTTTTTAGTGCTACCCCTTGGGTTTAGTAGTTAACTTATATATCTAGTATCTCTCTTTGACGGATCCGAAAAAAAAGTTATAGATCTCAAGTTATAGCCCTTCATAGTAGTAAAAAGTTAGAATTTTTTAACTTCCAAAACATAGTTTTCATTTTCTTACTTTTGATCCAACTTTTGACACTCAAAAAGGTTAGATCTAAACATAAAATACTTATTAACACATAGATCTAAGGTTTTAGACCTCAAGATCATAAACTTTATATCATCAAAAATCAAACCAAATAAAAGGAAATAAACTATATTAAAGTTAAAATTTTGTTATACCTTTGCTTGATTTCCTTTCTTCTTCTTTCTAGAGTTTGTTTAAGGAACTAGATAGCTTGCAATACCTTTCTCTTCCTTTTTATGTGGCTGCCTGAAATCTCTCTTTGCTCTCTCTCTCTCTCTTGCATTGTTTGGTTCTTAGCTTAGGAATGAAATGAAAGGGAAAAGAACAAAATAGATTTTTGCTAGTAAAAGTATATAGATATGAAACAATTATATCTATATTATCTCCCAAATCTCTCTTGCTCTTTCTCTCTCTCATTGTTATGTGGTTAATTTCAATCTAAAGGTTACTTGCTATCTTGGTTATAAGTGTTGGCAAAAATAAGATAGTTGACACATGTGTTGAGTGTGAGCGTAACTTAAGCTAACTTGGGAAGCGAAATGATTAAATACATCCCCCCTTTCCTCTCCTTAATGTGTCTCCCCTCTCCCTTTATTAGCCCATTTGATTTATTCTTATATTGTTCTATTTTGCTTCATTCGTACAAATATACATATATAATCGTCTAAAAATTCTCGGTCCTTACATTCTCCCCTCCTTATAAGTATTCCGTCCCCAAAATCATTATTACCTTACATTCAAATTATGTCGATCCTTAGACACTTATTTATTCATCAATCAATTTTTATTTATTTACTACATCCTCCTCTCTTTATAAGATTCCGTATTACGAGTCTTGAACTGTTGCTAATTTTGATCCATTGCTTGCGGTTTGCTTGCACCAATTATGGTAGTTACCAACGAAACTCAAATTCCTCCTTCAAAATCCTTTTATTAACGAGTTATAATTATAATATATATCTTTTCCTGAAATTAGCTTTCTTATGTCTATATTCAAGGTTTCATAACATTCACTAAGGTAAACGTACTTATCTTAATTAACAATCTCACCGTATATAAGAAAATAGGTTATATCTGAATCAAGCATATACATTGATCGGAATCATACCTGGAACTCTATTTCTGGATGCTACCGTATCTTGGACCGTCATATTGAAAGTTCTTGCGGTTGATTTACTTGGTGGAGTTGGACCAGTTATTGTGAGTCTTCCACTACTATTTCCTGTATTCGCATTTCCCCCGTCGGTTCTTCTTTTTGGACAATCCCTCACCATATGATCTGTCGATCAGCAAATGAAACACCCACTATTCTTTCTAGGATTGGGACAGTTAGGAGAGATGTGTCACTCCTGCCCAAATTTAAAGCACACATATTTCCCTTTCAAACATTCCCCCGAGTGATTTTTCCCATAATTTTTGCACTGCTCAACCTGCTTCTTTATGCCTCCATGCCTATTATCAGTATTTCCAGAATTGTTCCACTTCTTTTTTCCACTTCCACTTCCACTACTTCCCTCAATCTTGACATCTCCCTCGATCTTGACCTTATTCTTCCTTTCCTTATTGTAGTGGCTCATGGCCTTACTTCCTCCTTCGGCTATGATAGCCTTTTCTAAGAGCGATCAAAAAGAACCAATCTGTAACACCGCCACCTTATTGTAGAGTCAGGATTTTAGGCCCTACTTAAACCTTCTAGCCTTCCTTACCTCCGTATCCACTTGGTGTGGAGCGAATCTAGCTAACTCATTAAACTTAGCTGTGTATTCCGACATAGACATATTTTTCTGCTTCAATTCTAAAAATTTCACTTCCATCCTAGCTTGCATACTGGACGAGAAGTAATTCTCGAAGAACAATTCCTTGAACTTAGTCCATGTCACCACTCCTTCTCCAGCTCTAGTTTGATTTGCCTCCAACCAGAAATTCGCCTCCCCCTTCAACATTTTGGTAGCAAAAGCTGTATTTTGCTCCTCCACTACCCTAGCAATAACAAAAGCCTTCTCCATCTCCTTCACCCAATTTTGGGCTTCTAAAGGGTCCGTTGTCCCTCTAAATTCCTGTGGTCCTACTGCCTTGAAGTCTTTGAAGTTTGCCAATCGATTATTTGTCCGATTTCATGCTGCTGGTGCTCCATTCTGCATGGCTTTTTCCAATATATTAGCAAGATTCTGCATTGGGTCTACATTACATCCTCCATCATTAACAGGTTCTTCTTCCCTTTGGTTTCGATTTTGTCTCCATGGCGGCATTATCTGGTTAAATAAAACCTTAAATTATTCTTTCTTTTTTTTACATTTTATGCCTCATCGTATAAGTGTTAACATTTAAAACGTAACACGAAATCTTAAACTCAAACAATCATATAAATAGATAGACACTTACTATCTTAATTCTGAAAACTTATTTACTTAATCAAACATATATTCATATTCATTCCACTAGTTCATAATACTTTACATTATATAGCGTATATTGCTATAAACATCTACTATCCCTTTGTGATAACAAAAGACGGGAATCGCTGCTACAACTTATACAAAAGTTGAGAGTAGTACATTACACATATATGTATATCATACACACGTTACACATGTTCATAAAATTATTCATCCTACTTGTCTCCTACACCCTCCCTTGATCCTGGATAACCTTTCGCCGGGTGACCTACCAACCCACATATAAAACATACACCTTGCTTCGGATTGGGACAATGAGGAGAGATATGCCCCTCATGTCCATAATTGTAGCATACGTTTTACCCTTTCCTGCATATGCCTTCATGCTTCCTTTTACAGGTTGTACACTTTCCTATTTTTTTAAAGTTCCCTTGGTTATAATAGAAATTTCCTAGATCACGATCATTCATCTTTCTTTTCCCCTTCTGGCTTGGAGCTGCACATAATATGCTGCATTTGGCTCCCATCTGATCAATTTGGATTTTCAACTTATCTTGTTCTTCCATTAATTCGATTAAAGCCTTTTGCAATTGACTATTTACTAACTTTTCTATTTCCCATAACTTTTCCAGAGAAGAAACCTTATTCTTCAAATTCTACACTTCAGTTGATGCCTGATCAGCTCCAACTTCCGTGTCCGAATCACTATCTATTAGTACGACCGTTACTAGTTCCGGTACTATATTTTCCAAAATGATTACCTCATCAGGGTTGGTTTCAATGTGAGCCTCTATTTCAGCTATTGGCTTAGATATTTGCTCGGGTAGAGTGATTTCCCTTTTCTTTATGATATGAAAGTCTCCTAATCCTTTTAAGCCTTACATCTACAGATAATTTTATTTCTGATTAGTACATATTATATACACGTAACAAACAATAGTTTCATATAAGTTACTTTTATTTCATTTTATGACGAATTTCCTTAATTCATCTTTTTTAAACTCTATTTGAGTTATTTATTTTTCAACGCTTCTTTCTATCCTAAGGTTATAACCTAAGGTATCCCCACCTAAGGTTTCTAACCTAAAGCTTTGATACCAACCTGTGACGCCCCCAAAACCGGGTACTTGAAACCCTTACTTGGTGCTACACGATACCATTCATTCGAACTGCTTAATATATTACAAACTTAAAAATTATATCAAAGTTGCCTAATCCCAAGGTACTGCGACCCTTATGTACTTTATTACATGATAGATAACACATTATCACAATACAAAGTTCTAAATATTACAACTAACACCTTATAACTATTCCTTCAACGTCCCCTTTCCTTTGTCCTTGCCAGAACCTTCTAGTCGATCACGCTTAGCTGAAAATATTTAATTTAAAGCAAGAATGAGCATTTAATTGCTCAGCAAGTAATATCAGATAATAAACATCATCTGAAATAAATAAATGTTTTCTTTGAAGTTTATTTCTACAACGAATCAATAGTTGTGAAGTTATTTGAAATAATTCGTAATAACATATCAAATAGTTTACATTTTTGAAACGACGTAGTGACTATAAATGCGGAGCAGTCAATAGACCTTGAACCATTATTTTTCATGTTTGAAAAGGTTTGTACAGAAATTCATCTGCAAACCGTCATAAATTACGAAAACGTTGGGTGATCAGCCCATATGCCCAATATTGATCAACACTACTTAATAGAACGACATTTACGTTCATCATAACCGCCTTTGGCGCATAAAATTTTTCCAATTACGGGATGTTCATACTTAGTCTGGAGTCCAAACTAAAACTATTCAATTGGATGACTTTATCATAAACAATAATATTCAATGATACATTTACAACTATGTCTAACCGAGTCAAATAGCTTAGACAGCTTTTAAACCATGTACACATACCGAAATTCAAAAGTATGTATCAAAACTTGTTCAAATACAACAATTTATACAAGTGAGGGTACTTGCATAACCAAATTTAACTTAGAAAGAACATAGCAATTTTCGATTATATATGAATCATATAAAGACAATAATGAAATACTGGTATTCAATAAATAAATTAAATATTGTTCAAGAACTGGCTTGCAAAGAATTAAAACCTATATATATAATATTTGCATAATAAAATAGTATAGAAACTTGATTACAAGATCCATTGCATAAAGTAAATGCAAGGGTTAGGATACTTGCCTTGATCGTTGATTACTACTACGCAATTTAATATGATTTCTTTTGAAAGACCTATCATTTATAAGATTGATCTCTTAAATAGCATCACATATCTTACTTATAATAATTTATCTAACATGTAATCACATAATCAAACAT
Organism: Panax stipuleanatus; assembly: GCA_020205555.1. Taxonomy (NCBI): domain Eukaryota; kingdom Viridiplantae; phylum Streptophyta; class Magnoliopsida; order Apiales; family Araliaceae; genus Panax; species Panax stipuleanatus. The sequence goes on along the minus strand of CM035123.1, from coordinate 44,063,795 downwards.
TAGATAACACCTTAAATCTTTAGTAGTATTATCGTCCTTTGATAGTATTTCAATCACTAAACAATATACATTAGGATTTAACACTTACTATTTCATTTTATAAGTTCTTCTTTAAAATCTAATAAGTCAAATAATAATCCAGCAACCTGGATTATCCAAACAAACCAATCCAGCAACTTGAATTATCCAAACAGACTAATCCAGCAACCTAAATTCAAACTATATACTAATTCAGTAAACCAGATGTCAATCCAGCAAACCGAATACACTAATCCAGCAAACAATATATATAATATAGTCCATTGAATGTCCAATTTAACAAACTACATTTAAAATACCTCTATTCTTTTATTTATTATTTTAATCATTTATTAAATCAATAAATAATTTATTTTAATTGTTTACCCTTTATTAATTAATTCATTTAACCATCTTACAATGCCATAAACATAATATCTCATCAACATAGAACAAAATACCTTTCAAAAATCTATATATACTATATTTAGGGTTTCCAAGTCATAAAATCCTATTTTCTAAATTTTCAACATCACAAAATTAATTTAATTCATTTATTCATAATATCATCATTTCTATGAAAAACACCAAAGCATCTCTAAAATTATTTATTTTATGGAAATCAATTGAATATAGTCCTCTTATGAAAATATATTTTTCTAAGAAATTTTAAAATCCATTTACTATATTTAAATAGTCCAAAACAACCAAATCTTGCTACATTTATCATAACTCGAACCTTTGTCAGACAATTCTAAAATTTTCATGGTATGTTCCTGTTATATATATGTACTTTCAGTAAACATTTCATAATTTTTAGAGTTAACCACAAAGAGTTATTTAGGTGTACTTTTGAAAGTAGTCCTTTACCGTAACAGCCATAATCTCATTCTATATAGTCAAAAATTCCCAAATTTTTCAGGACTCAAATAACTTCTCTTGTTATCACTCCAAATTTTCCTAGAATTTTTAGAGCTCAGAAATATGACCAAAATATCCTTGCAAGTGACTGGTCGGTGAGTTATATATCCTTTTTGTTCATTACCCAAAACTTTCTGACTAAACTAGTTACCACGACTTGTAAACAGATTGTTTTTGAGTGGTACCACTTGGGTTTAGTATTTAAGTTATATATCTAGTACCTCTCTTTGACGGATCACAAAAAAAAGTTATAGATCTCAAGTTATAACCCTTCAAAGTAGTAAAAAGTTAGGGTTTTCTAACTTTTAAAACATAGTTTTCATTTTTTTACTTTTGATCCAACTTTTGACACTCAAAAGGGTTATATCTAAACATGAAACACTTATTAACACATAGATCTAAAGTTTTAGACCTCAAGATTATAAATTTATATCATCAAAAATCAAACCAAATAAAAAGAAATAAACTATATTAAGGTTAAAATTCTATTATACCTTTGCTTAATTTTCTTTCTTTTTCTTTTTAGGGTTTGTTTAAGGAAGTAGATAGCTTGTAAAAACTTTCTCTCCCTTCTTATGTTGCTGCCCGAAATCTCTCTTCGCACTCTCTCTCTTGCTTTGTTTGGTTCTTAGCTTAGGAATGAAATGATAGAGAAAAGAACAAAATAGATTTTTGCTAGTAAAAGTATATAGATATGAAACATGTATTTCTATATTATCTCCCAAATCTCTCTTGCTCTTTCTTTCTCTCATTATTAGATGGTTAATTGCGGGCTAAAGGTTACTTGCTATCTTGGTTATAAGTGTTGGCAAAAATAAGAAGTTGACACATATGTTGAGTGAGAGAGTAACTTAAGCTAACTTGGGAAGCAAAATGATTAAATACATCCCCCTTTCCTCTCCTTAATGTGTTGACCCCCTCCTCCTTTATTAGCCCATTTGGTTTATTTTTATTATTCTATTTTACTTTATTAAATGACTATTAAGTCCCTTCCCATTTGGGCCAAGCTTGGGTAATTGAATTGAATTCTTTTGGGCTTTTAAATCAATTTCTTGGGTCATGGAAATTAGGTTAGTTTCAATACTTTTAATTTTATTTTACCCGAAGTATTTATTTAGGGTTTCCATCACTCATATGTAATTTAAATAATAACTCATATACATTTAATTTTATAACCCAATTAGACTTGCTTTACTTAAGTAATAAAATTAACCAACTTAGATATATAAAATAAATCTCTTAGGGTTTAAATATTATCATTCTTCAATATTACAGCCCTTAGGTTATTTCACTCACATTCCTAAAATATATATTAGGTTACAAATCTTTATTATTAATTCTCTTTATATGCTAAACAAATATATACACATTTAAATAATATATATATATATATATATATATATATTTAATTACATACATAATCCACATAAGTCATAATATATTGATCATTATTGATAAATCCTTATTACATTTAAATATGCACATAAATACAAATATATATCATTCTTAAATACAATTATATTAATAAATGTATTAATTTTCAAATCCCTATTTGAAATTTAAATTAGGGTTCTGATCAGTTATTCATCTTGGCTTCCCTTTTTAGTTAACTTATAATAATTAAATTGACTAAGTTGCTTAAATCATATCGCATATGTTCAAATTACTAATAATAATAGGGATAATTTTTAATAAAATAAAAAAAATCATTCGTACAAATATACATATATAATCATCTAAAAATTCTCGGTCTTTATAATTACCGTTATCGGACTCCGTATAGAAATTACATAAGTTTTATCTTCATTTCTTAACATTTTCGTACGTCACACCACTATTACATATCATGTAACCTTAAGGCACATATTAAACTCGACTACGATTCACGGTTTACGTTTTTGGATTTCAAGTTTTAAATTTAAATACATTTATTCAACGTTTAATTCTTAAAACCATCCTTAAACATGTTGTTCAAGGGTTCTCTCTTCATGAATATTAACCATTTACATGCCCCATAATTACTATGTAGAAAGTTGGGTTAATAAACATTCGTGTTTAAATTATTTTAGTTAAGGGCGCTGTAGCGCCAACCTTAGTTATAAAGGCAGCACTGCGGGGCTGTTTGTGCTCAGCCCCGTCCCGGCACTGCGGCGCCGGCTTTGAGCCTTAGATTTTTTTCTTCAAATGTTGAGATTCTCGAGCTCGTAACACGATCGTTATAACTCGAAATTGGCTCATTCCAAAGCCATTTGTTCACATATCTCATATTCTTCGAATCTATCAGGACAAAATAAGTTTTTGAATCCGTTAGCGATAAATTCACCATTACATTCCTTTATACGCGTTCGTTAAAAGTTCATAAATGTTCGACACTCATTTCTTTGTTTTAAGTTCGAATTCGACCGTTCTTGCTTCCGCAAGTCTTAATTACATAATTCTACGATACGCCATCAAAAACTAAGTCTTTTGAGTTAAACGACAACTTTTGACTATCATTACGGGAAAATTTACGATTTCGACGTTTAACGTCTATTAGTATAAATTTTACCGTAACTTTATTACTCGAGATTTTAACTCCAAACCAAATGGAATCAATGCATTGGTTATTCATCTATGATTCCAACCATTATAAACATTTAAGTTTTAATGGTTTCAGTTGTTCATTAACAATCATTTTAAGGTTTCAATGGGTTTCTTCATTAATTCTTAACCATTCAATTATGGTTTTACTTGTTCTTGGTTATTAATGGTTTAAAGTCCACTAATATCCACCTTATCACTTCGTACAATCCATGCTCCACGAATTATCACTTCTCTATCATTTACATATTGAAGGAAGATGAAAATTTCAAAGATTGAATGTTTATACCTCTTAGTGATCTTGAGTTCTTGAGTTTAGGTTCTTGACAAAAGTCTAAGATAACTTTCTTTCTCCTTTGATTTTCTTTCTATATGCTCTTCTCCCTCTCTCAATATACTAGTTGGTGAATTGCAAAAACCACAAATGAACTAGCTAAGCTTCTCTTATATAGAATTTTCAAGAGCAAGGGTAGTTTGGTCATCAAACAAACCTCCTCAACACCATGTCTTGCCATGTGCTACCACATGTTCTACCATATCTTCCCATGTGCCCCCCATGTGTTACCATGTTGCCCCATGGGCCCCACATGGTTGCCCCATGGGTTTTACCCACCTGATAACCTATCGGTTTGATCCACGGGTTTGGTTATTGGTTCGGGATTAGAATTAATTCATATTGGGTTTATTCTTGGGCTTGATTTAAATAATCATTGGGCCTTAATCCTTCACCAATTGGGCTTGACAAAGTCCATGTCCAATTAGTTAAAGTCCATCAAAACTTATCGTATTCTTTTCAGTATAATTCTAGTATTCTCTTCGTATATACTTCATATAATATTCGTATTATACGTCGTATTAAATTCTTATAGTACTCGTATAATAACTAGTATTGTACTCATATTCGTTATGTATAATAATCAACATTATTACACTTAAACCATTTCTTCTTCGATTTCACTTTTCCTAACCCTTAGGATTTTAAGTAATTAAGTGAAAACTTCGCGAGCCATAACTGAAATATTATTAGATATTCCATCTCGTCTTCAAATCCTATCATTATGCGTTTCTCAAAAATTTTAAAAAAATTCCTGAGCAAAAATGGATGAATAGTAATTTCTCAGAAATTTCTAGAAAAATCTTTATTTTCGTCTTGAAAATTCAAATAATTTAATTCTAGCACATAGCTAGAATCCTAACTACATTAACATCTTCTAGGTCATAGAACGACCTTTAAACAACTTACTCACTTTAATTCACATATATTATAATTTTATTCAATCAAATCAAACAACATTTGTTTACATAAAAGTCTGATTTTCTCGGGCGTTACATTCTCCCCCCTTATATGAATTCTGTCCACAGAATTTCGATACAAGTTAGTCAAATAGATGAGGATAAGCTTTCTTTATTTTGTCTTTGAGTTCCCACGTTGGTTATTCGGCATTGTGGTTCCTCCAATCACCTTCACCGAAGGTATTACCTTGTTCCTTAAGACTTGTTCTTTCCTATCAATAATTTGAATCGGAACTTCCTCGTACATTAAGTCTTTCTCCACTTGAATTGGTTCATTCTCGATTACGTGCTTATAATCTGGCTTATAAGGACACAATATAGATACGTGAAATGCGTTATATACATGTCCCAACTCCAGAGGTAATGCTATTACATACGCTACCTCTCCTACTCTTCTTAAAATCTCAAAAGGTCCTATAAACGTAGGGCTTAGTTTTCCCTTCTTTCTGAATAGTATCTTTCCCTTCCAAGGCGATACCTTCAGAAATGTATACGAACCAACTTCGAATTCCCTATTCTTTCGATGCGGACTGCATACTTTTGATGTGTATCTTGAGCTGCTACCAGCCGTGTTCTTATTAACTTGACTACCTCCGCCGTTTGCTGTACCATTTTTGGTCCTAGCATCCGACGTTCTCCTACTTCATCCCAACATAGTGGAGTTCTACACTTTCGTCCGTATAACGCTTTGTAAGGCGACATGCCTATACTTGCGTGATAACTGTTGTTATAGGCAAACTCTACCAACGGTAGATGATCGTCACTACTTTCTTTGAAATCCATAATGCAAGACCTTAACATATCTTCTAGCATTTGAATTGTCCCCTCACTTTGTCCATCCATCTGTGGATGATACGCCGTGCTCAAGCTCAGTTGCGTTCCCATTTTCCCTTACAAACTTTTCCAAAAATTCAAAGTGAAACGTGAATCACGATCTGACACAATCGAAATCGGTACTCCATGTCTGGAAACAATCTCCTTGACATAAAGCTTAGCTAACCGATCCAAGTTATACTTGACTCTTATAGGCAAGAAATGAGCTGACTTCGTCAAACGATCCTTTATTACCCAAATAACGTCGTATCCTTTCTGCGTCGTTAGAAGTCCTACCACAAAGTACAACGTGATGTGCTCCCACTTTCATTCTGGAATCTCCAATGACTGTAGCAAACCACTGGGTCATTGATGTTCAGCCTTAACTTTCTGACAAATTAAGCACCTACTTACATATTCTGCTATCTCCCTTTTCATGTTTGGCCATAAAAAATTTCGTCTAAGATCTTGATACATCTTGGTACTACCAGGATGAACCGAGTACCTCGAGCTATGAGCTTCGTCCATTATCTCTTCCTTCAACTTCGTATCACACAGAACCCAAATTCGTCCTTCAAATCTTAATAACCCTCCGTTATCAAGACTATACTTATCTTATGTATCGTCTGTAATTTTCTTCTTCATCTGTTCACACTCATCATCTCTGAGTTGCACTTCCTTCACCTTTTTCCACGATTGTAGGTTAAACCTCCATTGCAAACAGCTTCACCCCTTCCTCACTTGGAAATCTTACTTCTATTTTCATCCTTGCCATCTCTGTTATCAACTCATCCTGAGCTGTTAACATTGATAGTTTCTCCCGACCCTTTCTACTTAAAGCATTGGTAACTACATTTTCCTTCCCCGGATGATACAGGATATCACAATCGTAATCCTTTATCAACTTTAACCATCTTTATTGTCTCATATTCAACTCCTTTTGTGTGAAGATATACTTCAGACTTTTATGATCTGTGTATATCTCACATTTCTCCTAATATAGGTAATGCCTCAAAATTTGTAAGGCAAAAACCACCGCTGCAAGTTCCAGGTCATCAGTAGGATAACCTTTCTCATACTCCTTTAACTGTCGAGATGCATACACAATGACCTTGTCATGCTGCATGAGCACGCAACCCAGTCCTTTATGCGAAGCATCACTATATACTACAAAATTCCCCGTATTATCTGGTAAAGACAATACAGGTGCTTGACTTAACCTCTTCTTCAACTCTTGAAAACTTTCTTCACACTTCTCCGTCCACACATACTTCACTGTCTTCCTTGTTAAATTTGTCAACGGAGTAGCTATCTTAGAGAAGTCCTTGATGAACCTCCGATAGGATCCCGCTAACCATTGGAAACTCCGCACCTCAGTCGGTATTCTCAGTTGCTCCCAATTAATAACGGCTTCTACCTTCGCTAGATCCACTGAAATCCTGTCTTTGTCGATAACGTGCCCCAAAAACTGCACTCTCTCCAACTAAAATTCACACTTAGTGAATTTTGCATACAAACTTTCTTTTCATAGTGCTTCCAACACTAATCTTAAATGTTCAGCATGATCTTCTGCCGTCTTTGAATAGACTACAATATCATCAATGAACACTACGACGAACTTGTCCGAATATTGTTTGAATACCTTGTTCATCATATCCATGAATGCGGCTGGCTCATTAGTCAACCCAAAGGACATTACCAAGAACTCGTAATGACCATAACAAGTCCTGAATGCAGTCTTAGGTACATCTCCTTCTCTAACTTCCAGCTGGTGATACCCCGTTCACAAATCTATCTTAGAAAAGTATTTTGCCCATTTCAACTGATTAAAAAAATCATCGATCCTGGGCAATGGGTATTTATTCTTTATCGTTAGTTTGTTCAACTCTAGATAGTCAATACAAAGCCTCAACAATCCGTCATTTTTTGTTACAAAAAATACCGATACTCCCCATGGAGAGACGCTTGATTGAATGTACTTCTTATCCAATAGTTCCTGCAGCTGAATCATTAACTTCTTCAATTCTACCGGCGCCACAAGATACAGTGCCTTTGAAACTGGTGCCGTCCCTGGCACAACATCTATAACGAATTAGATCTCCCTATCGGGTGGAAGACCTGGAAATTTGTTTGGAAATACGTTCGAAAATTCATTGACTATAGGTATCTGTTCCAATGTTTCTCCCACTCGCTGGGTATCAACAACTTGGCACAGGTATCCTACACATCTTTTCTTTAGTAACTTTCTGGCTTGTGTCATGGTTAGACAACAAGAGCGTCCCGGTAATTTACTACCGTAGAACACTACCTTGGGTTTCTTAGAAATTTTAAGGTTCACACTTTACTTTTGGCAATCGATATTCGCTCCATGGTTAAACAACTAATCCATCCTGAGAATCACATCGAATTTTCCCATTTTTATCGGTATAAGATCTACCAATAACTTGTTACCTCTTATATCTACACAACAACTCCTATGAATATAATCGACATGAATTACTTTTTCTTTTGCTACCTTAATATTCAAAGGTGTTACAAGTTTGTCAGGGAATAATCCTAAACGTTTAGCAAATTCACATGCTATAAAAGAACAAGTAGCACCCGAATCAAACAATACATATGCATTTTTATCGTTGAGTGGGATAATACATGCTACTACATTGCTTGATGCAACCGCATCCTGGACCGTCATATTAAATGTACTGGCTGTCGGTCTACTCGGTGGTGCAGAGCTACTCACAACTAGTTTACCACCACTAGTTACCTTCCCACTATTCGACCCCCTCCTCGGACAGTTCTTTGCCATGTGGTCCGTTGACCCACACACAAAGCATCCATTATTCTTCTTAGGGTTGGGACAGTTAGGCTAGATGTACCCTTCCTGCCCGTAGTTATAGCACTAAGCTTTACCCTAGAGACAGACTCCAAGATGAGCCTTCCCACAAGTCTTGCACGCCTCAATCCTTCTTTTAGGATGAACCTTGCTTCACCCTTCCGCTTTGGCGCTCTCCCCCTACCGTTAGGTCCTTTTATCTTGACTCCCCCGTCAAACTTATTCATATTTTTCTTTTCCTTATGGTACAGGCTCAAAGCCTCACTACCACCCTCAGTGATTATCGCTTTCTCCAACACTGTTCCAAATATCTCACTTTGGAACACTGAGACCTTACTATAGAGCCAAGGTTTCAAACCTTGCTCAAATCTCCTGGCCTTCCTTACCACCGTGTCCTCCTGATATGGTACAAACCTCACTAGTTCATTGTACTTAGCCGCATATTGGGGAATAGTCATATCCCCGTGCTTCAGCTCTAGGAATTTCGCCTCCCACCAGAAGTTGGCCTCTCCCTTCATCATTACGTAGCAAAAGGAGTCTTTTTCTCCTCTCTAACATTTGCTATCACAAATGCCTTCTCTATCTCTTTTACTCAAGTTTGGACTGCGATAGGACCCGTAGTTCCTTTGAACTCCGGCGGACCTACGCTCTTAAAATCCTTAAAGGTAGTAACCCCTACTACCCCAGGATTAACTCTTACACCCCCTCCGGTATTATTAAAGGCCGCAGTTATAAGGTTTACGAATTCTTGCATTGGGTTGTTTTGAACCCTTTGTTCCTCCACATTATGAGGCTCTACTTCTTGATTCCTCTATCGTCTTATTGGCAGCATTTTCTGTTAACGTAAATACAGTTTCATCATTATTTATTTCTTTTAGTTGGTTATTATTTACTGTTAATAATAACTCAAACACATTGCCAATCATTTCAATAAACTTCTTATATTAATATGATTTCATCTTATAGTATAACACTACAACGTTAGTCATTACATGGACTTAGCCATTTACAAAACTATCCCGCAATTACTTTCCAAAAATTGGGATTTACAAAACACTACCCTTTAATTATACAAAAGAGAGTTTTAAGTCATTGCTTAGATACACAATATTTACATAGCTATTCTTACTCTAAATACTAACTAGACTACATCTGCCTCACGATATTAGCGTAATCTGCATCGGCAAGACCGACCACTACATCATTGCTAATAGTATGCCGAGTCTGCCCTTCCTCCACCGGATACTCAACGACCTGATGCTGGTAATCTTGATGTCAACCCCTATGAATATAGGACATTCTGTTTATCCTCTGCTTCTTGCTCAGAAGCTCTCCCTTAAGTTCCTGGACCTCTTGTTTTAGATCCTGGACCTTATCCTTCGCTAGCACTTTCTCGTCGTGCTCCACCTCCCAAAAGATCTTCATATCCTCCTTGTCTTCCTGGACGTCGTGAACCTCCTGCTTAAGGTCACGAACATCTTCACTCATCTGGACATTCCTATCTAACACCAACATGAAGAATGCCTTCATTGACTCTGCCGGTGTTAGCTCCTCCTCCTTAGTAGGTAGCACCAGGTTAAACGATACCATCTCTACTTCCTCCTCAGACATTCCATCAAATAATGTTGTATAATCAAAGTTATCAGAATGCTCAGATGGATCCTCATCTTCTGGATCAGTCTCCTCTATGTTTACAATAGGTACCTCAGCTACTGGCATCGGTACTAGCTCTATTATGTTGACAGATTCCTCGCCTAGTACATGTATATCCCTATACATGACTGTATCTCTTGACATCTACAATAAAACACAATATCTTGATTAGTACACAATATCAAAATATAATACACATGTCACATTTAATATGTTTAAGGTTACTTTCTTCTTTGAAACTCTACTCGAGTTTATTTAGTTCTAACTTCTACTTATCTTCTTAAGGTTATAGCCTAAGGTTTCCCCCCCTTAAGTTTTATAACCTACAGCTTTGATAATAACCTGTGACGCCCAAAATTCGGGTACTTTCAACCTACAGATATGGTGCTACACGGTGCTACAAACTACTCATACATTTTAGTTAAAAACTTCAATGATGAGCATAAGTTTAATAACTATTACATTATAATAATCCCTTCTCAGGTTCTTTATAACCATTACATTCGTTCTGTATCATAATATCATTCATTACAAAAATAATACTATGCTATTACAAGGATAAACTATTTATCCATATTTGACTTGCCCTTGTCCTTATCGGATCCTTCGGTCCGTTCGCTTTTAGCTGAAATTATATAATTTTAAGCAAGAATGAGCATAACTAGCTCAGCAAGTTTAGCATTATATTCTTCAAACAAAAAATCAAGAATCATATGATATACTGTTCAATAACTACACAATAGTTATGAAGTATTATGAATAATCAAAATAGCATTTTGATTCATTTAAAATCATTCCCAAGGACTTATAGTCACTTAAGAATTTGAGTTGGTCAAAGACCATCCACATTCTCTTTAGTTTCCATTCATGAAAAGAACAACTCGGTACTAAGATCGCAAGTTCGGTATAGCTTACGAGCAGATCTAGGTGATCAGCCTGTAGTACTCTATGTTGATCAACTTTCATTTATTAAACATATTTACGTTTAAGTGTTGGCAACCTTATGTGCCCGTCAAGTTAACGACATTAAAACCTTTGTGTATTCATACTCATGCTTACCTTTGAATCCGTACCAAAGCAATTGGAATAGGATAACAACATTATGAATATTTTGAAAGATTTGCAGAAAAATCAACCAAAATACTTTAAATCTCAGTCTAGCTGAATCAAATGGCATTGACTATTTAATAACTGTTTATGTATAAGAAATTATGCATATTGACAATTTGTCCAACTTTAAAGTATAGACAAGAGTTTAGAAAACTTGCCTCAATCGTCTGCAACCTTAAAGTTTACTTTACTTGAAGTCTTTACAGGTTCTACATGATATAACCACATAGCATACCAATTAGGTTACCACAATTGATACACACTGTATAACTATCTTCTTCTTATTGCATAACTTAGCCGAATCGTTAAACTAATAACATCCGTTTAAGTTATTTAACATTTGTTACGGCTTATTAACATTCATATGTCATAAACCGACTCTCGTCAATCGTCGTTACGCACAACGATAAACGAAACCCTAATCAGTTTGCTAAGCAGAAAACATTTCCACAAGATTACTGTTATCAGACTCCGTATAGAAATTACATTAGTTTTATCTTCATTTCTTAACATTCTCGTATGTCACAACTCTATTACAGATCATGTAACCTTAAGGCGCGCATTAAACTCGACTACGAATCACGATTCACGTTTTTGGATTTCGAGTTTTAAATTTAAATATATTTATTCAACGTTTAATTCCTAAAACCATCCTTAAACATGTTGCTCAAGGGTTCTCTCTTCATTAATATTAACCATTTACTTGCCCCATAATTACCATGTAAAAAGTTGGGTTAATAAACATCCGTGTCAGAAATTTTTTTCGTTAAAGGCGCTGCACTGTCAACCTTAGTTATAAAGGCAGCACTGCGATGCTATCTTGCAGTGTGCTCAGCCTCGTCTCGGCGCTGGAAAACAAAGCCTGGGCAGCGTTGTGGAGCAGGCCCTAAGCCTTAGAATTTTTTTTCAAATGTTGACATTCCCGAGCTTGTAACACGATCGTTATAACTCGGAATTGGCTCATTCCAAACCCATTAGTTCACATATCTCATATTCTTTGAATCTATCCGGACAGAATAAGTTTTTGAATTTGTGATAAATTCACCATTTCATTCCTTTTTACGTGTTCGTTAACATTCGACGCTCATTTCTTTGTTTTAAGTCCGAATTCGACCGTTCTTGCTTCCGCAAGTCTTAATTATATAATTCTACGATACACCATCGAAAACTAAGGTTTATGAGTTAAACGACGACTTTTGACTATCATTCTGGAAAAATTTACGATTTCGACGTTTAACGTCTAATCGCGTAAATTTTGTCATTACTTCATTATTCTAGATTTTAACTCCAAACTAAATGAAATCAATCCATTGGTTATTCATCTATGATTCTAATCATTATAAACATCTAAGTTTTAATGGTTTCAATTATTTATTAATAATCATTTCAAGATTTCAATGGATTTCTTCATTAATTTTTAACTATTAAATTATGGTTTTAGTTGTTCTTGGTTATTAATGGTTTAAAGTCCAGTAATATCCACCTTATCACTTCGTACAATTCATGCTCCACCAATTATCACTTCTCTATCAATTACATATTGAAGGAATATGAAAATTTCAAAGATTGAATGTTTATACCTCTTGGTGTTCTTGAGTTCTTGACTTTAGGTTCTTGACAAAAGTCTAAGATAACTTTCATTCTCCTTTGATTTGCTTGCAATAAGCTCTTTTCTCTCTCTCTCTCTCTCAATATTAGTTGGTGAATTCCAAAAACCACAAATGAACTTGCTATGCTTTTCTTATATAAAATTTCCAAGACCAAGGGTAGTTTGGTCATCAAGCAAACCTCCTCAACACCATGTCTTGTCATGTGCTACCATGTCTTCCCATGTGCCCCCATGTGTTACCATGTGCCCCACATGGGTTGCTCCATGGGTTTTACGCACCCGATGACCCATCGGTTCGATCCACGGGTTTGATTATTGGTTCGGGCTTAGAATTAATTCACATTGGGCTTATTCTTGGGCTTGATTTAAATATTCCTTGGGCCTTAATCCTTCACCAATTGGTTTTGACAAAGTCCGTGTCTAATTAGTTAAAGTCCATCAAAACTTATCGTATTCTGTTCGTATAATTCTCGTATTCTCTTCATATAATATTCGTATTATACGTCGTATTAAATTTATATAGTACTCGTATAATAACTAGTATTGTACTCGTATTCGTTATGTATAATAATCATCATTATTACACTTAACCATTTCTTCTTCGATTTCACTTTCCCTAACCCTTAGGGTTTTAAGTCCTCAAGTTAAAACTTCGCGAGCCATAACTAAAATATTATTAAATATTCCATCTCGTCTTCAAATCTTAACTTTATGCGTTTTTTGGAAATTCAACAATAATTCCCTTGCAAAAATGGATGAATAGTAATTTCTCAGAAATTTCTTGGAAAATCTTTTTTTTCGTCTTGAAAATTCAAATCATTTACACACAGCCAGAATCTTAACCACATTCGCATCTTCGAGGTCATAGAACGACCTTGAAACAGCTTACTCACTTTATTTCACATATATTATAATTTTATTCAATAAAATCAAATAAAATTTGTTTACATAAAAGTCTAATTTTTTCGGGCGTTACATGCATGGTCTGCACATGTGCAATAGCGATATATTAGTGCCCATCTCTATTAAAAAGTGTAGCATACATCCCCAGTAGAGTTAAATATGAATGCACATTAAATGTCCAGAATTAAGAAAAAATTCCGCTGTTAAAAATTATCGTTCGAGTAGGCATCGAGACAAATAGGTGATCAACCGTTGTCAACTACCAGCAAGGTAGGCACCGTTATCAACTACCAGTAGGGTAGGCACCGTTGTCAACTACCGACAAGGTAGGCACCTTTTGTCAACTACCGGCAGGGTAGGCACCGTTGTCAACTACCAGCAGGGTAGGCACCGTTGTCAACTACCATCTAGGTAGGCACCGTTTTCAACTACCAGCAGGGTAAGCACCGTTGTCAACTACCAGCATAGACATCGGGAAGGTCTGGTAATTTTAGAAATTCATCCCCAATAGAGAAGTAAAAAATGTCTTAGTTTATCTTCATCAAACAAGCATCGACAACACCGACGAAAATCAAACTGTTGGAGTCAACACCATCAGCACCACTGATGAAAGTCAACCGTTGGAATCAGCCCCAACAGAGGCATCAACAATAACTGGTAAAGATAAAGCGATTTGCGATGCGATGTGCGATTTGCAAAATGCAAAGCATGATTTGTAATGTGATGTGCGACTTGCGATGTGTGAAGTGCGATGTGCGAAGTGCAAAATGCGATTTGCAAAGTGCGATTTGCGAAAGCATTTTAACATTCATCATAACATTCATTGAATTGTGATTTGCATCATTAAATATACCTTATCATATTTCAAGTGTCTAGTAATCTTTATCATGTTCATTTCATTGTATTGCATAAACATGACAAAGAGGGGCATCTGTAGACATTAAAAATTTCATTTTCTTGTAACTAACTATATAGGAGGAAAAAAGTGTCTTTTTCACACTCAAGAGATAACCCTGGAGGACCACAACATAAAATCCAACCCCAAAGACAGCCCTGGGATATAAAATCAACCCTCGAAGACAACCCTGAGGAAAAACAGAATCGGCTGTAATCAAACCCCAGAGACAACCCCAAAGGACAGCCAAAAGCCTCGTCAACCCTAGAGGCAACCCTGGGAGGGAAAAAAGGTCATTTTGACAAGTTAATGTCAACAACCTCAATACAGCTGCAAATAGGGTCCCAAAGAGCCATTATAGCACTTTCGAGTGCAAACTACGCAAAATAACTCAACAGATTACCTGCGAAGACCCGAAGATGTCAGTTTAGTCATGGCCCCATCTTCTCGAATTCAGAAAAGGGCAAGTCCTATGTCATTGTGTAGCTATCGGAGAGAGCTTTCCGGAATGGTATAAGACATCTTCATCGGATTCCCAGATTGCATGTTACAACCGTTTCAGCGAACTGCACGTCTATCGAGATTGTATGTGCTTTGAGGTGGGGCCCACCAGAGCACTTCTGCAGGTATACCCGTAGAAGCCGTAGATCTACTTGAAAAAGCCCGGGTCTCTAAATAGAGCCTCCCCTTTTTGGCTTTCAGAGGAAGAGAGAGAAAAAGAAAGGAACACGACGAGAGAAATAGTGGCTAGGAGGGTCAAATGGAGCCTCTAACATACTTCGATTCTTGTAAAATTTCTTTGTAAATGTTCATACATATATACACTACAACATATCAAATTTTAACTTAGTGCCCATCTCTATTAAAAAGTGTAGCATGCATCCCCAGTAGAGTTAAATATGAATGCACATTAAATGTCCAGAATCAAGAAAAAATTCCGCTGTTGAAAATTACCGTTCGAGTAGGCATCGAGACAAATAGGTGATCAACCGTTCTCAACTACCAGCAGGGTAGGCACCGTTATCAACTACCAGCAGGGTAGGCACCGACGTCAACTACCGGCAAGGTAGGCACCTTTTGTCAACTACCGGCAGGGTAGGCGCCTTTGTCAACTACCAACAGGGTAGGCACCGTTGTCAACTACCATCTAGGTAGGCACAGTTTTCAACTACCAGCCGGGTAAGCACCGTTGTCAACTACCAGCATAGACATCGGGAAGGTCTGGTGATTTCAGAAAATCATCCCCAATAGAGAAGTAAAAAATGTCTTAGTTTATCTTCATCAAACAAGCATCGACAACGCCGATGAAAATCAAACTGTTGGAGTCAACACCATCAGCACCACTGATGAAAGTCAACCGTTGGAATCAGCCCCAACATAGGCATCAACAATAACTGGTAAAGATAAAGCGATTTACGATGCGATGTGCGATTTGCAAAATGCAAAGCATGATTTGTAATGTGATGTGCGACTTGCAATGTGTGAAGTGCGATGTGCGAAGTGCGAAATGCGATTTGCAAAGTGCGATTTGCGAAAGCATTTTAACATTCATTGAATTGTGATTTACATCATTAAATATACCTTATCATATTTCAAGTGTCTAGTAATCTTTGTCATGTTCATTTCATTGCATTGCATAAACATGACAAAGAGGGGCATCTGTAGACACTCAAAATTTCATTTTCTTGTAACTAACTATATAGGAGGAAAAAAGTGTCTTTTTCACACTCAAGAGATAACCCTGGAGGACCACAACATCAAATCCAACCCAAGAGACAGTCCCGGGATATCAAATTAACCCTCGGAGACAACCCTGAGGAAAAATAGAATCGGCTGTAATCAAACCCCAGAGACAACCCCAAAGGACAGCCAAAAGCCCCGTCAACGCTAGAGACAACCCTGGGAGGGCAAAAAGGTCATTTTGACAAGTTAACGTCAACGACCTCAATACAGTTGCAAATAGGGTCCCAAAGAGCCATTATAGCACTTTCGAGTGCAAACTACGCAAAACCACTCAACGAATTACCTGCGAAGACCCGAAGATGTCAGTTTAGTCATGGACCCATCTTCTCGAATTCAAAAAAGGGCAAGTCCTATGTCATTGTGTAGCTATTGGAGAGTGCTTTCCGGAATGGTATAACACATCTTCATCGGATTCCCGGATTGCATGTTACAAGCGTTTCAGCGAACTGCACGTCTATCGAGATTGCATGTGCTTCGAGGTGGGGCCCACCAGAGCACTTCTGCATGTATACCCGTAGAAGCCGTAGATCTACTTGCGAAAGCCCGGGTCTATAAATAGAGCCTCCCCTTTTTGGCTTTCAGAGGAAGAGATAGAAAAAGAAAGGGACACGACGAGAGAAATAGTGGCTAGGAGGGTCAAATAGAGCCTCTAACATACTTCGATTCTTGTAAAATTTCTTTGTAAATGTTCATACACATATATACTACAACATATCAAATTTTAACTTGTGGGAAACGAGTATCAGAGCACCAAAAGCCGTTTGAGAGCCATTTTTGCGATATACTATAAGATTTTCTAAATCTGTCTTCTTTGCTTACTCTAATACAAATATAAGTGCTATTTACATATATTTAGTAGCTTATATTCGTTAGATATGAAGTTTAACCGTTCAGTTCTTATGAATAGTTAATATTTGAGCTTTATTGACTAGATTTGTACTGGATCTAGCCTGATCTAGCTTTTAACAGGTTCAAAAGTTGTAAAACTTGAACCTGGAAGCTAGAATGGCTAAGATCTGTACAGATCTAGTTTTCTTTCTAGTTTTTGTAAGTATTTAGTAACCACATGACCCTAGATCTATATCTAGAGGAAACTGGAAGCTATGAGCTACTCGCCTACGGAGATTTGATGGATGAATCTTTCATTTAGAAATGTCTAGTATAGTTTTACGTTTTATTGCACTATATTCATTATGCAGCCTGTTTATTTAATATATTTTGATCCTAGGAGCTACAAGATCTACGATTCAACTAATGGATGTAGATCCGGTTCCTATGTTGGACTTGGTTGCGTTCTACAGTCAACTTGCCAATTTTGTATTTGTAAATACAGAACCTTAAAATGGGTATCCGAATTTAAGGTTCCGAACTAATGAAAATCATTTATGTGGTGCTCGGGTATACTTTGATGGCTTTCATGCCCATAAGGAGCCCAACACACACACACACACATATATATATATATATATATATATTATTTTGTCTAGGATGCTTCGCATCCCGAGAATAAAATCAACTGAAGATGAATATAAAATAAAATGGAAGTATCAAATAGATTCAATTCTTATACGAGCAAAAGGCTTGGAAAACTGATTTTCAAAATATCACTTTCATATTATTGTCTTAAAATAGACTTTTCAATAAATCAAACCCTTCGTATATAGGTCCAACGAAGCACAACACTACTTTCCAATAAAGCACTTCAGCCCAATTAACTACAACACACACACATGATTAGGGAATGAAAAGCTTGGTAACCATGTTTCACGAAAGTCAGGGAGGTGCTTAACACCTTCTGCCCGCTTAATCAAGCCCCCGAACTCTATGAATCTCGGTTTCCAAGACCAATTAATAGAGTCCAATAATTGGGCCATAATGCAAAACCTTTCAAAACTCAGTTGAGTTGGTACAACCATTTAACTCATACCAACTGGCGGCTCTGTCTAATTCGGACCAATAAAATCAATCTTTTCAAATTGTTGACATTATATGTCGAACTCTTTCTAAAACCTCACCCTTCAGATCAAATAAAATCACATAGAAAACATAAATGGTAAAAAACACCTAGGAAGAGGGAAATTTTTCTTTATGGCATCGACAATATTCTAGTCTATTCAAGGACGTCAGAGGATCATGTTGAACATTTGAGAATGGTGTTGGAAACACTAAGGAGAGATAAGTTGTACACTAAATTCACAAAATGTGAGTTTTGGCTTGAGAGAGTGCAGTTTTTAGGGCACATTATAGACAAGGAAGGTATATCAATAGACCTAGCAAAGGTGGATTCAGTAATTAATTGGGAACAACCAAGAACACCGACAGAAGTGCGTAATTTCTTAGGCTTAGCGGGTTACTATCGAAGATTCATCCAAGATTTTTCTAAGATAGTTAATTCGTTGACGAACTTGACGAAGAAGACAGTAAAATTCTTGTGGTCAACGAAGTGTGGGGAGAGTTTCAAGGAATTGAAAAAGAGATTGAGTAAGGCACCTGTATTATCTTTACCGGATGATATTGAGAATTTTGTAGTGTATAGTGATGCGTCGCACAAAGGACTTGGATGTGTGTTTTATGCAGCATGGGAAGGTCATTGCATATGCATCACTACAATTAAAGGATTATGAGAGGGGATAACCTACTCATGACCTGGAATTGGTCGCGGTAGTATTTGCCTTGAAGATATGGCGACATTATTTATATGGGGTGAAATTTGAGATATACACAGACCATAAAAGTCTAAAATATATCTTCACACAGAAAGAGTTGAATATGAGGCAGAGAAGATGGTTAAAATTAATAAAAGATTCTGATTGTGAGATTTTGTATCACCTAGGGAAAGCAAATGTAGTGGCCGACACCTTAAGTAGAAAAGGTCGAGAGAAGCTGTTAATTTTAACAACTCAAGATGAGTTAATAACAGAGATGGCTAGAATGGAGATATAAGTGAGATTGCCAAGAGAAGTGGGAGAAAGTTATTCGTGATGGAGACTAGTCCAACTCTAATGGATCGATTGAAAGAAGCATAAACCAGTGATGAGGAGTGCAGAAGAATAAGGGATAGAATCTTATAAGAGGGAGAAAATATGGTTAAACTCAATAGTGAGGAGGGGTTATTGAGATTTGAAGGATGAATTTGGGTTCCATTAGTAGCCGAGTTAAAGGAAGAAATTTTGCAAGAGGCCCATAGTTCAAGGTACTCAATTCATCCAGGTAGTGCGAAGATGTATCGAGATCTCCGTCAGCATTTTTGGTGGCCAAATATGAAAAGAGATGTAGTAGAGTGCGTTAGTAAGTGCTTTACTTATTAGAAAGTCAAGACTGAACACCAGAGACCAAGCGGGTTGTTGCAACCATTAGAAATTCTGGAATGGAGGTAGAAACATATTATAATGGATTTCGTGGTATGTTTACCAGTTGTTCAAAAGGGACTCGATGCTATATGGATTATTGTAGATCGATTGACTAAGTCTGCTCACTTTTTGTTAATAAAGGTTAGGTTTAACCTAGATCAATTAGCTAAACTCTATGTCAAGGAAATCATTTCAAGACATGGAGTACCCTATTTCGATTGTGTCAGATCGAGATCGATGTTTCACATTAAATTTTTGGAAAAGCTTACAAGAGCATATGGGGACGAAGCTGAGGTTGAGTACGGCTTATCATCCTTAAATAGACGGGCAGAGCCAAAGAACAATTCAGACTTTAGAAGATAGGTTGAGGGCATATGTAATGGACTTCAAAGTGAACTGGGACGACCACTTACCTTTATTAGAATTTGTTTACAACAATAGCTATCACGTAAGTATTGGTATGCCACCTTATAAAGCATTATATAGGCGAAAGTGCAGAACTTCATTGTGTTAGGACGAGGTAGGAGAACGTCGACTATTAGGTCCAGAGTTGGTTAAACAGATGGCAGATCTGGTCAAGTTGATACGTGCGCGACTAATTGTAGCTCCAGATCGATAGAAGAAGTTTGCCGATCGACACCGTGAGAAAAGAGAATTTGAAATTGGCTCGTATATGTTTTTGAAGGTGTCTCCGTGGAAAGGCAAAATACGTTTTAGGAAGAAAGGGAAGCTAAGTCCGCGATTTATAGGACCATTCGAAGTGTTAAAACGGGTAGGGTAGCTTACGTTATAGCTTTACCTCCAGATTTATAGAATATACATAATATATTTCATGTGTCAGTATTACGACCTTATAAGAATGACTATAAGCACGTAATAAAGTATGAACCTATCCAGGTTCAAAAAGACGCAACATATGAAGAAATTTCGATTAAGATACTCGATAGGAAAGAGCAAGTCTTACGAATTAAAGTTATAACGTCTGTGAAGATAATATGGAGAAACCACAATGCTGAAAAAGCAACATGGGAAATGGAAGATAAAATGAAAATAAGTTATCCCCAACTTTTTGAATAGGAGGAGTCGAGATTCTGGGGACATAATCTTTATAAGGGGGGAAGAATGCAATGATCGAGATAATTTATTTAGCTTGTAATTAATAATATTTGAATTAAATGAGATTTTTGTGGTTTTTTCCTTGTTGAGATGTGTTAAAATAGAAATTTTGAGGAATGGAGATTTGTGATTTAAATTACGAGTTTTATAATCGTATTGGAAAATAATATTTTTTCGAGAAAAAATCGAAAAATTACTATCCGTCCGAAAACATAAAAGCGTTTATTTTAAATTATTTAAAGAACGTGGCAATGTTATAATAATGGGAAAAGATGTACTAAAATTTTTAAAGACGAACAAAAAATCGACTGTGTAACGGATGTCGGGAAGTGAACTAAAGATAAAACCGGAAGAATAATACAAGAATATAGCTGAATAAGGGCACCAATTATATGTGCCAACCATACACCAATTATTGGTATATGTCACCAATTATATGCATGGGGGGTTAAAATAATATTACCATACCACCAATTATATGTGTCGACGTCGGGAAAATTTTGGGTTCTCTTTTCCTAAGTGTTTCTACCCTTTATGTTTTCTATTTTGTTTTGTTTGATCTAAAGTGTGAATTTTCAGGAAAAGTCCAACATATAATGTCGACAATTTGAAAAGTTTGATTTTATTGGTCCGAATTAGACAGAGCCGCCAGTTGGTATCAGTTAAATTGGTTGTACCAACTCAACCGAGTTTTGAAAGGTTTTGCAATATGGCCTAATTACTGGACTCTATTTAATTGGTCTTGGAAACCAAGATTTCATAGAGTTCGGGGGCTTGATTAAGCGGGGGGAATGTGTTAGGCACCCTCCGAATTTTGTGAAACATGGTTACCGCGCTTTTCATTCCCTAATCTTTGTGTATGTGTGTGTGTGTTGTAGTTAATTGGGCCTAAGTGCTTTATTTGAAAGTAGTCATGTGCTTCGTCGGACCTATATACAAAGGGTTTGATTTATTGAAAAGTCTTTTTTTAGACAAGAATAGGAATATGATGTTTTAAAAATCAGTTTTCAAACCCTTTCGCTCGCATAGGAATTGAAGCCCTTTGATACTTCCATTTGATTTCATATTCAGCTTTATTTGATTTTATTCTCGGGATGCAAAGCATCCTCGACAAAAAAATATATATGTAAGTGTCGGGCTCCTTATGGGCATGAAAGCTATCAAAGTGTGCCCGAACACCACACATAGGATTTCCATTATTACAGGGACCTTAAATCCGGATAATCGTTTTAAGGTCCTATATTTACAATTACAAGTTTTGCAAGCTAGTTGTACAACTCAACCAGGTCGATCATGGGAACTTGATATAGATCCATGAGTTGAATCGTAGATCCTGTAGCTCCTAGGCTCACAGAAAATCAAATAAAAATCCTGCATAATGAATATATTGCAATAAAACGTAAAACTATACTAGATGTCGCTAAACTAAAGATTATCAGTTAAATCTTTGTACGCACAAAGCTCATAGCTTCCAGTTTCCTCTAGATACAAATCTAGGGTCATGTGGTCGCTAAATATTTATAAAAACTAGATATGTACACATTTTAGCCATTCTATCTTCCAGGTTCAAGTTTTACAACTTTTGAACAGGTTAAAAGCTAGATCTGGCTAGATCTAGTACAGATCTAGTCAATACAACTCAAATATTAATTATTTACAAGAAATTATCGGAGAAAAACTCTGATATGATGAATATTGACCGTTAAAAATGTATATATATCGTTTATATACGAATTAGAGTAAGAGAAAAAGGCAGATTTGAAGAAATCTTATAGTATACAGTGAAAACAGCTCTCGAGTGGCTTTTAAGGCTTCGATACTCATTTCATGTGACAACCCGGAAATTTATAAGATTTTAAATTATTAAAATAAAGGTTAAAGGATAAAACCTAGATGAAAATTTGAGGAATAATGTAAAATTTTTAAAGAAGAACCTATATGGTTTACTGTTCGAATAAGAATAGAGAATATATAGGTTACAAAATTTCTAAACCCTAGAGATGAATCTATATGTGTTTGATAAAATATTAAGAATAATGTACTACGATACCTATAAAGTTTGGTGACCTAATATATAAATTAGGTATGTGAGTGTTTATAACTTATTAAGTAAATTGGGACTATTAAGTTAATACACTTAGTAGAGTGTGTTATAACTTATGTGAATTATGTGTATGATTAAATAAATATACATTATATAATTTGTATATATATTTTTTTATATAAAGACAATTAAGAATATGTAAATATCAAAAATATTTAGCATTAGTTCTAGTGATAATAGATTTAATGGATTAAGGAGGGTAAGTAATTTAAATAAACCCAATTGTTTATTTAAGCATTGGACTTGTAGCTAATTGATTTAATAGCAATTAAGTAATTAATGTGACAACCCGAATTTTCAGAAATTGTTAAAATAAGAATTTAATGAATGAAATTCTTATTATGACGTGTTTTGCGTGTAAGTAAATATATATATATATATATATATATATATATATATATATTTATATGTTGGGATGATGAGGTTTAATAGTTAATTTAACTATTGAAGAAATTAAATGAAGTTATTACGGAAAGGAAATTAACTGAATAAGATTAATTAATCTAATTAAGTTGATAATATATTATGGAATAATAAAATTTGATTATTATGCCTTGTTGGCACTATAATTGTTATGAATTAAATTTCATAAATGATGTGAGTAATTCACTTAATGAAATAATGAAGTAATGTGAATATAATTGTTTTAATAAAATATGAAGGTAATATATTACATGTAAAAGTAATACGTTGATGTAATGACTTAATATATTATATTTAGCCAAGTGAATGTAAATGGGTATGAGAATGAGAAGAACCAATATAATTATAAATAAATATTGGTGTTTGGATTAATGAATAAAATAAATATTCAATGAAAATTATTATGGAATAATTTATTTAAGTATGATGGTATTAAATAAATTGATTAATATTTAAGTAGTGATTAGATGTATGGATTAAATAAATTGTATTGAGACAATTTATGCGAGAAAAGGAATTAAATAATTATATATTATAATTATATAATTCATGTGAGTTAATTAAAATAAAGGTAATAAATATTAATTATTTTAATGAAAAGGGTTATTTTAAGTTGAGGGTTATGTATATAATTTCGTAATGTATGGAGTAATAGTTATACATATTATAATTGTATAATTATTCAATGTAGTTAGCTAAATAATTTAGCAACATAGTTAAAGTGTGACATTTAGAGAAAAGAAGATATACTATATGATAAGGAGAATTATTAAAATAAAGTAAAAGGATGTTTGAAGGGGCTAGCCAAACATGGCTTTGTGGCTTTTGGATTTCTATAACCCCTAATTTAATTGTATATTAAGTAATATAATAAGTATTAGTAATATACGTATTATATTATTAGTTATATGAGTTACGAGTTTTGTTTCTAAGCCTAACTGAAAGAAGAAAAGAGAAAAGGAGAAATAGAGGAGAGAATGAGAGAGAATAGAAGTTCTCCGTGAAATTGGAGTAGAAGAGATGCTAGAAAAATCAAAAGAAATAAAGTTTTTCAATTCACCTAGACGAGGGTTAGAAGAATCAAAAGGTATTAATCTATTTTTTCATTCTCTTGAGTTTTCGTTGAGAAATGGGATTTCTATGTTTAATTTGTTAAAAAAATAGTTATATATGTTATTGGTTATGTTTAATCCATTCTATATCTTCTAAAAGTTGTTGGATAGTGATCAAGTTCGTAAGAATGTGTTGAAAGATGAAGTTGAGAGTTTTAGTTAAAAAATATATGTTTTTGTCTATTTAGAGACTAAAATTGATGATAAATTCTTGACGAAAATCTGAAATTGATGATGTATTATGATAGTACTCGAAAAAACGAAAACAACCCAAGTTGAACAAGTCAAAACGGATGTAACGTTTTCATACGGACTATTTTGACCTCCTGTGGTAAAACGGCTTTAACGTTTTCATACGGACTCTGATTGAGGTGATTCAAAATGATCCGGAACGAGCACGAGTAGACCTACAACTTTTGTTTTTTAGGTTTTTCAATTTGAGGCCGTTAGCTAGGGTCAAAATGGTCATATTTGGGACTGATGTGTTTTTGGAGGCAATCGGGGGGCGTCGGGCATGCACGTATGCACATGTAATGCTTCCAACCATGTAAAATAATGTTCTAACATCCATAACATGACTATTAGGTATTATAATGATACTTAACATTAACCCTTGAGTATTACACAATTTGGTTGGGCGTGCTAAGCGTGCACAAATGCGTGTCGTTTGGGCGTTCGAATGGGCAAGTTTGGCGTACGAACGTGCAAGCGTCTCAATGTCGTAACGAGTGTGTATAACCTTGTTTAATATTATGTTTTTAATAAGAATGAAACATTATAGAGTAATGTAACCCAATATAGGAGCATGCAAAGCACATGTAAAAGAGGCGAGTTAGGCGTGTGACGTATAAACGTCGAAACGCTGTGTAATGTGGTAATACACTTAAATAGTGTTTCGATTCTAATGAAACGAATATTATAATATATGAAATGTGGTTAATATAAAACTAATAGGTAGTCCTAGCAAGACTTAAACACTTTAATCAATTTCGAATATTACAAAAAATAATTATAGTGAAATATAAGTCGATAGTTAACATAATCAATTTGGACATTGTGTATTGATAATAGAAAGGGTTATGAGATGTAGAGTAAAGTTTACGTTATAACTAATATGCATTGCTATGTGACTGATAATTGATGTGCATGATTATATAATTGTGTAGGGCACGTGAAGTGCAGATATCTGTAAGCTGTTAAACTGTTATTGGTAAACAACGATCAAGGAAAGTCTTTCAGTTCCTATTTTCTACGTGAACTTGATGATGAATTGTTTTAAATTTTTTTGTAAAGAGGATGATATATTGTATATATGTTGTAAGAATGAAATATTAAAGTCAATTTATGACTACATTGATTGATTAAAGAATGTTGATTGAGTAAGGAACTCAATCTTTATATTTGTTATGTGAAGTAAAGCATGTATGCCATGTTACTTTAATTATTATGAGATGTATGTTGAGCATGTATTTATGTGCTATGTGATGCATAGAAGCTGTTAGATCTTGTTGAGCTGTCGAGCTCATTCTTGCAAATAATCACTTTTGCAGGTTAAGGATTCAAGGTAACGCTATGTGCTACTTGAAAGAAATGAATCGGATGTAATGCATGCAGATTTATATACTTTGGCTGAATTGTTATTACTTTGGTCCCTGTTTAAGGCTTCAGATAATGTATTTGATAATGTATGATGGTTAACAGATGTTGAGTTGTAAAGTTTAAATTTTTACCGATGTATAAAGGTTATTGAACGTGGTTGAAAGTTTTAGTTAATAATAACTTTGACGAAGCGATTCATGAAATAAAGTTGTATCAAAGTTATGCAACGATAAAGGTTGAGATTCAGGGAAATAAAGAAGGAATAATATAAAAGTTTCAAAATATTTCGTATTTTTAGTGATTGTATCATTGATTAATGATGTAAAGTCTGAATAAGGATGTATTGTTAAGTACCGATGTCGAGAGTTGTATTGTATGAATTTTGGGGTCGTTACAGTTGGTATCAGAGATGATTGGTTATACACCTTAGGTAAGAGTACCTTAGGCTATGACTTAGGTTATAAGAAGTTAAGTTACGTATAACGAAAAGGTGATTCTTTTCACAAACGTAGATGTATAGGATGAGTTAAGTCCTAGAAATATTATAAGAAGAAGGTGAGAATAACGAGGAATAAAACTCAAATAAAATGTTAAAATTTATGAACGAAGTTAGAAATTCTTAAAAGAAGAGTTAATAAATAAACAAGAAGATTCAAAGAAGAATCTTGAAGAGATATGAAGATGAGAATCAGGAGTTACCTAACTCCAATAATAAAGATGTCGAATAACGATGAATAGACAAAGTCTATAATCTTGAAAGCGTAAAGGAAATCATGATATGACATGATGATAGGTAAAGATAAGAAGTTTTTAAAACCAAACGATAATGAGATAAGAAAGGGAGATGATTATAGAATAAGGTCACGACGTGATCTTTTAAAGTTGAAAAACAGATGGTCAGTAATGATTGAATAGTTATAGTTTGATGCTATAACGAGAATGTACTATGATATAGTACGAGGTTAACTCACGAGGAGTTATAAATGATGAGATGAGGAAAATTCGTATCGAGTAAAGAGCAAATTATGAGCAAGATAGAGTTAGGTGGGATTTCAATTGAAGAATCATGTGATGGCTGAGTTGAACAAACCTTTGTATGGGCGAGGGTTTTTTGCTTGCACTTAGTTTATCACATTGATAATCATTGGAATGTTGGTGTCGCACTATCAATGTATATGTGGTGCAAAGGTGATTCTTTTCTCATGTGTATATTTGATAGTTAGAGACTATTAAGATTAGTAAGATGTTATTAGGATTAAGTGCGAGTTCTTCAAACTCATGCTTATGGTAAGTTCATGACTCATAATCATATGGTAATGTTTGGAACTCCTCAGCGAATGGACGCCTATGGTCTGACTAGGAAGTTCTTAAACTCATATTATTGTGGAAAGTTCCTGACTTCCAAAGTGTGGAAAGTTTGATGAACTATACTGGGAATAGAAAGGTTATGGTGTAGGAGGCATTGGTGTTGTTTAAGGTTGATAGAATGATTAAGTAATGATGGAGTAAAGATTTAATTGATAGAGAAAGTTTCATATTCTAAATCTCCTAGCTTTGCTAGATTTTCGAAATTTATTGACTTCGTGCTGATGTTGCACTTCTATTTTCTTAAAAAAACATTGGATTAAATAATGGAACCAATGATTTTTTTTAAAAATAGTGCTATTATTCACATGTCTATGCTAATTGCTTCAGCTAGACAAAAATAATTTTAAATTTTCAAAATGTATTTTATGTGTTCTATGCATCATTTGATATGGTGTAGAGACAATAATCGAGGAAGTTATCAATGCAGTTAAACCTAGTGTTGGATGTGATCGTATGATCATCAGCCCACGATGGTATGATGTAGTATAACGACGTCATGTAATGACGAAATCCTCAACGTACCATTATTACGGACGGTATCAGGATATTATGAAAAGATTCATTTATTTTTAGTTTCCTTAAACTATACAAAGAAAATGGGGTTTATTTACTTTTAGTTTCTTTAAATGAAAAATAAAATTGAGTTGGTTAAAGATGTATATATATATATATATATCGATTGCTGTCCGAGTTATTGCTAGAAGTCTATACTACTTGATTCAGCTAGACGAATATTGAAAGATGTTCATGAAATTCAAGCGTTCTTTGTCAAACTATACCAAACCAAATTGTTTTGGTGAGGATTCAAATGTTAAGAAGCTGAGGTGAACAACCCTATAAAAGGGGACATGTTATCGGAGACAATGGTTCCGAAAGTAACGCATATAGTCGTTACGATGTTAAGATGTAATACGTTGTGCACGACGTAGGGGTACGATAGGCTGATCACCTAGAGTACTTGCAGAGAGTGTTTTCAGTCTGTGTGATTGCTAAACATTCTATTAAAGATGGTTTACAGTGGTGATGCACTATTAAACCTGGAGAAGAGTTCAAGGTCTTATGACCCCTCAGCGTGAATTAAAATCTTTTAAATTCCTGTTATTCATATTGCTTCTCAATTATTGAGCAATTGTGGAAGAATTTTATTATTCTGAAGGTGAAGGTGGCAAGAATGATATTCCTTGGAAAGAAGTAGTTGTAGAACGCTTTAATCCAGTGAATAAAGATTAACGTAGAATCTATTTCGATAGATTAAACGAATGAAGATTAATAAAAATTTTGAGGACGAAATTCTTAGAAGAATAGGTGAATGTGATAACCCGAACACTTATAAGATAGTGAATTATGAAGTATATGAATTCGATGAGTAAGTTATATGGTAATAATCCTTGGAACAAAAATGAACGGATTAAAGAATATATAATACTCAAAATATAATTGAGTTCAAGTGAAAGGTATGAAATAAAACCTAGAATTTGTTGAAGAAATGAATGTAGTAGGAAATATAAAACCTATACTAAGGTAATGTGTTGAAGTTATTCAACGATAAATGTTTTTAAAGAGATTTGATGGAAACCTGAGTGAGGTAGGGTTTCGGTGATTTCGAGGACGGAATCCTTATAAGGAAGGAAAGATGTGACAACCCGGATTTTCAGAAATTGTTAAAATAAGAATTTAATGAATGAAATTCTTATTATGACGTGTTTTGCGTGTAAGTAAATATATATATATATATATATATATATATATTCATATATTGGGATGATGAGGTTTAATAGTTAATTTAACTATTGAAGAAAGTAAATGAAGTTATTACGGAAAGGAAATTAACTGAATAAGATTAGTTAATCTAATTAAGTTGATATTATATTATGGAATAATAAAATATGATTATTATGCCTTGTTGGCACTATAATTGTTATGAATTAAATTTCATAAATGATGTGAGTAATTCACTTAATGAAATAATGAAGTAATGTGAATATAATTATTTTAATAAAATATGAAGGTAATATATTACATGTTAAAGTAATACGTTGATGTAATGGCTTAATATATTATATTTATCCAAGTGAATGTAAATGCGTATGAGAATGAGAAGAATCAATATAATTATAAATAAATATTGGTGTTAGGATTAATGAATAAAATAAATATTCAATGAAAATTATTATGGAATAATTTATTTAAGTATGATGGTATTAAATAAATTGATTAATATTTAAGTAGTGATTAGATGTATGGATTAAATAAATTGTATTGAGACAATTTATGCGAGAAAAGGAATTAAATAATTATATAATTCATGTGAGTTAATTAAAATAAAGATAATAAATATTAATTATTTTAATGGAAAGGGTTATGTATATAATTTCGTAATGTATGGAGTAATAGTTATACATATTATAATTGTATAATTATTTAATGTAGTTAGCTAAATAATTTAGCAACATAGTTAAAGTGTGACATTTAGAGAAAAGAAGATATACCATATGATAAGGAGAATTATAAAAATAAATTAAAAGGGTGTTTGAAGGGGCTAGCCAAACATGGCTTTGTGGCTTTTGGATTTCTATAACCCTTAATTTAATTGTATATTAAGTAATATAATAAGTATTAGTAATATACGTATTATATTATCAGTTATATGAGTTACGAGTATTGTTTCTAAGCCTAAACTGAAAGAAGAAAAGAGAAAGGGAGAAAAAGAGGAGAGAATGTGAGAGAATAGAAGTTCTCTGTGAAATTGGAGAAGAAGAGATGCTAGAAAAATCAACAGAAACAAGGTTTTTCAATTCATTTAGACAAGGTTTAGAAGAATCAAAAGGTAAATTTTTTCATTCTCTTGAGTTTTCGTTGAGAAATTGGATATCTATGTTTAATTTGTTAAGAAATTAGTTATATATGTTAATGGTTATGTTTAATCCGTTCTATATCATCTAAAAGTTGTTGGATAGTGATCAAGTTCGTAAGAATGTGTTGAAAGATGAAGTTGAGAGTTTTAGTTAAAAAATATATGTTTTTGTCTACTTAGAGACTAAAATTGATGATAAATTCTTTATGGAAATCTAAAATTGATGATGTATTATGATAGTACTGGAAAAAACAAAAACAACCCAAGTTGAACGAGTCAAAACAGATGTAAAACGAATTCGTAATGATTGAATTCACTAAATATGTATAAAACATGAAAAATTAGCATGAACACTGAATTGTAGCCTTTAAAAGGAATTGTTAATATTTTTGAAGTTTTATAATTATCATATAGATGAGTAGTTCAGTGTTTCACGAATCCATAGAGTCGAAAACGGACTCAATCGGATGTGTATAGCTTGATTTATGATGATTGGAAGGAGGAAAGGGTTAGAAAATTCGTCAGAACCACAAACTGGAAAACAATTTCACGTAGCACGCTGCCAGGGGCGCAGCTGCGCTGCCACCAAGGCTATTTTGGGCGCAGCTGCGCCGGGAGGAAATGTCAGTTCGGGACTGTTTTGACCTCCTGTGGTAAAACGGCCATAACGTTTTCATACGGACTCGGATTGAGGTGATTCAAGAAGATCCGGAACGAGCACGAGTATACCTACAACTTTTGTTCTTTAGGGTTTTCAATTTGAGGTCGTTAGATAGGGTCAAAGGGGTCATTTTTGGGACTGATGTGTTTTTAGAGGCAATCGGGGGGCGTCGGGCATGCACGTATGCACATGTAATGCTCCCGACCATGTAAAATAATGTTCTAACTTCCATAACATGACTACTAGGTATTATAATGATACTTAATATTAACACTTGAGTATTAGACAATTTGGTTGGGCGTGCTAAGCGTGCACAAATGCGTGTCGTTTGGGCGTTCGAATAGGCAAGTTTGGCGTACGAACGTGCAAGCGTCTCAATGCCGTAACGAGTGTGTATGACCTTGTTTAATATTATGTTTTTAATAAGAATGCAACATTATAGAGCAATATAACCCAATATAGGAGCATGCCAATCACATGCAAAAGAGGCGAGTTAGGCGTGTGACATATAAACGTCGAAACGCCGTGTAATGTGGTAATACACTTAAATAGTGTTTCGATTCTAATGAAACGAATATTATAATATATGAAATGTGATTAATATAAAACCAATAGGTAGTCCTAGCAGGACTTAAACACTTGAATGAATTTCTAATATTACGAAAAAGAATTATAGTGAAATATAAGTCGATAGTTAACACAATCAATTTGAACATTGTGTATTGATAATAGGAAGGGTTATGAGATGTAGAGTAAAGTTTACGTTATAACTAATATGCATTGCTATGTGACTGATAATTGATGTGCATGATTATATAATTGTGTAGGGCACGTGAAGTGCAGATATCTGTAAGCTGTTAAACTGTTATTGGTAAACAACGATCAAGGAAAGTCTTTCAGTTCCTATTTTCTACGTGAACTTGATGATGAACTGTTTTAAATTATTTTGTAAAGAGCATGATATGTTGTATATATGTTGTAAGCATGAAATGTTAAAGTCAATTTATGACTACATTGATTGATTAAAGAATGTTGATTGAGTAAGGAACTCAATCTTTATATTTGTTATGTGAAGTAAAGTATGTATGCCATGTTACTTTAATTATTATAAGATGTATGTTGAGCATGTATTTATGTGCTATGTGATGCATGAAAGCTGTTAGATCTTGCTGAGCTGTCGAGCTCATTCTTACAAATAATCACTTTTGCAGGTTAAGGATTCAAGGTAACGCTATGTGTTACTTGAAAGAAATGAATCAGATGTAATGCATGCAGATTTATATACTTTGGCTGAATTGTTATTACTTTGGACCCTGTTTAAGGCTTCAGATAATGTATTTGATAATGTATGATGGTTAACAGATGTTGAGTTGTAAAGTTTAAATTTTTACCGATGTATAAGGGTTATTTAACATGGTTGTAAGTTTTAGTTTATAATAACTTTGACTAAACGATTCATGAAATAAAGTTGTATCAAAGTTTAACGATAAAGGTTGAGATTTAGGGAAATAAAGAAGGAATAATATAAAAGTTTTAAATATTCCGTATTTTTAGTGATTGTATCATTGATTAATGGTGTAAAGTCTGAATAAGGATGTATTGTTAACGACCGATGTCGAGAGTTGTATTGTATGAATTTTGGGGTCGTTACAATTAAGCTAACCCAACATATCATGTATTAGACAAATATTATGATGAACCAATTTATTTATAGTGGATGCCCAAGTTTATTTTAGTTGGTAAGTAAATTTAATAAAAATAAGCAAGCCCAAAAGAATTAATCAAAGGCTCAAGACTTTAGCCCAAGTGAGAGGGGATATGATGGACATTAAGTAAGTTAATTAAGGCTTTAAAAGAAAACAAATTTGGACAAAAGAAAGGCCATGTGGCCGGATTACACAAGGAGATGAGAAGGGGAGATGAATGTTATCATTATACTCACTTTAGTTGGTAGAATTACTTTTGAGGTGTCACCCACTTTATGGAGCCAACACTTTTTCTATTACTTGCAAGCAACAACTTACTTTATGAAGAGAGAGAAAGAATCAAGAGAAGATATAAAAGATCTCTACTTTTATAGTTTAATTTCTTATTTGTTATGATTTGAGTTTTGATTTTATAAAACAAGGATCTCGAGGTTTAAAACCTTAGATATATATGTTTAAAAGTGTTTTATGTTTAAATCCAACTCTTTTATATATCAAAAGTTGAATCTAAACTAAGAAATAGGAGTTAGGTTTTTTAAAAGTAGAATACCCTAATTTTTCTAGCCTTGATTGTGTTTATTTTGTGTTTGGTGATGATTTGAGGTATTAGATAATGGATCATGTTAGATCCATGAGTATATTTGGTATTAGTTTGTGTTATAGTGATTGATGATGGATTTTGTTGGTAAAGGGGTAAGGATAGGAAAGATTTCTTAAAAATCACCAAGGACTGAAAAATCCGATTTTTTGAAACGAAGTATGAAGCGGAAACGACCATATCTCTCTTAATATTTCAAATTTTTGAGTGTGGTTAATTTTTGGAGTTAGATCTAGAAGTCTTCTAACAGATCCAAGTGGAATCACTAAAAAAATTCCATGTAGATTTCCGTCTGTACAGTTTTTAGCAAAGGATGTAAAATCTGAAAATGAAGAAATGCAATCTGTCTAGAAATTCCAGGGGT
The DNA here is from genome assembly GCA_020205555.1 of Panax stipuleanatus. Classification (NCBI taxonomy): domain Eukaryota; kingdom Viridiplantae; phylum Streptophyta; class Magnoliopsida; order Apiales; family Araliaceae; genus Panax; species Panax stipuleanatus. Next base: position 44,030,169 of record CM035123.1, on the reverse strand, counting down.
AGTTTCGTCCACTTATTTTATGAAATAAATTCCGGCCTTTTGGGACATGAAAATACATGAGATGAAGTAGTTTGTGTCCAAAAATGAGCTCATTCCGACTTAAATTGAGCAAGTTATGACTATTTCAATATTTGTATTTTTCTGACAAATATTGCTATAACCAGGAGTTGTATAACTCCGATGGCCACGAAATTTAAACTGGAGGCTCACGATAACATGTGTAAGATCCTGCCAAGAGTTGGGAAGTTTTGGAGTTAAGCGTGAGGTAGCTAATTTCTTAAGAAATTAACTACAAATGAATTTTTGAAAAATACTAAAGGAAGTTGAAAAATTCCTGAAAAATTATTTTTGTGTATGAAATATGTGTATATATGTTTGTCCAAAAGATAAAAAAAATAATAAGATGATTTGGTTAAAAAAGGGAATTCAGCTTGCTGGATTGGCCATCAGGTTGCTGGATTACAATCTGGTTTGTTGGATTGACCATCGAGTTGTTGGATTAAAGGATAAATGAATTCAGGCTTGCTGGATGAGATGTTTGGATAATCCAGGTTACTGGATTGGATGTCAATTGAATCCAGGCTTGCTGGATTAGATGTTAGTTTGAATCCAGGTTGCTGGATTGTGGGATTGTGTGAATCCAGGTTGCGGGATTAGGAATTCGGCTTACTAAATTATAAAGGACTTATAAAATGAAAGACTAAGTGTTAATTCGTAGGTTATATGAATAAGTAAGTGTTAAGTCTAAGGTAGTATAATCGTACCCTTTAATGGTTGATGTATAGTAGCTTGGCTAAACGACTCATTCATATGGGGAAGGGATCTACGAATTAGTAACCAATCTAACTCACTGTGAAAATAGTGTAGACGAGACAGGAAACTAATTTGTTAGTTGTTTATGGAAAACCACTCAGTATACTATATTTAATATTATTAAAGACTCGATGTGTGCTAGGTTTAGACTTATGTTTATGTATAGTGTTAAGGTTATCTAATATTTGACTATATGTTTAAATGTTAGATAGTTTACTTATAAAGTATGTTATGCTAATTGAAAGATTAACCTTATAACTGATAGGCCTTTTCAATAAAGCGATTAACTTAAATTGCGTAGCAATAATCGACGGTACAGGCAAGTTTCCTAACTCGAACTCGAGTTGTTCTTGTAAAGAATGTTCGTGAATAATTATTGTTGAATATTCACATCTATACTGATTATTGATTCGCACGTTGTGCATACTGTATATATTCATCAGGTATGAAAGGCTGATCACCTTCATTACCCCAAGGTTCAGATAAATTTGTTCATATTCATTGTTGGCCATTCATCATTATTGACTCGGTCATTCAGTTATGGAAATTGATTTATATTCTTTCATGATTATTATATTGTTGAAAGTTTGTCAGCTTATTAGTCTTTTCAATCATGATATATCTTCCTTTGTATTTAAAACTTGCTGGGAAAATTTGTTGCTCACCCTTGCTATATCATGATAAAATATTCAGATTAAAGAAAAAACTTCGGACACAGTCAAAGGCAAAGACAAGTTTTAGGATGGAATTATTATACGGTTAAAATGGTAAAAGTATAGGATACAAATGACATGGTATGTCGTATAGTATATTGAAGGCATATATTAAGTTAAAGTTACAGACCTTGGGGATTATGTTGTAAAAGTTATTATAACGATTAAGAATTTTATGTATTAATTGTAAATATTTATTGAATTAAATAAATATTTAATTTAATTTATTTATTGAGATAATTAAATAAATTATGTGATTATGTTGACTAATTTAATTAAGAGTAATATTTAATTAAATTGATATGTTGTAGCATAATTCTAATTTAATTAAGAATAGTTAAATTAGATTTAATGTTATGTGTTAAGTGTTGATAATAATTTGTTACATGAATTATGTTTAATAAAGGAATTACAATGGTGTAACAATTTGGTATTATGTATTTTATTAAGTTATGAATGTTAGCTTTTATTTAATTGAATTAGAATGTTATAATTTAATTAAATAAGTGCAGTATTTAATCTATGGATTAGGGATTAATTAAAATAAACAAAAGGGTTTTAAAAGATCTTTGCCAAACAAGGCCTTTGCACCTCTTTTAAATCTATTTTACCCAAACAAGGCCTTCGCTAATAATCTGGTTTTTTAAAATAATTGAGTTGCCAAACATGGCCTAACCTTTTAAATTATTGTAACCTATGTAATTAGTAATAATTATTATGGTAATTAGTATTATACTTATTACTTATAATAATAATATAGGTTACATATATATTATATATGTATATGTATATCATATGTATATACATTATACGTTAAGTTAAAGGTTAGTCAGTTAAAACAAAACAAAGAAAGAAAGAAGAAGAGAGTTAACAGAGAAGAAGAAGAGGAAGAAGAAGAAGAAGGGAAAGCTTGAGAAAGCAAGAGAAGAACATCATCATCTCCATCTTTTCTCTTAGTCCAACTAGTAAGGTTATAATCTTAACTCTTATAACCATAGAATCAATTCATGTGTGTTATAATTCTTCTTTGTTAAATTAGGTTTTCATTATCATTAATATATATATATATATATATATATATATGGTATTCATATGTTCTTCATATGTAATTGTATGCCATGAAAGGATTTTCAAAATTTAATTGTTGTAAAAATAAGTTTTAAAAGTTATGTTCTTCTACATGTTCTTGGTTTAAAACTTCTCTGTAAAAATCTCTTTGTGAAAATTCTTAATTTTGATGTGTATGGGATGTGTACATATATATATTTATAGATATATGCTTACATATGATTTTTATAAGTTGTTTAGGTGTTTCAATTCATAAAGATATAAGGAACATGAAGAAATCATGTTCATAGTGTTTTATTATGAAGTTAATTTGAAAATAGTCCTTAAATTGTCGAAGAAATTGATGAAAGCATGAAGTTATGTGTAATATGTGATATATCATGATTATATATGAGTTATATGGTTGTTTTAACAATTCAATTCTTGAAATTTTGATAAACAAGAAAAATGGTGTTTATAGTATTTTCTATGAATTAATTTCTGAAAAATGGCTTTTGAAACTATTCACTTATGTCATATCACTGTTGTATTTCCAAGTGAGCTTTTGTTTGCTCACTCTTTCATATTTTATCACCACTTGCAGTTGAAACCAAGAATGTTGACATACCGTCAACAAGTAAAGGAAAAGGAAAGATGAACAAGTGAATGTTTGTTATTTCAAGTTTTGATTGTAATAAGACTTAGTTGGTTATGTTTTATTTCCGCATTTATTTGATTAATGTTAAGGTTTAGTTAACCTTGGGATTTTATTTGGACAAGTTGTAATCCTTTATCGAGGAAGATTTTATTTAAGTATTGCGAAGGTTGTAATTTACTTTGCAATTCTTTATTATTGGGTAGATGTATGTTTTAGTTAGAAGTGAACACCAAATCATGTGGAAATGAAGTACCCGGATTTGGGGGTGTCACAGGTTGGTATCAAAGCTATAGGTTATGAACCTTAGGTGGGGGGAAAAACCTTAGGTAGTAGCCTTATAGGATGATCGAAAAGATTGTTGTGATAGGTAAAGATAATAAACTACCTTCTGTGCTATGTGTTTACGTTTAGGTATTCGAAGAGTGAGGATTCGATATCACATAATAATAATCTTTAAAATTCTTTTGTCAAGATGACGAAAATTGGAGAATCCAGTCAGGCTAGAGAGGATATACCTCAGGTTCCTAGATAGTAAGAGCCCCGAGACATCCATGTTATCTGGGAGCAGCTGGTTAGGAGAGAGCCATCTCCAGTGATCACCGTAGCTAGTCGGGAGCATGAGCTGACACCTATTCCAGAGGAAGAGGACGAGGACGAGTCTGAAGAGCAGGAAGAGGAGGAAAAAGATCCTGAAGAGGAATTTCCACCTTACTCTGTTAGTAATGAGATATACGAGGCAGTTTACGACAGTAATGTGGAGCTTCATAGTCGAGTTGGAGAGCTCGAGGAGACCATCCAGCAGCGGAACGAGACTATCGAGGATATGGCTAGTGACCTAGGAGAAGCACAATAGAACCTAATACACGCAGAGAATGATCGAGACGAGGCATGAGCCGAGCTAGCAAAGCTGAAGCAAGATATCCAAGAGGAGTCGACAAAGCGTGACAGAGCTGAGAAAACAAGCTTGAGGGCTACTCAACGAGGCGATCGAGCTGAGTACAAGGCAGGAAACCAAGAGAGCCAAGCTAAGGGAAATAGAATACGCTTTTTATACGGCCATAGATAGGGCTCAGGACCTTATCTTTTATTACCCAGCTCAGTTCCAAGGGTTACCATGGTATGTGGTGGACCGAAGGACAACTTTTCGGGTGATGGAGGAAGAACGTAGAGAGGCTGTGCGACGTCTTAATATGCCTAGGCATTAGAACTTTTAAACTATGTGTTTCTTTTTGTAATAAATAATGTAAATACCATAATTTGAGGTAATAATGGGATGAAGTGATGATGTAGTTCTATAACTTGTTCCAGTTCAGGAAAGATGATGTAAATAGCAGAAATGCTATCTATCCGATGTTTATTTTTAAAACTACGAGTAATGAATAAAAGAAGTTTATTGATGTGCTATGTGTTCATACATGAACTGAGTTATTTGATTGTTTAAGTTTAACTTGAATACTTAAGAGTTAAATAAAGGAGCTTATAGTAATTTTTCTTAATAGAAAATGCCTCCTAGAAGAAGACCAACACGTCAAAACCCCGAGGGTTCAACGGATAACAACAACAATAACGATGGAACAAACCTTAACTCAGTTCGGTAGTTAGTGAACTTGCTGACAGGAGCGCTGGCGAATCAGCAACAAGTGCAGGCCACGACGTTCAAAGAGTTTAAGGCAGTAGGACCGCCTGAATTCAAGGGATCAACGAACCCGATAGATGCACAGACGTGGGTTATGGAAATGGAGAAGTTCTTTGACGTGGCTAAGGTCGGTGAAGACTAAAAGACAGCATTTGCGACTTTCATGTTGAAGGCAGATGCTAGCTTCTGGTGGAAGGCTAATAAGACCAGAGAGGGTGAAGGAGTCATAACATGAGAACGTTTCAAGGAGATGTTCTTTGAAATGTTCTCTCCTGTGAGTTTGTAGGACCAGATGGAGGTCCAATTTTTAGAGCTTAAGTAGGGGGGATGACAGTGTCTGAATATGCCGCTAAGTTCAACGAGTTGTCTAGGTTAGCTACTTACCAAGTCAGCACGGAAGCTAGGAAGGCGAAGAGGTTTGAGCGGGGACTGAAACCCTAGCTCTACAGGAAGGTCTCTATGTTCCAGCTGAATACGTTTGCAGCTATACTGGAAAAGGCCATACTAGCTGAGGGAGGAAGCGACGCGGTGACTAAATTCAACCAAGGTAAGAAGAAGAAGATTGAGATAGAAAACAAGGCTGGTGGTAGCGGGGCTATCTATCAGAAAAGGAAGTGGAATGACAACACCTCTGCTGGGAGTCAACAGGGAGGACAATAGAAGAGGAAGCTCGAAGCATGTGCTACATGCGGGAAGTCTCACACTGAAGTGTGCATGAAAGGGAAATAGGTGTGCTACAACTGTGGTCAGGAAGGCCATATCGCGCCGAATTGCCCAAACCTGAAGAAGGGAGCTTGCTATACATGTGGATCCAAGGATCACATGGCTCGTAATTGCCCTAAGAAGCCGGCGGCAGGGAATGGAGGAAATGGCAGCGGCAACACTCTGACTATTGCCGGACCGTTGCCACTGCAAGCAGTTCGACCCACTGCCCGTACGTTCAACATGACGATGTAGGACGCCACGCAATCAAAGGATGTGGTGGCAGGTATTATTTCGATCAATAGTATAAATGCATATGTATTATTTGATTCGGGTGCTACTTGTTCATTCATATCTGATGATTTTGCTAAAACCCTAGACTTACCTATAGAGGAGTTAGTTTACCCCTTGAACATAGAAATTACGAATAGGGAAGTCATTCCTTTTAGGTTTGTATACAAGAACCGTAGATTGGATATTAAGGGTCAGGAGCTGAGGGTAGATTTGATTCCAATAAAACTTGGGGAATTCGATGTCATATTGGGGATGGACTGGTTGTTCAACCATGGGGCGGTAATCGACTGTCAGAAGAAGTCGGTAAACCTTACGACTCCGTCGAAAGTAGTGTTCTTTGGTAGTAAATCGCCTAGACAAGCGAGTTGTCTGACAGTGATGTAAGCCAAGAAACTTTTGACGTAAGGCTGTATAGGATATCTAGCCTACATAGTAGATACGTGTAAGGAGAGCCTGAACGTATAAGAGTTATCAGTAGTTAAGGAGTTTGTGGACGTGTTTCTGAGCGACTTGCCATGACTTATGCCAAATAGGGAGATAGAGTTTGTGATCGACTTAGCGCCAGGAACTGCTCCAATTTCAAAGGCTCCGTAACGAATGTCTCCAGTTGAGATGAAGGAACTGATGGTTCAACTTCAAGAATTGTTAGACAAGAAGTATACTCAACCGAGCGTTTCACCGTGGGGAGCGCCAGTGTTATTCGTGAAGAAGAAGGATGGAACAATACATCTTTGCATTGATTATAGGGAGTTAAATAAAGTTACGATCAAGAATAGGTATCCCATACCTAGGATCGACTTGTTCGACCAACTAAAGGGTGCTAAGTACTTCTCAAAAATTGATTTGAAAAGCGGGTATCATCAATTGAAGGTAATGAAGGAAGATATACCGAAAACGGCTTTTAGAACTCGGTATGGTCATTAGAAGTTCTTGGTGATGTCATTTGGTTTGACGAATGCCCCAGCTGCATTTATGGACCTAATGAACAGGATGTTTAAGCCATTCCTGGATAAGTTTGTAGTGGTGTTCATAGATAATATCCTGGTTTATTCCAAGACCGAGGAAGAACACGCTGAACACTTAAGGCTAACCTTAGAATCGCTGAGACGAGAGAAGCTTTATGTAAAATTCTCGAAGTGCGAATTCTGGTTAGAACGTGTGCAATTTCTTGGCCACGTAATCGACAAGGATGGGATTTCGGTAGATCCGTCGAAGGTGGAAGCGGTAATGAATTAGAGTCAGCCGAAAATGCCGTCTGAAGTAAGGAGTTTCTTGGGATTGGCTGGTTATTACCGGAGATTTATCCAAGATTTTTCCAAGATCGCAACTCCGTTGACGAATTTAACTCGTAAAACAGTTAAGTTTGTTTGGACGAAAAAGTGTGAGCAAATTTTTCAGGAGTTAAAGAAGAGGTTGAGTACTGCGCCAGTGTTGTCTTTATCGGATAGTACGGGGAATTTAGTGGTATATAGTGATGCCTCACATAAGGGTTTAGGCTGTGTGTTGATGCAGAGCGACAAGGTTATTGCTTATGCATCACGTTAGCTGAAGGATTATGAGAAAGGGTATCCGACCCATGACTTAGAATTGGTGGCAGTGGTGTTTGCTCTAAAGATTTGGAGACACTACTTATATGGAGAGAAGTGTGAAATATACACAGTTCATAAGAGTCTGAAGTATATCTTTACTAAGAAGGATTTAAACATGCGCCAAAGAAGATGGTTAAAACTGATCACAAACTACGACTACGAAATACTTTACCATCCGGGTAAAACTAATGTTGTCGCCGACGCTTTGAGTAGAAAAGGTCGGGAGAAGCTGAATATGTTAACTGATCAGGATCAGTTGATAGAGCAGATGGCTAGATTAGAGCTGGAAGTGAAGTTTTCGAAGGAATCGGATGAGAAGTTATTTCAAGTAATTACTAGTTCTACTCTGGTAGACAAAGTGAAAGAAGCACAACTTCACGATGAAGAATGCGAGAAGATTCGAAAGCGAATAGCCGATGGCGAAAAGTTTAAATTCAGATTTGACAATGAGGGATTGCTACGATTTGAAGGTAGAATCTGGGTACCGCCAATACCAGAAGTTAAAGAGGAGATTTTGAGCGAAGCTCACAGTTCAAAATATTCAATTCACCCTGGGAGTACGAAGATGTACCAGGATCTTAGGCATCATTTCTGGTGGCTGAATATGAAGAGGGATGTTTCCTGAGTGCGTTGCGAAATGTCTAACTTGTCAGAAAGTCAAGGCAGAACACCAGAGACCTAGCGGATTGCTGCAACCGTTAGAAATTCCAGAATGGGAGTGGGAGCATATCACGATGGATTTCATGGTTGGTCTTCCAGCGACTCAGAAGGAATTTGACGCTATTTGGGTGATTGTGGATCGACTGACGAAGTCAGCCCACTTTCTACCAATCAGGATTAAGTACAACTTAGAGCAATTGGCGAAGCTGTACGTTAAGGAAATTATTTCTCAACACGGTGTTCCAGTGTCGATTGTGTCAAACAGAGATCCGCATTTTACTTCGAATTTCTGGAAGCGTTTGCAAAAGTGTCTGGGAACGCAATTGCGAATGAGTACAACATACCATTCTCAGACCGATGGTCAGAGCGAGAGACCAATTCAGACGCTTGAGGATATGCTGAGATCTTGCGTGATGGATTTCAAGGGAAGCTGGGATGATCATCTACCGTTGGTGGAGTTAGCCTATAACAACAGTTACAGCGCGAGGATTGGCATGCTACCTTACGAAGCGTTATACGGCAGGAAATGCAGAACTCCTTTGTGCTGGGATGAAGTCGGTGAATGTCAACTGATGGGACCGAAATTGGTACAATAAATTGCTAAAATTTTAAAGCTGATCAGAACAAGATTGGTTGCTGCTCAAGACAGACAAAAGAAATATGCCGATCAACATCGATAGAACCGAGAATTCTTACCAGGGAGCTTCGTTTTCCTAAAAGTATCTCACTGGAAGGGGAAGATTCGATTCGTCAAGAAGGGGAAGTTGAGTCCCCGATTTATTGAACCTTTCGAGGTACTGCGAAAGGTGGACGAGGTTGCTTATGAGGTGGCATTACCTCCGGAGCTTGACAATATACATAATGTATTTTATATTTCGGTGTTACGACCTTACAAGCACGACTATAAACATGTAATAGAATATGAGCCTTTACAATTTGATAAAGACTTAACTTATGAAGAGGTTCTTGTTCAAATAGTTGATAGGAAGGAACAAGTACTTAGGAATAAATTGATACCTTCTGTTAAGGTAATTTGGAGGAACCACAGTGCTGAAGAAGTCACGTGGGAACTCGAAGATGTAATGAGGAAATCATATCCTCAATTATTTGCTTAATTGATTTGTGTAACCCCTTATATATCGATTCTGGGGACAAAATCCTTTTAAGGGGGGAAGAATATAACAGATGAGAATTTTTTTTTATGTTGTGATTCTGGGGACAGAATCCTTTTAAGGAGGGAAGATTTGAGAATTTTATGTATTAATTGTAAATATTTATTGAATTAAATAAATATTTTATTGAATTTATTTGTTGAGATAAATAAATAAATTATGTGATAGTGTGGACTGATTTAATTAAGAGTAATATGTAATTAAATTGATATGTTTTAGCATAATTCTAATTTAATTAAGAATAGTTAAATTAGATTTAATGTTATGTGCTAAGTGTTGATAATAATTTGTTACATGAATTATGTTTAATAAAGGAATTACAATGGTGTAACAATTTGGTATTATGTGTTTTATTAAGTTATGAATGTTAGCTTTTATTTAATTGAATTAGAATGTTGTAATTTAAATAAATAAGTGTAGTATTTAATCTATGGATTAGGGATTTATTAAAATAAACAAAAGGGTTTTAAAAGATATTTGCCAAACAAGGCCCTTACACGTCTTTTAAATCTATTTTACCCAAACAAGGCCTTAGCTAATAATCTGGTTTTTTAAAATAATTGAGTTGCCAAACATGGCCTAACCTTTCAAATTATTGTAACCTATGTAATTAGTAATAATAATTATGGTAATTAGTATTATACTTATTACTTATAATAATAATATAGGTTACATATATATTATATATGTATATGTATATCATATGTATATACATTATACGTTAAGTTAAAGGTTAGTCAGCTACAACAAAACAAAGAAAGGAAGAAGAAGAGAGTTAACAGAGAAAAAGAGGAAGAAGAAGAAGAAGAGAAAGCTTTAAAAAGCAAGAGAATAACATCATCATCTCCATCTCTTCTCTTAGTCCAACTAGTAAGGTTATAATCTTAACCCTTATAACCATAGAATCAATTCTTGTGTGTTATAATTCTTCTTTGTTAAATTAGGTTTTCATAATCATTAATTTTATATATATATATATGGTATTCATATGTTCTTCATATGTAATTGTATGCCATGAAAGGATTTTCAAAATTTAATTGTTGTAAAAATAAGTTTTAAAAGTTATGTTCTTCTACATGTTCTTGGTTTAAAACTTCTCTGTAAAAATCTCTTTGTGAAAATTCTTGATTTTGATATGTGTACGGGATGTGTACATATATATATTTATAGATATATGCTTACATATGATTTTTATAAGTTGTTTAGGCGTTTCAATTCACAAAGATATGAGGAACATGAAGAAATCATGTTCATAGTGTTTTATTATGAAGTCAATTTGAAAATAGTTCTTAAATTGTCAAAGAAATTGATGAAAGCATGAAGTTATGTGTAATATGTGATATAGCATGATTATATATAAGTTATATGGTTGTTTTAACAATTCAATTCATAAAATTTTGATAAACAAGAAGAATGGTGTTTATAGTGATTTTCTGTGAATTAATTTCTGAAAAATGGCTTTTGAAACTATTCACTTATGTCATATCACTGTTGTATTTTCAAGTGAGCTTTTGTTTGCTCACTCTTGCATGTTTTATCACCACCTACAGTTGAAACCAAGAATGTTGACATACCGTCAACAAGTAAAGGAAAAGGAAAGATGAACAAGTGAAGGCTTGTTGTTTCAAGTTTTGATTGTAATAAGACTTAGTTGGTTATGTTTTATTTTCGCATTTATTTGATTAATGTTAAGGTTTAGTTAACCTTGGGATTTTAATTGGACAAGTTGTAATCCTTTATCAAGAAAATTTTTATTTAAGTATTACTAAGGTTTTAATTTACTTTGTAATTCTTTATTATTGGGTAGATGTATGTTTTAGTTAGAAGTGAACACCAAATCATGTGGAAACGAAGTACCCGGATTTGGGGGTGTCACAGTTATTGTATAAAAAAATTATGTTTATATCTTTCGCAATAGTTATAGAAATGATGTATCGTAACGTACCAGGTCCGAGGTTCTGGGGACCCGAATTTGGGGGCGTCACAGTTGGTATCAAAGTTGTGGGTTATAAACCTTAGGTAGGGTTACTTAGGCTATAACCGCAGGGATGAGGGTAAGGAATAAACTCAAACAGAGTTTAAGTTCTAAGCAATGAATTTGGGCAATGTATTAATCAGTCAATAAGATTCAAAGAAGAATCCTGACAAATTATAAAGATCCAGAGTTTCCTAACTCTGATAATAAAGATGAACAGTAGTAATGAATAGATAGGGTCTAAAAGACTAAAGGTATAAAGGGAAAGAAGATCGTAAAAAAAAACGATCATAACATAGAAAAGAATCATAACATAATACGATTATAATATCATATTACAATGTGATCTGATGAGGTCATAAGAGGACAGATGATCAATCAAATGATTGAAAATTTTATAGCAGGATTGCTGTATGACAGTGGTACTATAAAATTGTACTATTAAAACTCAGGAAAGAGTTGTGAATTGTAGATACGGATTAAATAAAATTCATATCGAGTATTGAGGGAGCTAAGAATATGTGGGATTTCAATTGAGGACTCAGGTGATTGCTAAGTTGTACAAACCTTTGTATGGGCGGGGGTTTTGTGCTTGGTCTAACGACTACTTAGTTTATCATTTTGATAATCATTGAAATGTCTGTGTCGCCGCTATATGTATGATGAGAAGGTGATTCTTTTCTCATGTGTATAACGGATAGGTAAAGAATATAAGATTAGGTGTGAGTTCTTTAAACTCATATGTATGGTAAGTTCGTGACTCATAATCATATGGTGGAACCCCTCAGCGAATGGACGACTTTGGTTTGACTAGAATAAGTTCCAAAACCCATATGATTGTGGTAAGTTTTTGAACTCATAACGTGTGGTATGTTTGATGAACTATACGGGGGTATAGGAAAATTGTGAATGAAGGATTGAGGATAATAGAAATAGATAGAATTATTAAGCAATTGGTCATTAGAAGAATGAAGTTGATGATGGAAGCATAGGTATTCCAAATCTTCTAGCTGTGCTAGACTTCAAAATTTTTGACATCAAACTAAATTCGCACTGATGTGCCTTTAAAAATATAAATGAATTTTTGTTATCAGCAACACATAGTTACAATTATGTAGAAATGCGCTTCATACCACTAACACATCGTTACCTATTGTGGCATGATAACAGCAAAAATGAATTTTTGGTTATCTTCAAAATATGGTTACAATTGTGTAGGTGTGGACTTCGGGACCCTGACACATCGTTACCTATTGCGACATGATAATTCCAAAAATGATTTTCAATAGTTTTGAACGGTTTAAAGAAGAGTCTACGCTAATTATTTTGGCTAGACAAAGATTATTTGAAATATCAAAATGTATTTTATATATCATCAATGCATCATGAAACTTGATGCAAGGATGATAAAAACTATGGAGTCATTAATGCAGTATTGTCTAGTGTTGGATGTGATCTAAAGATCGTCAGCCCACTATGGTATATTATTTTATGACAAAGTCACAAAAATAACGGAATCTAAAATGGACTGTAAGTACAGTGCAGTATCATGACGTCATAAAATAATTTTTAGAATTTTAAAGAATATTCAAGTGCCAATTAAATTTGGCCATACACATGTTTTGATTGATATTAAAATTATTGGTATATGTCTAAAGCTATTTGATTCAGCTAGACAAATGTTTATGAAAATTTAAGTATCTCTTTGAGAACTTATCCCAAACCATATTGTTTTGATTCGGACTCCAGGCTGAGTACGAACATCCCTAAATTGGAAAATACTTTTGCGCCAAAGGCGGTGATGATGAACGCGAATGTCGTTCAAATTGTGCCGAATTGCAGTGATGTAGCATCTGATCAATGCAGGGCATACGGGCTGATCGCCCAATGTGTCCGTAAGAATAGAGCGGTTTACAGATGAATTTATGTTTAAACCTTTTGGAAATTGAAAAATGAAAGTTCATGGCCACTCAGCATTATTTGAAAAGTTTTTAACTCCTTGGGGAGAAGTCTGGGTAGAATGTGATGATGGAATAGTTCCTCATAGAAGGAAGCCGTGTATATTCATTAAATGAGAATGAAATTAGATAAAGGTTAAATTAAAAACCTAGTTTTGGTAAATAGAAGGAGTAGGGATTAGTATGCTGTAATTTCGAGGACGAAATTCTTAGAAGAAGGGGTGAATGTGACAACCCATAAATTTATAAGATTTTAAATGGTTAAAATAAAGGTTAAAGGATAAAACCTAGATGAAAATTTGAGGAATAATGTAAAATTTTTAACGAAGAACCTATATGGTTTACTATTCGAATGAGAATAGAGAATATACGGGTTACAAAATTTCTAAACCCTATAGATGAATCTATATGTGTTTGTTGAAATATTATGAATAAGGTACTACGATACCTATAAAGTTTGGTGACCTAATATATAAATTAGGTATGTGAATTATGTGAGTGTTTATAACTTATTAAGTCAATTAGGACTATTAAGTTAATACACTTAGTGGAGTGTGTTATAACTTATGTGAATTATGTGTATGATTAAATAAATATACATTATATAATGTGTATACATTTATTTTTTATATAAAGATAATTAAGAATATGTAAATATCAAAAATGTTGAGCATTAGTTCTAGTGATAATAGATTTAATAGACTAAGGAGGGTAAGTAATTTAAATAAGCCCAATTATTTATTTAAGCATTGGACTTGTAGCTAATTAATTTAATATCAATTAAGTTATTAAGCTAGCCCAACATATCATATATGAGACAAATATTATGATGACCCAATTTATTTATAGTGGAGGCCCAAGTTTATTATAGTGGGTAAATAAATTTAATAAAAATGAGCAAGCCCAAAAGAATTAATTAAAGGCCCAAGACTTTAGCCCAAGTGAGAGGGGATATGATGGACATTAAGTAAGTTAATTAAGGCTTTAAAAGAAAACAAATTTGGACAAAAGAAAGGCCATGTGGCCGGATTACACAAGGAGATGAGAAGGGGAGATGAATGTTATCATTATGCTCACTTTAGTTGGTAGAATTACTTTTGAGGTGTCACCCATTTTATGGAGCCAACACTTTTTCTATTACTTGCAAGCAACAACTTACTTTATGAAGAGAGAGAAAGAATCAAGAGATGGTATAAAGGATCTCTACTTTTATAGTTTAATTTTTTATTTGTTATGATTTGAGTTTTGATTTTGTAAAACAATGATCTTGAGGTTTAAAACCTTAGATATATATGTTTAAAAGTATTTTATGTTTAGATCCAACTCTTTTATGTATCAAAAGTTCAATCTAAACTAAGAAATAGGAGTTAGGTTTTTTAAAAGTAGAAAACCCTAATTTTTCTAGCCTTGATTGTGTTTATTTTGTGTTTGGTGATGATTTCAGGTATTAGATCATGGATCATGTTAGATCCATGAGTATATTTGGTATTAGTTTGTGTTATAGTGATTGATGATGGATTTTGTTGGTAAAGGGGTAAGGATAGGAAAGATTTCTTAAAAATCACCAAGGACTGAAAAATCATATTTTGTGAAAACGAAGTGTGAAACGCAAACGACCATATCTCTCTTAATATTTTGAATTTTTGAGTGTGGTTAATTTCTCGAGTTAGATCTAGAAGTCTTCTAACATATCCAAGTGGAATCACTAAAAAAATTCCATGTAGATTTCCGTCTGGACAGTTTTTAGCAAAAGACGTAAAATTTGAAAATGAAGAAATGCAATCTGTATAGAAATTCTAGGGACAGTTTCATCCACTTATTTTATGAAATAAATTTCAGCGTTTTGGGACATGAAAATATATAAGATGAAGTAGTTTGTGTCCAAAAATGAGCTCATTCCGACTTAAATTGAGCAAGTTAAGACTATTTTAATATTTGTATTTTTTTTGACAAAAATCACTATAACCGGTGTTGTGTAACTCTGATGGCCATGAAATTTAAACTGGAGCTCATGATAACATGTGTAAGATCCCGTCAAGAGTTGGAAATTTTTGGAGTTAAGCGTGAGGTAGCTAATTTCTTAAGGAATTAACTAGAAATGAATTTTTGAAAAATACTAAAGGAAGTTGAAAAATTCCTGAAAATTTATTTTTGTGTATGAAATATGTGTATATATGTTTGGCGAAAAGATAAAAAAATAATAAGATGATTTGGTTAAAAAGGGGGAATTCAGCTTGCTAGATTGACCATCAGGTTGCTGGATTGCAATCTGGTTTGCTGGATTGACCATCGAGTTGCTGGATTGAAAGATAAATGAAATCAGGCTTGCTGGATGAGATGTTTGGATAATCCAGGTTACTGGATTGGATGTCAGTTGAATCCAGACTTGCTGGATTAGATGTTAGTTTGAATCAAGGTTGCTGGATTGTGGGATTGTGTGAATCTAGGTTGCTGGATTATAGTTCAGTTTGAATTTAGGTTGCTGGATTAGGAATTCGGCTTACTAAATTATAAAGGACTTATAAAATAAAAGACTAAGTGTTAATTCGCAAGTTGTATGAATAAGTAAGTGTTAAGTTTAAGGTAGTACAATCGTACCCTTTAATGGTTGATGTATAGTAGCTGGGCTAAATGACTCATTCATATGGGGAAGGGATCTACGAATTAGTAACCGATCTAACTCACTGTGAAAATAGTATAGACGAGACGGAAACTAATTTTATTAGTTGTTTGTGGGAAACCACTCAGTATACTATATTGAATATTATTAAAGACTCGATGTGTGCTAGGTTTAGACTTGTGTATATGTATAGTGTTAAGATTATCTAATATTTGACTATGGGTTTAAATGTTAGATAATTTACTTATAAAGTATGTTATGCTAATTGAAAGATCAATCTTATAACTGATAGGTCTTTTTCAATAAAACGATTAACTTAAATTGCGTAGCAGTAATCGACGGTACAGGCAAGTTTCCTAACTCGAACTCGAGTTGTTATTGTAAAGCATGTTCGAGAATAATTATTGTTGATTATTCACATCTATACTGATTATTGATTTGCACGTTGTGCATATTGTATATATTCATCAGGTATGAAAGGCTGATCACCTTCATTACCCCAAGGTTCAGATAAATTTGTTCATGTTCATTGTTGGCCATTCATCATTATTGACTCGGTCATTCAGTTATGGAAATTGATTTATATTCTTTCACGATTATTATATTATTGAAAGTTTGTCAGCTTATTATTCTTTTCAATCATGATATATCTTTCTTTGTATTTAAAACTTGCTAGGTAAATTTGTTGCTCACCCTTGTTATATCATGATAAAAATTTCAGATTAAAGAAAAAACTTCGGACACAGTCAAAGACAAAGATAAGTTTCAGGATGGAAGTATTATACGGTTAAAATGGTAAAAGTATAGGATACAAATGACATGGTATGTCGTATAGTATATTGAAGGCATGTTTTAAGTTAAGGTTACAGACCTTGGGGATTATGTTGTAAAAGTTATTGTATAAATAATTTATGCTTATATCTTCCGCAATAGTTATAGAAATGATGTATCGTAACACACCAGGTCCGAGGTTCTGGGGACCCGGATTTGGGGGTGCTACATTTCCCACCTGTTAAAATTTGATATGTTATAGTATATATGTGTATGAACATTTACAAAGAGATTTTACAAGAATCGGAGTACGTATGAACCTCCATTTGACATTCCTAGCGTCTATTTCTCTCGTCGCGGCCCTCGCTTCTTCTCTCTCTCTTTTTTCTAAGCAAAGGGGAGAGGCCACATATATAGACCCGATGGCCGCGGGTCTAACTACGGCAGCCGCAGGTCTACCTACGACAATTTATGGTGGGCCCAGTCTTGTGGGCCCCGCTGTCTCGAAGTAGTTGCACTCCGACAAACTCGTTGTCTGCTTGAACCTTCATAATTTTCAATCCGAGAATTCGATGGAGTTGTGCTATACCTTTCTGAAAAGCCCTTTTTGAGTGATACACAATGAAATGGCTTGACCTTTTCCAAGTCCTGGAAGATGGGTCCATAATCAGATGTTCGAGTCTTCGCAGTTAGTCCGTTGAGCTGTCTTATGTCGTTTTCACTCAGGATTGCTGTTATGGTTCTACATTAAATTCTTCATGGTAATTTGACTTGATTTGATGTTGTGTTATAAAAATTTCCCTTTTGCCCTTCTGGGTTGGTTCCGAGCTTGACGTGGCTGCAGCTGTCTTTCTCGGGGTTGGACTGCTGTTAACTTTTGTAGATCTTCAACGCTGCCACTAAAGTGGATTTGATGATTCCCAATGTTATATCAAGGGAGATTGATTTGATGATTTCTCGGTGTTGTCTCCGGGGGTCTAGTTTAATGATTTCCCGGTGTTGTCTCCGAGGGTCTAGTTTGATGCTTTTCAGGTGTTGTCTCCGGGTGTCTGGTTTGATGATTTCCCGGTGTTGTCTCCAGGGGTCTGGTTTGATGCTTTCCCGGTGCTGTCTCCAAGGTTCTGGTTTGATGATTTCCCGGTATTGTCTCCGGGGGTCTGTTTTGATGCTTTAATCCTCCAGGGTTGTCTCTGGAGTATGAAAAGACACTTTTTCCCTCCTACAAGGTTAGTAATATGAATGCAAAAATTTGAGTGTTTACAGATGCCCCTCTTTATCATGTTTATGCAATGCAATGGAATGAACGGGATAAAGATTGATAGACACCAGAAATATGATAAAATGCAAATGTAATGCAATGCATGGTATGATATCCTATGAATGCTATATGCCTCTGCGGTGTTAGCTTCCATAGGTTGGATCAATGCCCATTCTATCTTTTCTGCTAGGGCTGACTTTCATGGCTGATACCACTATACCTTTTTGAATTTGATGTTGTGGTTGTCGACAACGCTCTCTTTTTCAGATACGCTTTATGACTTTACCTCTGCTGGGGATATTTCTCTGTTCACGAGTAACCTCAGTGGGGATTCTTGATATTTTTGATGATAAATTGCACCAATTTATATCATCGGATCCTTCCTGATGCTAAGATGGGGCTGTCACCAATGGTTTGAATTTCTATCCGGTTGATGCCGACATTCCTACTGGGGATAGGATCTTTGATGCCTACCCGAACGGTAGTTTACAAACGGTTTGACCATCATCAAAACTCCTCGGTGTCTACTCCAATGATAGTTTACAAGGATCTATCTGAACTAATTTAATGCCTACTCAAACGGTAGTTTGCAGGGTTGACCATCACCAAACCTCCTCGATGCCTACTCTAACGATAGTTTATAACGGTCGATCTTTGCTGAACTAATTTGATTTGATGCCTACTCGAATGGTAGTTTTCAGGGTTTGACCATCACCAAACCTCCTCGATGCTTACTCAAACAATAGTTTACAACGGTCGATTAAACTGATTTGATTTGATTCTTACTCGAACGGTAGTTTGCAAGGTTTTACCATCAACGAACCTCCTCAATGCCTACTCGAATGGTAGTTTACAACGGTCGGATAAAATTGATTTGATTTGATACCTACTCGAACGGTAGTTTGTAGGGTTTCACCATCATCAAACCTCCTTGATACCTACTGGAACAGTAGTTTACAACGGTCGAATAAACTGATTTGATTTGATACCTACTCGAACTGTAGTTTGCAGGGTTTGACCATCATTAAACCTCCTCGATGCCTACTCGAACGGTAGTTTACAAAGAACGATTGAACTGATTTGATTTGATACCTACTCGAACTGTAGCTTGCAAGGTTTATCATCGCCAAACTTCTGCTTTGATCTCTCAGCTGGAGATTTCTTGTATAACAGATACCATCATCGGTCCTTCTCGATGAAGATAGCTTTACATAGTCCTTCTTATCAGGTGTTTTGGATGTCATGCTGGGTTGATGCCAGTGACTTGAAAAGTCAAAGTCGTTGATCTTGGCAGAAATAGCTTTTCAACAGTTTACATCATCTGTCTTTTATGGATGCTACGCTGGGGTTGTAGCCAACGGTTTGCAATATCAGGTATTCTAATCTTCGCTGAAGTAATTCCCAACAGCTTATACCAACGGACCTTTCCCAATGCTACGCTGGAGTTGTTGCCAATGGTTCACACTGTCAGGTACTCAGGTCTTCATCTAAAAAGTTTTCATCATCGGACCCTTCCCCGATGCTACGCTGGAGTTGTTACCAACAGTTTGATTCACCAGATCATTCCCTGATACTACGCTGGAGCTGTTAACAATCGTTACAGAGACTTTCAGACTTCGAAGTTTGACGCCCTGTTTCAGGGTTTTCAGGCCCTTTCTGCTCAATCGCGTAAAACTTTTTTTGCTGATTTGACTTTTTGGCCTTAGGGGACTGTTGGGTAAAATCTAATACATACAACACGCAAGTATACGTGGTCACCAAGTAATGGAGTGGAAGTAAAGTATCGTTCTCACAGAGAAAATAACTATAATTTATCCTAACAATTACTAATTTTATACTATCTTAATTCTATTAAACCAATGATTAAGTTTGTGAAATTTCTGAAAAATACTAATGAATTCAAGATCAACTAACTACCTTGTCTTTTTATAAGTTATTGGAGATTTAAGTCTACAATTTCACTTTATACTTCACTTAGAATAACACACTTCCTTCTAATTCGATTCAACTATACCACCTTGTAAATCAAGAACACAATAGTAGCTATAACCACCTCTCGATGAATTATACCCGTATATATGTAACTCCACAGTTGATAGAATTAAATAGAACAACTTAGTTAAAATAATCCACTATATCTCTATGAGAATTATAATTAAAGATGGTTTAATCACAAATTCTCATAAGATTACGTGCGATACATGAGTATATCTCTATAATAATCATAAATTATGACTTCCAACACTGTGCAGAAATCACAATCACATGCCACTATGATTAGATCAAAATCCACAATTCTTCTCTCG
Source organism: Panax stipuleanatus (assembly GCA_020205555.1). Taxonomy (NCBI): domain Eukaryota; kingdom Viridiplantae; phylum Streptophyta; class Magnoliopsida; order Apiales; family Araliaceae; genus Panax; species Panax stipuleanatus. The sequence continues at coordinate 44,009,997 of CM035123.1, read as the reverse complement.
AGTTCATATGGGTTATTAGAAATTAGTGATCAAGAAATTTATAAATTAAGCATAAACCATAATGGACAAGGCAGGAAATATTATCTCTAAATTAATATAAAAGCATGTCAAACTTTGCTACACATAAAGATCCATCGTAGACTTAAAAAGTAATTTAGTTCATAATGAATGAATAATAAACTAAAATCCACAATGATACTAGCATTCTGAATACAAAGGTGAAGAAAGAGAGTAAAAACTGTAAGTAGAACTTTTGCTCGTCTTCAATCTCCTTCGCGTTCTTCGTGCCTGAAATCCTTTCTTTAATCCTCCAAACGTGATCCCAAGATTAAGGCTTAGTCAATGATAATGAATAAATGTTCTTTTCCTTCTATTTTGCCTCTTTATATCTTCTTAATTCGCATCTAAAATCACGTCCCAAAGATCTTCAGAATCCTTCTCAAAGATGGAAACCTCCACACTCTACCGCACACCCCGCCTCGGTGGGTGTTTTGTATTAGAGATGCCCGCCCCGACGGGTGTCCAAGAAATTTGACAATGTGAACCCCCGCCCTAGCGACTGAATTGGCCTATAGAAGCCTGCCCCAGGCGGGTATGCTGGCTAAGAAATGCTAAATTCTATCTTTAAGTCCTAGTTTCCATCCACTCCAGTTCCTGCAACATTAACACAGAAATCGAGTAAAACAACACTAAAACTACTCAAAGTAGCAAGGAATCGAGCTAAAAAGGTCATCGATTCGTAGGTATAAAACCAACTCATCAAATACCCCAAAACTTGAGACTTTCCTTGTCCTCAAGCAAAACACAATACATAAGTAAACTAACTATATGCCTATAAATGCAGCTGTCAGATAGTATAAAGCTCAAAAAGATTGCCTAAGATAAATCATAATAGATATAAACAACAAATCCAACCAAGAACATGTTAGTAGTTCAAACCAATCTATCAATCAATACCTGTTATTACTGATGTAGTCTGTGCGTGCTCGACAACCATGATATCAACTACAGTTCAAATATATCACATAATACGCTTCTTAGAAGGAAAACACAGCTTTAACTCAAGAAATTGTGTAAACAAGCTAATTCAGCTAAGACCTAACATCAACCAAGTCAAAAGTCAATATGGGAGTATTTTTCTACCTTTATTCATTTACGGGGGCATTTTGCTATTTTTTTTGTACATCTACTCTACCCATGACTGTGCAATGTCTAGTTCCCTTAGGCTCTTCAGTGTCACCCAATTAGAGCTTTCGACCAACAATTCCCAAACCAGACGGTTTTAGGGCGCTGGGTGTAAAGACATCCCCTAGGGCGTACTTACTCGAGTAACAAAGGCCACATAACTAAACTAGTCACGGTGTTTATTCATATATTTTTATTCTTTTCACATTTTTTTATCTTTCCTTTCTTTTGTTTCTTTTTTTTAGATAGCTCCCATATCTTCCCCCAAACTTAGGTTTCTGCCTAATCCTAGTCATCACCACTAGTTCACTGAATTTCTTTCATTAAACCTCAATTTTCCTCAAGAAGTCAATTATGTCAATATTAGAACCAAGTTAGCCTATATGGTTATCCTATTGTGCTATCCAGTACAACAGTGTCAAACAGGCAGAGATTTACGTCATGGCCTGAAATTACATCTATGTTGTAGCTATCATTACAGTTCAATTTCTATGCAAGTCCAATTTCATCACCGGCTAAGGTAACTTCATACTTACTGACATATTTGAATCATGCAACTATGAAAAACTATGTGTGAATAACAACTAACTAACTAAACAAATCTTTTTGTGGTTTTCTAATTATTATTTTTTCAAAAAATTTTCTTTCTCAAATATATTCAATTACATAAACTACTATGCATTAACTAACTACTATACAACTAATATGCTCTAAACAACGACTATCATGATATACGACATGCATACACCCCCAAACTTAGATTACGCAATGTCCTCATTATGAATATAACCAAAATCAAAGCATATAAGACTTCCCTAAGCAGCTATGGATCATGCTCGACCACCTCAACATCTGAAACAGAAGACGGGTGGCTGAGGAGTCAGGAACTGGAATGGCTCAGCAAACGTGTTCAGCCGTGCAAATGCCTCGGCTACTGCAATATTGAAACTATTCTATGTCTCGAACATGTGGCTCTGTCTTTCTGCCAATCGGTCGGCCTTTTTATCCTCCAGCTTGCTCCAGTCATCCAACTGTCGCTAAAGTGTCTGGAACTGGGAGCTAAACATGAACTTTGTCGAGCCAGAAGTGCTCGGCGTAGTAGCATCCCCCTCATTAGGTAGGATATCATCTGCAAACTCGTCATCCTCTGCCCCCTCTACTTCCTCATAGTTGGCATCCGCTGCTTCTTCCTCCTCATCATCTAAGTCTGAAGGAAATATGAAATCGAGTTCGAGTGGATACGACGTGCCCCCTTTCCATACTGAATATTGGGCAATCAACCTAGTGTCTAACAACTGTAGTGGTTGTTGTACCGGCTCCTCGGCTGCCCACCTAACACTAGCGTGGCGGCACAACCACAGATAACGGACGGATGTTGCAATCTTCCTGGAATAGGCCCTTGCAAGCATCGGCGGATTGAAAAGTTGATGATTGCCCCAATGTTAATGGCGAAGTCCTTGACGATAGCGTATAACAATGAAACTTTTTCCTTTGTGCTCTCGATGTTGTGCTGTGAGAGAAGGAGTTTGGCACAGAGGAAGGCGTTCCAAATTTTTCCCTACAGACTCAAATCCTTACTCAAGAACAGCGTACCCCCTTTCTTGCCTTTTATCCACACAGTCTCGGGCTTGCAGATTTCTATCAGAATTTTATTATAATCTGGCCCGCTGTCTCAAAAAGTTGTATACTAGAACACTGCAGGCTCTTGTAGATTGTAGTAGTCATTGATAGCCGCAGCAGTGAAGGACATCATTTTGCCCCTAACGAACGATGTAAATTAAGCCTTGTCTTCGGCATTCGCTTAGAATTCCTTAACCATGGCTACCACTGTCGCGTCGGGCTGATCAGTGAAGGTGTCCTAACCTTGCTCGATGATTTAGGTCCCCATCTCACCATCCATTACATCTGGCCGAAGGCCTCGTTCAGGGGTGAGTGCCTTATTTGCTAAATAATCAAATCTGTCTGTGGCGAAGGCACTGATGAATTTCTTGCGGTCAAATGGTCTTGTGGGGGTGGATGGACCCTCACCCTTCTATCATTTTGGTGCTCTTGGTGGCATGGTGTCACAACCCAAAATGAACTCTTTCCTAAGTGGATTCTTGCTGTGGCCTTTTATCAAACAGTTGGTGGGTAGTGTCACAGGTGCTTGATAATGGTGACTTCCAATTCCTGTTCTTCCCTCTATTTGGTCTTACACAACAATTCAATCAGGGTATAATCAATTACAACAATCTTCCCTCCCAAGTCAGTACCCAAATATAAATAACCTGAATCTGTGATGCCCCTAGAATAGGTCTAATCAACCCAACCCATTCTGAGTCACCAAACACATGGTACAGAATTCAAATACAAATTTTTATATCAAAAGGTCGTGAGCAGGACTACCATACAAGCTGTGAGTATTAATACAAATCGTATATAATACGAAATATAAACACTCAAATTCAGTCCTCAATAGTTATAATTATTATCACACTATTATACAAAAATAGTGAAGACTACTACTGCTCTAACTCTACCCATCACTCTGTTCCCCGACTAGTCCCTGCAACATTCTCAATTCCTGAAGAGGACAATAGATGAAAAGGGTGAGCTCAACTAGCCCAGTAAAGAATATTATGACTAAGATAACTGAAAATAAATTATCGTTAGTCTTCAACAAATCAGATAAAATATGATGGACAACAAGTTTTAGATCAACAACTGCAGCGGAAATAACAATATATCAGAAGAATTAAGTAGAAAATGATGTCTACTATATTCTATGATTTAAAAGTCTATCATCAAAATTTTATCCCTGTAACATCAATCAATATATTTCTTGAATCAAATATTCATCTTTACACTACGGGCCAAAGATATTCATTTGTATCACCAGTTAGTCATGTTCATCTCAACACTTGTCCATCTTTGCACTACGGGCCAAAGATATTCATTAGGTAATCATTCATCTTTGCACTACAGGCCAAAGATATTCATCAAATAATCATTCCTCTTTGCACTACAGGCCAAAGATATTCAGTTATATCGCCATTTACGACTGAAGATGATGAAAAATATTTTAAAGAACGAATCCAGCAAGATAAAGGACAAAAATTAGGGATTCGAAAATCAGTTTATCCAAGTTCAAAAATACTCCATAATAATCATTTGTGGAGCAAAATTCAAGAATGAAGTTCAAAACTTGGATCCAATCAAAGATAAGACCCATAATAGCTAACTTGGACAAAGAAAAGAAAATTAATTTTTTTTGGTGAATAGTACTATATTCATGAATAGTGTCGTATACGTGAATAGTGCCGTATACGTGAATAGTAACCTCGACATGAAAAGGTAGAAATTTTTATAAGAAAAATCATACTTTGTGAATAGTACCATATTCGTGAATAATGTCGTATACGTGTAACCCCGACGAAAAATGTAAAAATTTCATAATAAAATTCATACCAATATTTCAATGAAATGATATTGAAAACAATGACATCATTTAAGAAAAAATAACATCCCTTACCTCAAAATAATTGTACTTCTGATTGGAATATCGCATATAATGCTGAAAGAAACTTGGACTGTATAGTAACACTCAACGTATCTACATACTCACAAAAATACGCTCAATATTATAGAGAGAGAAAACTTCTGATTCTGATGTGATTTTCAATTCTAACCTAAGCACCCTATTTATAGGAAAATGCTTAGAACGCCAAAACAAAAAATTTAATAAAATAATATATTTATAAAAAAAAATTCGCACACCTCCTTGACCATTTCATCAGCCCACACAAGTGGGGCCCACCATAAAAAACATTTTTATTAAAAAAACATTTCTAACCCCAAAAATCAATTATTCCGGAACTTCAATAATTCATAATAAATACCTCTTTTATCAGAAAAATACGAATCTTATAACCATTCCATAGGAAATTTAATTCTCTACAATTTTGTAGAAGAACGTTTTTTCAAATTCCGAATGAAAAATGATCGAAATCCACATACGGATGATTTTCCACATCAAAATACTGATAAAAACATATCAGCACCAATTCCTTCATTTATATCCACAATGAATAAATATTTTCTTATCATATAAATCAATAATTAATTATTCATAAATAATACTATAGAACTACAATATTGACAACCTAGGTTGTTCCCTGAAAAAGACGGGCTTTCCGATAAGGATTTCTCCTTACTAGCGCGCAATTAGGTGACCAAACCTCTCCTAGACAGAACTTTCTTAGACATTGCTAATAATACTATATAATAATATTATTCAAATAATATAAACTATTGATCTGATAATGGGAAATACTGTGCAGTAACAATTATTGAATTAACAATAATATAAAAATACTGTGCAATACCGTGTGCTACTGTGCAACAATGCGTATTACTTTAATTTAACCACCGAGTATTCCAACAGTGTTAACGGTAACAACTACGCCGTTATTTTTAGAAAATTCATTCTTGTCGTTTTCTTAATTCGACAGTTCTCCATTATGGGGCCAAGAAATGGGTGCGTCGTCGCACGAATATTCTCCGACAACAAGAATATTCCACAACCAACCGAATATTCCCCGACAACATTGAATATTTTATAACCACTTGCTTATTTGAAATATCTGCGCATATTACCCATAACTTTCTAAATTAATCAAATCCACCCCTTACTATTTCAAAATAATATATAGAAAAAGTTCAATTTTATTCATAAAAAGTTGGGATCTTACAACCTCCCCTCCTTATGAAATTTCATCCTCGAAATTGACGTACGTACCTTGTATGTTGAAAAGGTGAGGATTCCATATTTTTGTTTTCGATTTTAACTCCCAGGTCATTTATTTGATTCTAACTGTGACTCTCATGGTGTTTCAACTATAGTACCTCACAATGGTACCTATTAGTTTGCCACCGCACAAAAACGGGGTCCCTTACGGAGAGTCTGGCTTCGGTACACCCCACACAAGGAGTCACCAGCGATAGGCTCGGGGCTCTTCACACCTTATGGCTTTTGATGCTTCGCCTTAACACGTTTACACGTTAAAAACCTCGAGATAAACTCTGCTATCTCTCTCTTCATATTGCTCCATCGAAATGCATGTCGAAGATCACGATACATTTTGGATACTCCCAGTATGGATTGTAAATGGTGTGTTGTGTGCTTCCATCATGATTCTATACTTTAAATCAAAATCGTTAGGATCATAAAGTCTGGAGTTGAATCGAAGTATTCTTTCTTCATCGATTCTTGCTTCTAGAATAGCATCTTCTTGCACCTTCTTCATATTCATCAGCTCCGGGTCTGTAGATTGAGAAGCTTTAACTCTATCCATTAAAGCTGGTTCTACGTGTATATTTGACATCATTACGTGGGTCCCTAGAGTCTTTAATTCTATCTTCATCCTTTGTACGTCATACAAAATGGGCTTCGTATTGACAATATCGCACTTGTACCCGCATGCGATCTTTTGCTCAACACGTCAGCTACCACGTTTACTTTTCCAGGATAGTATTGGATGGTATGGTCGTAATCTTTCAACAACTCAAGCCAACGTCGTTGCCGCATGTTGAGTTCGTTCTGGGTGAAAAAAATATTTAAGGCTTTTTGAGTATATTAGGATGTCATCAATAATGACAACCACGAAATAATCCAAAATATTTCTCAAATATTCAGTTCATCATGTCCATGAATGCAGCATGGACATTGGTCAATCCGAAATATATAAGATCAACAAGTAGGGTGAGGATACCAATTTGAATCAAGCAAGATTTGTAAATTATAGATGTAACGAAAGTTTCACCCAACGGAGTTTTAACGGATAAATCAAAGTCTAATTTCTCAGAAGTCAAGTTGAAACGTTGAGCACAAGTAGGTGAAATAAAAGAATGGGTAGCACCGGTATCTAATAAGGTATAAACTTCGCAAGAGTTTTAGATTAGCTTACCCGTGATCACCTCGTTCGGGTTCCTCGTATTTTGGGCAGTCACGACAAACGCTTTTCCAGGATCCATCGACTTTGACTTGTCTGGGACAGTCTTTGCTGTCACCATCCCAGCTAGACTTAACTTTGCTATAAGGCACATTCCACCCTCAACTACTTCATCGCACTCCTGATCCATGATTTGAATCATTACTCTTCGATCCATATCGAATTAGGGTTGACCGCTCTGCACATGGTAATTCCAAACACGATGTTAAATTCTCCCAATTGTTGTCCAAAACGTTAAATCCATATCGTCTATTTTTTCCTTCTTGGATCGGACGTCTCTTTCTAAAATACCAACGCGTCGTGCGGCTTTTACCCATGCATCCTCCATTCTCATTCGTTCAGTTGTTTCTTCTTTCATCAAAATTTTGACAATTGCATTCTCAGCTTCCAGCTCTAATATCATATGCACTACCAGAGAGAGGTTTTGTTCAAGCCTCGCATATAAAGTAGCAAAATCTTAAATTGATGTATCCTATTGTTCGACGGCTGCCTGCCGTTCTTCACCCTGCTCTTCTAACTCATGAATACAATTTTGCAGTTCTACATTTCGATTATAAAATTCTCCTAATAAATCTTCCTCGGGTTCCTCTTCTTCCTCACTCTCAGCTGCTACTTCTACGACTAGCTCGAGTGCAACTATTAATTCTTCAATCACTACATAGATAACTACCGCTAAAAGTAAGACTACGAGTAGTAGTGCCTCAATGGTCTCAAATGCTCCATTGCTTAAATTTTCAGATGCCATTCTAAAATACTGCCATAAAATAAGGGTTAATTAAACAAATTAACATATCACATATTAACCCTATACTCCGACTGACCAATTAAATACCACATAAGCTTAGGTAGGACACATTAGCGAAGGATTTACTAGTCTCTCCCCTCCTAGTTCTATTCCTCGATCTCCGCCAGAGACCATATCCTTAAGCTCTGATACCTACTGTGACACCCCCAGAATAGGTCCAATCAACCCAACCATTCTGAGTCGCCAAACACATGGTACAGAATCCAAATACAAACTTTTATATCAAAAGGTCGTGAGTAGGACGATCATACTAAACTGTGAGTGTCAATACAAATCGTATATAATATAAAATATAAACACTCAAATTCAGTCCTCAATAGTTATAATTATTATCACACTATTATACAAAAATAGTGAAGACTACTACTGCTCTAACTCTGCCCATCAATCTGTTCCCCGACTAGTCCCTGCAACATTCTCAATTCCTGAAGAGGACAATAGATGAAAAGGGTGAGCTCAACTAGCCCAATAAAGAATATTATAACTAAGATAATGAAAAATAAATTATCTTTAGTCTTCAACAAATCAGATAAAATATGATGGACAATAAGTTTTAGATCAACAACTGCAGTGGAAATAACAATATATCAGAAGAATTAAGTAGAAAATGATGTCTACTATATTCTATGATTTAAAAGTCCATCATTAATATTTTATCCCTGTAACATAAATCAATATATATCTTGAATCAAATATTCATCTTTGCACTACGGGCCAAAGATATTCATTTGTATCACCAGTTGGTCATGTTTATCTCAACACCTATCCATCTTTGCACTACGGGCCAAAGATATTCATCAGTTAATCATTCATCTTTGCACTACAGGCCAAAGATATTCATCAAATAATCTTTCATCTTTGCACTGCAGGCCAAATATATTTAGTTATATCACCATTTAGGACTGAAGATGATGAAAAATATTTTAAACAACGAATCCAGCGAGATAAAGGACAAAAATTAGGGATTCGTAAATAAGTTTATCCAAGTTCAAAAATACTCCATAATAATCATTTGTAGGAGAAAAATTCAAGAATGAAGTTCAAAACTTATATCCAATCAAAGATAGGACCCATAGTAGCCAACTTGGACAAAGAAAAGAAAATTAATATTTTTCGGTGAATAGTACCGTATTCATAAATAGTGCCGTATACGTGAATAGTAACCCCGACATGAAAATGTAGAAATTTTCATAAGAAAAATCATACTTCGTGAATAGTACTCGTGAATAGTACCGTATTCATGAATAGTGCCGTATACGTGAATAGTGTCGTATACGTGAACGAAAAAGGTAAAAATTTTATAATAAAATTTATACCAATATTTCAACGAAATGATATTGAAAACAATAACATCATTTACGAAAAAAATAACATCCCTTACCTCAAAAGAATAGTACTTCTGATTGGAATATTGGATATAATGCTGAAGGAAACTTGCACTATATAGAAACACTCAAAGTATCTAAATACTCACAAAAATACGCTCGATATTATAGAGAGAGAAAACTTCTGATTCTGGTGTGATTTTCAATTCTAACCTAAACACCCTATTTATAGGAAAATGCTTAGAACGCCAAAGTAGAAAATTTAATAAAATAATATATTTATAAAAACAATTTCGCACACCTCCTTGACCATTTCATCAGCCCACACAAGTGGGGCCCACCATCAAAAAAATGTTTTTATTAAAAAAACATTTATAACCCCAAAAATTAATTATTCCAGAACTTCAATAATTCATAATAAATACCGCTTTTATCAGAAAAATACAAATGTTATGTCCATTTAATAGGAAATTTAATTCTTTACAACTTTGTAGAAGAAAAATTTTCCAAATTCCGAATGAAAAATGACCGAAATCCACATACGGATGATTTTTCACACTAAAATACTGATAAAAACACATCAGCACTGATTCCTTCATTTATATCCGCAATGAATAAATATTTTCTTATCATATAAATCAATAATTAATAATTTATAAATAATATTATAGAACTACAATATTGACAACCAAGTTGTTCCCAGGAAAGAGGGGGCTTTCCGATAAGGATTTCTCCTTATTGGTGCGCAATTAGGTGACCAAACCTCTCATAGACAGAACTTTCTTAGACATTGCTAATAATGCTATCTAATAATATTATTCAAATAATACGAATTATTGATCTGATAATGGAAAATACTGTGCAGTAACAATTATGGAATTAACAATAATATAAAAATGCTGTGCAATACCGTGTGCTACTGTGCAACAATGCGTATTACTTTATTTTAACCATCGGGTATTCCAACAGTGTTAACGGTAACAACTACGCCGTTATTTTTAGAAAACTCATTCTTGTCGTTTTCTTCATCCAATAATTTTCCGTTATGGGGCCCACAAATGGCTGCGCCGTCGTACGAATATTCCCCAACGGCAAGAATATTCCACGACCAACCGAATATTCCCTGACAATAATAAATATTTTATAACCTTTTTCTTATTTGAAATATCTGCGCATATTACCCATAACTTTCTAAATTAATCAAATTCACCCCTTACTATTTCAAAATAATATATAGAGGAAGTTCAATTTTATTCATAAAAAGTTAAGGTCTTACAAAATCCGTACCCAAATTTTCAACCCAGAAGAAGAATGGAGGTTGGAAACCTACCTGTGTGTTCACTTTTGCTTGATTCGTAGATGAAACCTTGAAATTCTAAGTGAGTAAGGGTTATGAAGGCAAGTTTTTTTTTCAAGAGAGTGTGTGGGAGAGTTTTTCTGAAGGCTAGGGCTCAATTCTGTGTTTTGAGATGGTTGGAACCGAGTGTTATGTTTTCTTTTAAAAACCAAAAATCCCATATGCCCGCCGGGGCGGGCTAATTTTGTTCTTGGGGACCCGCCGTGGCTGCCTTGCTACAGTGAGCTTTGTCGTCGGGGCGGCACTTGCATGCTTATGAAGGCCCACCGGGGCAGGCTTGGAAATTTTGCTGAATTGAATTTTTGAAGTTTTTCTGCAGGCTTGCCCCTTGAATAGAGTCCCTCAATAGGTTTTATGTTTGCCTAATGAGCTCTAGTATGATTTTCCTTTGTAAGTCGCCCAAATATGTACCGAATACCATAGAAATTGTCAGAACAAGAACTATAAAGAAAGCTAATACTTATTATGTATGAGTATGACTAATTAACAACTATTTACTAAAAACAAAAGTAAAGAATGGGTTATCTCCCATAGAGCTCTTGATTTTAAGTCTTTCAGCCTGACTACTCCCTGTTTCGTACTGGCTCGGGAAGATCGACTGAGGTCGCCTGGCGAACGATGTCACCTCCCCAATAATGCTTTAGGCGTTGTCCGTTAACTTTGAATGTTTTCGCTAGATCCCGGCCATAGAGTTTAACGGCGCCGTGTGGAAATACGGTTTTGACAGTGAATGGACCCGACCACCTGGATTTTTGTTTCCCGGGAAAGAGTTTCAATCGGGAGTTGAATAATAGTACTGCTTGGCCCGGTTAGAACTTTTTGTCCAAGATTTTCTGATCGTGCCACCGTTTGACCTTTTCCTTATAGAATTTGGAGTTTTCGTATGCCTGCAAGCGGAATTCATCTAACTCATTGAGTTGTAGAAGTCTTTTCTCACCCGCTGCTGTGAGATAAAAATTATGTTCCCGGAAGGCCCAATAGGCTTTATGCTCAAGTTCTACTGGGAGGTGATATAATTTTTCGTAGACAAGCTGATATGGAGACATTCCGATCAGGGTCTTATATGCAGTGCAATACGCCCAAAGAGCATCATCCAATTTCAAAGACCAATCTTTCCGGTTTGGGTTTACTACTTCCACCAAGATTCCCTTCACCTCTCTGTTAGATACTTTGGCTTGGCCACTCGTCTGGGGGTGATAGGCAGTTGCGATTCTATGGTTGACCCCATACTTGGTCAGGAGTGCCGTGAAATACTTGTTGCAGAAGTGACTTCCCTCATCACTGATGATTGCCCTTAGGGTACCAAATCGTGTGAAGATATTCTTTTGCAAAAATTTAAACACATCCTTCGCGTCATTTGTCGGTAGTGCGATTGCCGCAACCCATTTAGACACGCAGTCTACTGCCAACAAGATATTTAGATTGTTATTGTCGTCGTTGGGAAAAATTTCGGTTGGAGTTGGACCCGAATCTTTCTCTTCCTAAGTTCTACACTTATTTTATCTTTTTTATTAAAAATGTTTTGAAAGGTTTTTTAAGAAAAGACCAACATGTATCATGTCGACGATTTGATCGTTTTATAGAGTCGCCAGTTGGTAGATTTGAAATGGTTATACCAATTCAACCGAATTTTGTTTTGAAAGGAGGCCTAATTGCTGGACACTGTCGAAACTGAATCTTTAAAACCGAAGTTCTAAGTTCGGGGGCTTGGTTAAGTGTGGGGAAGGTGTTAGGCACCCCACAATTCTTGGGAAACACGGTACCGCATCTGTTCAATATTTCCCTTTTAAATATGCAATGTGTGTGTGAATGCTGGAAGAAATTGGGCATATGCTTGATTGATTTGACAGTAGGGACATGCTTCGTTGAACCTACATACGAAGGGTTTGATTTTATTTGCAAAAGTCTCTTTTTTAGACAAGATTATTAAGATGATGTTTTGAAAGCAGGTTTTCAAACCCTTACGCTCGCGTAGGAATTGAAGCATATGGATACTTCTATTTTTTATCTTTTCAGCCTTTTGGCTCAATTTGAATGGTGATTGTCGGGCTGCGAAGCATCCTCGACCACAAAATATATATAAATGACGGTCTTCTCATGGGCGTGACAGCCATCAGAGTGGCTCTGACACAACAAACCATATTTTAACTATGTTGAGACCTTAAACCCAGATAACTGTTTTAAGGTCTTTTGAATGTACATTTTTTTACAGAAAAACTGGCAGGATACATTTGTAAAGTAGAGTTTGACCATCATGGGAATCAGATTCTGATCAGCTTGAGCATGAATCCCACGATTCCTAGGCACACAGAGGGAAGCCAATAAACTACACAGCTCAAATTTGCACATAAATGTATATTTACATCTGAACGTCGCCAATAACCAAGGATTCATCAGTAAATCCTAGTGTGCATGTATCCGAAGCTTCTCATTCCCACTAGATAGCGATCTAAGGGCCGCGAGACTGCTTTATAATGAATAAAACTAAAAAAATGCTAGATTTAAGCAAATCTAATCCATTCTAGCTTTCTGGTTCTGTCTGAACCTATTTTGAACCGTTTAAAAGATAGAATTGGCGAGATTTAAAGAAATCTAGTTCGCCCGAAGAGATGTCAGGGCAGATTCATAACAAATGAATATTTAAATCAGCAATTTAATCACAATGAATAAAAGAAAGATATATATATATATATATATATATATATATATTGTTATATATATACGAAAGCTGTAAAGGGCGATGGGTTTTCACTCCAATGCCCAGACTGGAATGTAAATATATATATATATACTGTAAAAAGCCACGAAGTAATCCAGGCTGAACAGAATGGAAATATATATATATATATATATATATACTGTAAAAAGCCACGAAGTAATCTAGGCTGAACAGAATGGAAATATATATATATATATATATATATATTTATATACATAAGCGGTAAAGGGCGACGGAGTCAATCCTGTGCCCGGACGGGAATGGAAATATATATATATATATTTATAAAAACTATGAAAAGCCATAGAGTAATCCAAGCAAGGCATAATTGAAATATATATATACAAAAGCTGTAAATGAGCCACGAAATTGTCCAAGCTCAGCAGAAAGTAACTATATATATATATGTGTGTGTGTGTGTGTGTGTGTGTGTGTGTGTGAAAAACTGTAAAGGGCAACAGGCATTCTATTCTTTTCCCGGATAGAAATGTAAGTATATATATATTTATAAAAGCAGTAAAAAGGCCACAGAATGATCCAGGCCAAACTAGAATGTAAAAAGTTAATATATACAGTTAATATATTTATATATTAAAGCAATAAAAAGGTCACGAAGTAGAAATCCAGGCCCAAATAAGTCAAAAAAATTTATATATATATATATATAGTTATATATATAAAAACAGTAAACTACCACAAACTTGACATTCGGGCTTGACAGAATTGAAATGTTAGTATATATATAGTTAAATATACACATAAAAAAGCCAAACCTGGACTGGGAAGATAACCCAGTCCGACGAAGTTATATAAATGTATATATATATATATATATATATATAAGCTATTAAAAGTGACGGATAGACGATCCGAGCTGTTGAAGTGCAAGAAAGCGTGTTTATGTACTGAAATGTACGAAAACGTAAGCAAAAACGGCCACAGAACCGAGTTTCGGGTATAATCAGAAAACAAAACTTAACGTGCAAGTGTATAAATACGCAAAGAAGTAGTATGAACTTTTCGATCATAAAAATACTCACAATGGACTTCTACACAGGCTTTTTGCCACTTAGTAGGCTTCAAACGTCCGTTTCCACCGGTTAATTTTTGGTATGTGGTAGTATATGAGTATACCTACGTGTTAGAGTAATAAAATTTAGGTTTAGAGTACAAGAATATGGCTGAGAAATGAAACAGTAGAACTGTCATCGGTCTGTACCCGATGCTTTACTAGAGTTGAGTCAACGGCTGAACTGTCATCGGTCTGTACCCGATGCTTCGCTGGGTTAAGCCAACGGCTGAACTGTCACCGGTCTGTACCCGATGCTTCGCTGGGGTTAAGCCAACGGCTGAACTGTTATCGGTCTGTACCCCATGCTTCGCTGGGGTTGAAGCAACGGCTGAACTATCACCGATCTGTACCCGATGATTCGCTGGGGTTGAGCCAAAGGCTGAACTGTCATCGGTCTGTACCCAACGCTTTGCTGGGGTTGAGCCAACAACTTAACTGTCACCGGTCTATACCCGATGCTTTGTTGGGGTTGAACCAACGGTTGAACTGTCACCGATCTGTACCTGACGCTTTGCTAGGGTTGAGTAAATGGATGAACTGTCACTGGTCTATACCCGATGCTTCGCTGGGGTTAAGCCAACGGCTAAACTGTCATCGGTTTGTACCCAACGCTTCAAAAGTGGCAGTTTTATGCTATTTTTCAGCAGTTTTTAGCAAATTTCATCATTGGTCCCCGAATATTGCTTCGGGATGATTACAAATGGCTTTCATGAAGTTTCTCCCTCTGTCAGGAATTTGTCGCTCGTACGCAGGATTTTAGGACAATCCGCTCAATCGCGTAGCAATTTTTTCTTAGATTTGACTTTTCAGCTCTTGAAAACTCCGTTTTAACTCTAACTGGACCGAGCTGGAGTGGGCGGGGCCCATTTTGGGGAGCTGCAGGTAGGGGTGCGGCAGCCGTAGATGGGCCCGCTCCTTCTTGCGGATTTATATTGCGCAGCAGCAAACTCATAAACTCATTTTTAGTTTTGAGTTTCTATAGAAATCCAATTTTTTTTTTCAGACACGTCTTAGGTAACGTTTTCATCCCTTCTTTTCCAGTTTTAACCGACAGAATTGTGTAAACCATGTAGGGTGCTTTTGAACGCAATGTACCAAAAATATATGCTTATATGACTTCATAAAAATTTTCTGACATCAAAAGTATGCATATTTTAATGCGATGCACGTTTTGATGTAAGAAATTTTGAATTCCAAGACAGTCAATTTTTGCTCTTTTTGATCAGTTTACTCATCCTATTTGAGGCCTAGTGAGCCTGGATTTTCAACTATGTCCATGGTAATTGGGCTACCATGTGAAGTTTATTTTTAATTTTTTTCATAAATATGAACTATTTTTATTTTTGGGAAGGTGTGCTACTAAATGGCCACCTAGACTTGCCTGTGTGCATGCGGACAGTCCATTTTACAAAGGAGACTCTGGCGAAATTTTTTCAAAAGCCTAAGAATTTAATAAACATGCAGTTTTGACTTTACAAGGTATTTTGACTGACCAATGCAAGTTTTAGGATTTTAAAATGCATAAAATACTGATTTAAATTAATAAGCCATAGGTTTTAGGCTTACCTCACCCTTTCTAAGGTGATTCGGAGACTTTCTCCAGGTTATAGACCGAGATAGTCCCGGGAGTCTTAGCAGGGTTGTTTCAGGAGTTAGATGGAGGAGAGTCTCCGATGTCCCTCAGCCACGGATAGCCCGATCGTCTCGTAGATTAGCTGAGTTACTGATCCATCCGATCCAAACTGATCCGTCGGTTGACATAGATGATGAGGAGCCTCCATTTGTTGCTCCTGGCCCAGCTTAGGATCCATGTGCGGATCTTCCAGGCATCGTAGTGCCACTCTAGGAGCTACTAGGAGACTTGAGTCGTCATCCCTCGAGGTTCCTTCACGCCAATGAGGTGACGAAAGTTTCCCTCTTTCTGGACTTTTTTTTCTTTCTTTTGCCATTCTTGGGGCACAAGTTTGACATGGGTTGGCTTTTGATGCAGGTTCCTTGCTTTACACAGCCCAGAGGGAACTGGTTTAATGTGTATTCTCTTTACCACACTTTGTACCAGGATTACAGGGACATTGTTTATACCAGGGGGTTTTAGGCATTCTTTCCATCCCTCCTCGCTTTGTCCCTGGGTTATATGAGGGCTTTGTCTGAGCGCTGGTTTCACCAGACTCAGTCTCTCCACTTTTTAGATTATGAGGTGATGATGACGCCGATGGATTGGAGGTTTATCACCGGGATAGAGTTTGAGGGTGTGCCAGTGCCTGTTGTGGCTGATAATACACCCACTTCCATTCGGTCCCTTTTGAGAGTTCCTGCGATGGACATCAAGGGTCGGACAGTTAGTTTTGGTCCCTTGAGTGTAGATGCCCAAAGTGGGGCTTTGACTGAGCCTCTGCCTGATGATTAAAGAGTTAGAGATCGCATCTGAGGCGATTATTCTTAGTGATCATTAGGGGTTATTTCCTGGCAGACAACTCTGCGACGGCGTCCTTTTCCCTGGTCAGTTGCACTCAACATGTGGAGTGCCTCAATGACTTTGATTGGGGTACCTATACCTTTACCTATTTTCTTCGAGGTATGCGCATGCGCTCAAAGGGTGTGACGGAGGCTTGGTTAGGGTTCTACCCATTCCTACTGGTGAGTACATCTTTCTTGTACCTTTTTGATTTCTGCATTTACATTTGTCAGTCTTGGTCACTAAGGACTTTTGATATTTGTATGGCCAGTTCTGGGCATATGAGAGGCTTCCTTGCCTACGTCCTGCCACCACTTTAGGCCTGTAGACTTATCCTCAAGGATGACGTTGACACCACTCCACTCTGATGGAGGTCCCTATAGCTGAGGGATTCACTTATTCCCGCCTACAGCTTGAGCTTTTGATGGCCGAATTGATCTCATGGGTACTGTATACCTCAGACATTTTGATAGTCGGGTTTGAGGGCAGTTTCCCTACTGGCCGGGAGTTTGCACTATCCACCTGTAGAGTCCCATTTTTGACAGAGGGAGGTTGGGAGCTCTATTTAGGAGAGCGTGCTATCAAGAGCATCACGGGGCAGATCCACATTCCCTTTGTTCCTCCTGCTTATCATCATTGGCCACTAGTTCAGCCGCTTATAGATATCCCTATGGTGGGAATAGATGGCTTTACCATGTCAAAGGTGTGATGCCCCCAAAATAGGTTCAATACTCAACCCATTTTGAGTCGCCAAATACACTCAACAAAATTCAAATACAATCTTTCATATCACACGGTCGTGATAAATACGACCACACAACTGTGAGTGTCAATACAAACATGTAGAAAATATTAACATTCAAACTAAGTCCTCATTACATTTATTATTACACTATTTTAAATAAAACAAATAGTGAGGACTTCTACAGCTTTAACTCGGACCATCACTCTATTCCCCGACTAGTACCTATGATATTCTCATTTCCTGAAGAGAACAATGGAAGAAAAGGGTGAGCTCAACTAGCCCAGTAAAGAATATTATGACTATGATATTGAAAAACAAATTATCGTTAGCCTTCAATAAATTAGATAAAATATTATGGACAACAAGTTTTAGATCAATATTCGCAGCGGAAGTAACAATTCATTAGAAGAGTTAAGTAGAGAATGCTGTCTACTATCTTCGTTTATTTAAAAGTCCATCATCAATATTTTATCCCTGTAACATCAATCAATATACATCTCGTTGCATTACGGGCCAAAGATATTCATTTATATCATCAGTTGGTCATGTTCATCTCAACACCTGTCCATCTTTGCACTACGGGCCAAACATATTAATCATGTAATCATTCAGCTTTGCACTACAGGCCAAAGATATTCATCACGTCATTATTCATCTTTGCACTACATGCCAAAGATATTCAGTTATATCAACATTTAGAACTGAGGATGATGAAAAATAATACGAATAACGGATCAAGTGAGATAAAGGACAAATATTAGAGAATTTTTCCAGAGTTCAAGAATGAAGATCAAAACCTATATCCAATCAAAGATGATTTGGAAGAAAAAAAAATATTTTTTTATCGTGAATAGTATCCCGTAATAGTAACTCGTGAATAGTAACTCGACATGAAAAGATAAAAATTTCACAAGAAAGTTCAGACCAATATTCCAGTGAAATAATATTAGATGAAGCGCAAAACTTAAGTAATATCTGATCATTTCAGGAATTATAGAAGTAATACTTATCGTAGTAAGTTTAGAGTTAGGAATCTAAAATGAAACAATATACAAAACTGCAATTGGATTTTCACTCGTCTGGCGGTAGTCCGCTCAGACAGATTATTTTCACAATTTAATAACAACTGAATACGAAGGGTTATTCACTAGGCATGCGGTAGTCCGCGCAGACAGGTTATTCCCACAGAATTATAAAGAATAGAATAACAACACGATTTCACCATGCATGCGGTAGTCCGCGTAGACAGGTTATTCTAACAGAATAATAATGAATAGAATAACAACCCTTACGAGTATTGAAAGAAAATAACTCTCTTCATGAATACGAAAGAAATAATAACCCTTACCTTAAAATTTGGAGACTGCACTAGCGTAATAGTAGAATACTCTTCTTCTTTCTCTCTTATTCTCTCTATACTTTCTCTCTCTATAGCTTTAGTGAATTGGTGAGAAATAATGAAGAAATGAGCTTCTATTTATAAACTCGACAGAGTAAGGGTAAAATAGATTTTTTACCATAATTTATGACATCATCGCTTACATCATCGATCTATGACATCATTGCTTACCTCATTGCTCCGATGACATCATTGCTTACCTCATTGCTCTGATGACATCATTGTTTGCATCATAAGAGTTCAAATTCAATTTGCACTCTTCCACCTCGTTTAACTTTTATACCATGAATTTACTATAATAATGTTACCATTCTAATCATACTATTATATCACATCATACTACTATAATGTAATATTATAACAATATATTTGAATGAATTATTTTATCAAAAAAGATAAAATACCAACTTTCAACAAATGTCATATGTTAAAAATTCCTCCGTTTAAATCCACATTGAATAAATATTTCCTTATCATATATATCAAAATTTAATTATTCACAAATAATATTACAGAACTACAATATTGACAACCAGGTCGTTCCCAGGAAAGAGGGGGACTTCCGATAAGGATTTCTCTTTACTAGCGCGCAATTAATCAACCCCTTTCCTAGACAGAACTTCTTTAGACATTGCCAACAATGCTATCTAATAATATTATTTAAATAATATGAATTATTGATTTGATAATTTGAAATAATGTGCAATGACAATTTTTGAATCAATAATATAAAATAGCAAAGTAGCATTTATTGATATAAAATATCAACGTAGCAAATATTGAACCAATAAAATATTATGCAATTATTGAATAAATAATATAAAATATTGAACAGTAATTACTGTAACAATAATTGAGTAAGTGCCTTCCTATGTAAGAATCAATAATTTGAAATACTGTGCAATACCGTGTGCTACCGTGCAACAGCGCGTATTACTGTATTTTAACCACCGAGTATTTCAACAGTACTAACAGTAATAGTTTTGCCGTTATTTTTATAAAAAGGTTACTTCTGTCGCTTTCTATATCCGACATTCATTCCGTTGTGGGGTCCACCAATGATTGCGCCATCGTACGAATATTCTCTGACAAAAAGAATATTCCTCGACCAAACGAATATTTTTCGACACAACGAATATTTTATAACCACTTGCTTACTTTGTAAACTTTGCACATCTCACCCATAACTTATCACATTTATCAAATCAATACCTTACTATTTCAAAATAATATATAAAGAAAATTAAATCTTATTCATAAAATTTGGGGTCTTACAACCTCCCCTACTTATGAAATTTTATCCTCCAAATTGACGTATGTACCTGGTATGTCGAAAAGGTGAGGATACCTCGTTTTCATTTCCGATTCTAACTCCCGGGTCATTTCCTTGATATCATGGTTCCTCCAAAAAACTTTAACTTGAGGTATAACCTTTGAGCATAGGACATGTTCCTTCATATCCAAGATCTTAACAGGTACCTCCTCGTATGTTAAATCTTCGGCTATCTCATCTGGTTCTAACTCAATAATGTGGTTTGGATCTTTCACATATTTACGAAGCACAGATATGTGAAAAATGTTATGAACACGAGACATGCTTGGAGGTAAGGCGAGTCTATAGGCTACATTTCCTACTCGGTCAAGGATTTCAAATGGACCAATGAATCGTGGGTTGAGCTTTCCACTCTTTTTGAATCTCGTAACTCCTTTCCATGGAGCAACATGTAATAATACATGATCTCCGACATTAAACTCCACGTCTCTTCGATGAAGATCAACATAACTCTTTTGTCGATCTTGTGCAGTTTGTATACGTTGTCGGATCATTTGAATCTTTTCTATAGTCATACATACTAACTCCAGTCCCAACAATGTTGCTTCACCCACCTCGTCCCAGCATACTGGAGAACGACATTTTCGTCCATACAACACCTCGAATGGAGCCATGCCTATACTTGCCTGATAACTGTTGTTGTAGGAGAATTCCACTAATGGTAGTTTCTTATCCCAACTCCCTTTGAAGTCTAGAACACAGAGTCTCAATAGATATTCAAGAGTTTGGATAGTCCTTTCCGATTGCCCATCCGTTTGTGGATGATATGCCGAACTGAATCGTAAATCCATGCCCATAGCTTTCTGCAAGCTGACCCAAAATCATGAAGTGAATCTTGGGTCACGATCCAAAACTATGGATACTGGCATGCCATGCAATCTCACAATCTCATTCACGTATATACGAGCAAGACGTTCAAGGGAATAAGTCTCTCGTATCGGCAAGAAATGAGCAGACTTGGTTAATCTATCAACAATAACCCAAATCGCATCTATGCCTTGAGAAACCTTGGGAAGACCCGTAACCAAATCCATGGTAATGTGTTCCCACTTCCACTTTGGAATCTCAAGTGGTTGCAATGGACCCTTTGGCACTTGATGCTCCACCTTGACACGTTGACATGTTAAACACCTCGAGATAAACTCCGCGATCTCTCTCTTCATATTGCTCCACCAAAATGTATGTCAAAGATCATAATATATGTTGGTACTTTCAGGATGGATTACAAACGGTGTGTTGTGTGCCTCCATCATGATTCTATACTTCAAATCAGAATCGTCAGGAACACAAAGTCTGGAGTTGACTCGAAGTATTCCTTCTTCATCAATCCTTGCTTCTGGAATAACACCTTCTTGCACCTTCTTCCTTATATTTATCAGCTCCGGGTCTGTTGCTTGAGAAGCTTTAACTTTATCAATCAAAGATGGTTCTACGCGTATACTTGACATCATCGCATGGGTCCCCGGAGTCTTGAACTCTATCTCCATCCTTTGTAAATCACACAAAAAAGGCCTTGAAAGCATCGCATTCGTTCCCACATATGATCTTCTACTCAACGCGTCAGCTACCACGTTTGCTTTTCCAGGATGGTATTGGATGGTATGATTATAATCTTTCAATAGCTCAAGCCAACGTCGTTGTCGCATGTTGAGTTCCTTCTGGGTGAAGAAATACTTGAGGCTCTTATGATCCATATAGATCTCCACTTTCTCCCCATACAGGTACTGTCTCCAGATCTTCAATGCGAAAACGTCTGCTGCCAACTCTAGATCATAAGTAGGATAATTTCTCTCATAATCCTTGAGTTATCACGAGGCATAGGCTATGACTTTCCCATGTTGCATGAGAATGCATTCTAACCCTTTGCCTGAAACATCGCTGTAAATGACAAATCCATCCGAACCAGATGGTACCGTCAGAACAGGTGCCAAAATGAGTCTGCTCTTGAGCTCTTGCAAGTCCTTCTCGCATTCATCGTTCCATACGAATTTTGTATCTTTCCGAGTCAGCTGAGTTAATGGAGTAGCGATTCGGGAAAATCCTTCCACGAATCTCCGATAATAACCAGCTAAGCCCAGAAAGCTACGTACTTTGGTCACCGACTTCGGTTGCTCCCAACTTTGTATTGCTTCAATCATCGCCGGGTCAACAGATACTAACACGTTTTGATACCACGTGCCCAAGGAATGCTACCTCCTCAAGCCAGAGCTCACATTTTCTTCAGCTTGGCATATAGCTTGTTTTCACGAAGCCTTTGAAGTACCAGCTTCAAGTGGTGCTCATGATCTTCAAGGCTTTTGGAATAGATGAGGATGTCATCAATAAAGACAACTACGAACTGATCCAAATATTCCTTGAATACACGATTCATCATATCCATAAAAGTAGTAGGAGCATTAGTCAATCCAAAAGACATGACTAAGAATTCATATTGCTCGTATTCAAGTTCTGAAAGCAGTCTTCGGAATATTCTCAATTTTAATCTTCAGCTGATGATATCCAGAATGAAGATTGATCTTTGAAAAGAATTGTGCACCTTGCAATTGGTCGAATAGGTCATCAATACGAGGTAACGGATACCTATTCTTGATGGTGACATGGTTCAACTCCCGATAGTCAATACAAAGTCGCATACTCTCGTCTTTCTTCTTTACGAATAAAATAGGAACACCCCAAGGAGATGTACTAGGACGTATAAAACTGATGTCTAACAACTCCTGTAGTTGAACCTTTAACTCCTAAAGTTCTATAGGAGCCATTCGATATGAGGTTTTAGAAATAGGTTTTGTACCGGGTTCAAGGTCAATAAAGAATTCAACTTCACGTTCTGGGGGTAGACCGAGAAGTTCTTCGGGAAATACATCAGGAAACTCATTAACAATAGAAATATCATTCAAACCTGACGTATTCTGGTTTAGATCAGTGACATTGGCTAAGAAAGCTTGACATCCGTTTTTCAATAAACGAATAGCTTTATGACTTGAAATAACATTGATTGATTTTAGTGGTTTGGTTGTTTAAATTTGCACAATAGGTTGGTTAGGAATATGAAAACTAACAACCTTACGAAAACAATCAATTTTGGCATGATAAGTGATCAACCAGTTAATTCTTAAAATTACATCAAATGCAAGTATATTCAAAGATATAAGATCAACAGGTACGGTGAGGGTACCAATTTGAATCGAGCAAGATTTGTAATCTGTAGATGTAACGAAGGTTTCTCCCAACGGAGTTTCAACAGATAAGTCAAAGTCTAATTTCTCAGGTGTCAAGTTCAAACGTTGAGCACAAGCAGGTGAAATAAAAGAATGGGTAGCACCAGTATCTAATAAAGTGTAAACTTCGCAAGAGTTTATTATCAACTTACCCGTAATAACCTCGTTCGGGTTCCTTGCTTGTTGGGCAGTCACGACAAAAGTTCTTCCAGGAACCACTGACTTTGACTTGTCAGGGACAGCCTTTGGAGTCACCATCCCTGCTGGACTTGGTTTCGCTACAGGACACACTCGAGCTATGTGCCCTTCCTTTCCACAGTTATAACACACCTTGGATTATTGTGTGAAGTTGAGGCTGATGTGTCCCTCTTGCCCGCATTTATAGCATACAACCAGCTGTCGTTCTCCTCCCCTAGAAACAGTTGATGTTGGTGCTGTTGTTGGTGCTGTTGTCGATGCTTTCACGTTCTCATTGTTGTACCTTCTCTTCTTTAAATCTCCCCCTGACTCACTTCTTTTATTATCATGGCCACGATTACCACCGGAGTGGTTACCGCTTCTGGCATGATACTTTCCTCCCTGCTGGTTGTCATTATTCCGATGACTACTACCACCGGTACGACCTTGGTTGTTGTCCCTTGGTTGAACATAATCATTATCTCGTTCTAATAACTGGTGTAAGAACCCGAATTTTCAGATATTATTAAATAAGGATTTAATAAATAAAATTCTTAAATTGTGAGATGGGTTCAAATAATAAGATATATATGTGATATGAGGTATGTGGTATTATATTACATAGGGTAATATGGACTATGTAATATGTATTTTTGTGATTAATGAATATATTATTAATATATATTTGTTATTTATTTTAGAGACGATTCAATTGAGGTAAAGGAAGTGGATAAATTTCTATCGATATTAAATAATTTATAGAATTATTTTATCATAGTAAGTTGGTGACATTAAATATCCTTAATGTATAATCACCATATTCTTGTGTATGTGTACTAATAACTCGTATGTTTATAATATAGGTTATTAATAGCACTTAAGCTATCCGTGAATAGGTTTGGATAGTGAAGCATGAGTTAGTTAAGGAATTAACTAATAAGAATAAATATTGGTTAATTTAAGTTGAGAGTTATATTATGGAATAATATAATGTGAATATTGAACCTTAATTAACTATGATGATATAATACAATGTTTAATTTACTTAAGTAAATGAGTGAATTAATATGTGTGTTGAATATGTAATTATAGTTGATACTTTTTATATATATTACTTAGAGTGGTAATATGTGAGAAAGTCTAATGTGCGAATAACGTTAAATATATATATACGTTATTAAAGGGAGATGGAAATCATTATATGATTAAATGAATATTTGAAGAAATTGTTTTGGGAACAATTTATAGAAAAGAAAGAGAAATAGTTATTATATATTTCTAATAAAGGATATTAAAATAATTTGTAATATTGAATTATTTTAATAAAAGGAGGAAATGTTATTTTTGAATAATAATATTACCTTATATGTTTTTGTATGAGGTGTGTTTCGTTAATATAGTAAATATATTAAAACGTATTTGCTATAAGTAATTTAATTGATGGAAATAAATTATTATAATAGAAAATAAACTTATTACCTATTTTCTATATATAATGTATGTACATGTACCATACAAGTAATTATTTTAGTAGATATTATATTAAGAATAATATCTTGAGACAATAAGTAAATTATTTTCTAACAATGAATATCTTTATTTGGAGAAAACATAATATTTTATGTTATGGCAAAATACATAATTCCTAATGTATTTTCAAGAAAGTTTATTAATGAAAGAAAACTAAGTTATTTCAATATATTAAATAACTTAAGTTATTATTTTATCGTAGATTTTATAATAATTAATAGAGTAAATATTAATTATTCTAGTGTAAAGGTTATACATATAATTGTTCAAGGTAGCTAAATAATTTAGCATTAAAGTGCATGTGTCACACAAACCTTATATTAAAAGAATATTAAAGTGTGATGGGAGTGATAATAAGCTTAAGGTAAGCTTGTGAGATATGCCTAGTGTGGCAAAGTGGTGGAATAAACATTCATTAAATAAATTAATGAATGAATAATTAATGGAATTAATTATTATTATTATGTGAATAAATTCCTATGTGCAATGATGTGTAATTATAAGTTATATAGTAGCTACATCTATATAATATGGAATGAAGTGTGACACTTCAAGAAAACTATATAATATAGAAAACTATATGATTAAGTGTAATAGTAAAGTTACAATAATGGAGTGTGACACTACTCAATTAAAATATATTCGGTATTGTCAAATGTACATGGATTATATGATTGGGTGTATGTGTGACCTTATCATATCATATGGTAATAACATTAAGTTATTAGATATAAGCTTGCAAGTTAGTCCATGTGAGAGCAATAATGGTCAATTAAGTGGTTAGGGTACATGAATAGTGGTAGTTGGTGGGAGTTAGCCACCAACTTCCCTTTTGCCCTTTGGGTAATAACCATAGGAGAATAATAGCATGATAATGGATAGATGCAATACATTGGTGTGTAGAGTTTGTTAATTCAATTACTACATTGTTGCTAAGAAAGCATATAATAAGAAATGTAATTACACTATGAGCATGTTATAAGGTGTAATGATGAGGAAGGACCATGAATAGTAGTAGTTGGTGGAGTTAGCCACCAACTCCTCTTTGACCATTGGGTATTACCCATAGGAGGGTAATAGATTGTTTATAATAGAGAACATGTAATGTAATGGTATTACTTTATGAACATATTATAAGATGTAACATTGAGTATAATATTATTTTAGGTGATTATATTATTATAAGCTTGTGGACTATTAAGTACTAAGTTCACATAATTATGCCTTGTGTGGCATAAATAATGAAGTTAAATCAAGGGGATTTAATTGGAAGTATTAGAAGAAAATTAATGGTTGATATTAATTATCATTATAATATTTGACTATATTTGTGATAATACCCAATAGAATTATATCCGATAAGATGAGATATATATGGATGATATATGATACATTGTAATTAGAGATTTTATTTACAATTCATTCATAACCTAAGCTATATGTATGAATGTGTATATATGTATATATTATAACCTATGTGTTTATAAAATGAAATGTGATATAGCCTTGGTAAGTGGTGGACTATATAACATTAGTATGAGGTAATTGTAAGCAAGTTGCTGAGATTTAGTGGCATTGTCCCATATTAAGTGCCCACTTTCTCTTCCTTTTCTCTTTCACGTGAATGGCTAAGGCTAGCCTATCTCCTTCATCTCTCAACTTCCTAGCTAGCAATGAGTGTGATGATTGTGAGGGGTGTGGGATTGATGATGGATTTCACCAACTCCTTACTAACCTCTTGTTAACCTCCATGTCTTTGATCAACCCATTGGTTTGATTCAATGTGCACGAACCAAATTTGGTCCATAAATTCTCTATAAATTGAAGCTTCATATTCACAAATTGAAGTTGCTAAATAATTGCTAAGTTGATATAGAGAATATGGTGATGAGAGTTATGTGAGAAAACTGATTTGGGAAGCAAGCTTAGTAATTCAAGGCTCCAAGAGGTATAACTCTAACTTTGAATTTTTAGTCTTGAATTTTATAAATTCATAAGAGATTTCATGAATTAGTGGAGAATTGATATGTAAGATGATGTTAACATGTTACGTAGAGTCTAAATATATGTTATAAATACAATATGATGGCTTTCAAGCTTGTTACATGAAGTAAGAAAAGGATTAGCTGAAGCTCTGTTTTAGCAGTAAAGTTTCTGGTCTGGAAACGGGGACGCGCAGCCGCGCGTCTCCCTAGTACAAATGGGGCGCGGCCGCGCCCTCTGCAGAAACTCTTGGTGATTTTGTGTTTTCTGGTTGGTTAAGCATACTAGTTAGACTCTAATAATTTCATAAAGGGGTCTGACATGTGTACTAAGGTTGTCATGCACATAGTGAGTTGTATTAGTTGGTTTAACATAATTTCCTAAAAGAAAACGTAAAGTTTTGAAAATGAGACTTGACGAATTTTGTGTTCTTTGAGTCGGACTTTTGAGACATGTGTAAGTGTCTTGGTTATGTGTATCAATGGGTATGAAGGTAGTTGTTGATTAATTACCTTGGCTAATAGTAAACAATTATACCTTGTTGTAGTGGAGTTTTTAATGAAAACTTAAGGTTTTATAAATGAATTTTGGCGTATTTAAGTCATGTTTATATTCTGACTTTTTAAGCATGATTATATGGTTTAGATATGCATGATATGTGAGTCGGAGATATTGAGCATACACTAGAACACATTGTTTAAATTTAAAATGATTTCAAAAGACAAACTTAGAGTTTTTGGACATATATATAGGATGTCCACGTTCTGATCATTGAGCATGTATAGATGACTTATATATGTGTTCTAATACATGAGAATCATGACTACAAGGTACTTTGCATATACTTAGTTACCTTTGTTGACTTAAAGCAATTTTTATGAAATGTTTAGAATGTGTAAGATGATAGCATCAAACACGGAGTGAGTTACATTATGATCACACGAGCATGTATATTAGGATTCATTATGCCTATAGAAATGTTGACATAAGCATCATGTGATGAAACATGGATTTCACCTATGCACGCATATTCGAGAAAATGAATTTCAAAAGCATAGACTATGTGATTAAGTATACATGTGTAGTATAAGCACGAGCATGCCTACTTAATATGTGTGTATAATATATATCAGAATGCATGATATAGCCTTCCTGTTGCACGTTCTCCTCGTTGGTGATTAAAGGTGTCTCAACGGTCTCATTCACTCCATTGTTTAAATTTTCAGCTGCCATTCTCAATTACTATCACAAAATAAGGGTTAATCAAACAAATTAACATATCACATATTAACCCTATATTCCAACCGACCAATTAAATAACAATTAAGTTAGGTAGGACACACTAGCGAAGGTTTTTCTCGTCTCTCCGCTCCTAGTTCTATTCCCAGATCTCCGGCAGATATCATATCCCTAAGCTCTGATACCAACTGTGACACCCCCAAAATAGGTTCAATACTCAACCCATTTTGAGTCGCCAAATACACTCAACAAAATTCAAATACAATCTTTCATATCATACGGTCATGCAAAATACGACCACACAACTGTGAGTGTCAATACAGACATGTAGAAAATATTAACATTCAAACTAAGTCCTCATTATATTTATTATCAAACTATTTTAAATAAAACAAATAGTGAGGACTTCTACAGCTCTAACTCGGACCATCACTCCATTCCCCGACTAGTACCCGCGATATTCTCATTTTCTAAAGAGAACAATGGAAGAAAAGGGTGAGCTCAACTAGCCCAGTAAAGAATATTATGACTAAGATAATGAAAAATAAATTATCGTTAACATTCAATAAATCAGATAAAATATTATGGACAATAAGTTTTATATCAATATTTACAGCGGAAATAATAATTCATTAGAAGAGTTAAGTAGAGAATGATGTCTACTATCTTCTTTGATTTAAAAGTCCATCATCAATATTTTATCCCTATAACATCAATCAATATACATCTCGAATCAAATATCCATCTTTGCACTACGGGCCAAAGATATTCATTTGTATCATCAGTTGGTCATGTTCATCTCAACACCTGTCCGTCTTTGCACTACGGGCCAAAGATATTCATCAGGTAATCATTTAGCTTTGCACTACAGGCCAAAGATATTCATCACGTAATTATTCATCTTTGCACTACTGGCCAAAGATATTCAGTTATATCATCATTTAGAACTGAGGATGATGAAAAATAATACGAATAACTGGATCCAGTGAGATAAAGGACAAATATTAGAGAATTTTTCCAGAGTTCAAAAATGAAAATCAAAACCTGGATCCAATCAAAGATAATTTGGAAGAAAAAGAATAATTTTTTTTACCATGAATAGTATCCCGTTAATATTAACTCATAAATAGTAACTCATGAATAGTAACTCGACATGAAAAGATAAAAAATTTACAAGAAAGTTCAGACCAATATTTCAGTTAAATAATATTAGATGAAGCGAAAACTCAAGTAATATCTGATCATTTCAGGAATTATATAAGCAATACTTACCGTAGTAAGTTTAGAGTTAGGAATATGAAATGAAACAATATACAAAACGGCAATTGGATTTTCACCCGTCTGCGCGGTAGTCCGCTCAAACAGATTATTTTCATAATTTAATAACAACTGAATACGAAGGGTTATTCACTAGGCATGCGGTAGTCCGCGTAGACAGGTTATTCCCACAGAATTATAAAGAATAGAATAACAACAGGATTTCACCATGCATGTGGTAGTTCGCGTAGACAGGTTATTCCAACAGAATAATAAAGAATGAAATAACAACCATTACGAGTATTGAAAGAAAATAACTTTCTTCATGAATACGAAAGAAATAATACCCCTCACCTTAAAATTTGGAGATTACACTAGCGTAATAGCAGAATACTCTTCTTCTTTCTCGCTTATTCTCTCTATACTTTCTCTCTCTATAGCTTTAGTGAATTGGTGAGAAATAATGAAGAAATGAGCTTCTATTTATAGGCTCGGCAGAGTAAGGGTAAAATAGTCTTTTTGCCATAATTTATGATATCATCACTTACATTATCGATCTATGACATCATTGCTTACCTCATCGCTCCGATGACATCATTGTTTACCTCATCGCTTCGATGACATCATTGTTTGCATCATAAGAGTTCAAATTCAATTTGCACTCTTCCACCTCGTTTAACTTTTATACCATGAATTTACTATAATAATGTTACCATTAGAATCATACTATTATATAATCACATCATACTACTATAATGTAATATTATAACAATATATTTGAATGAATTATTTTATCGAAAAAGATAAAAACCCAACTTTCAACATATGTCACATGTTAAAAATTTCTCCGTTTAAATCCACAGTTGAATAAATATTTCCTTATCATATATATCAAAAATTAATTATTCACAAATAATATTACAGAACTACAATATTGACAACCAGGTCGTTCCCAGGAAAGAGGGGGCCTTCCGATAAGGATTTCTCCTTACTAGCGCGCAATTAATCAACCCCTTTCCTAAACAGAACTTCCTAAGACATTGCCAACAATGCTATATAATAATATTATTCAAATAATATGAATTATTGATTTGATAATTTGAAATAATGTGCAATGACAATTTTTGAATCAATAATATAAAATAGCAAAGTAGCACTTATTGATATAAAATATCAACGTAGCAAATATTGAACTAATAAAATATTATGCAATTATTGAATCAATAATATAAAATATTAAACAGTAATTACTGTAACAATAATTGAGTTAGTGCCTTCCTACGTAAGAATCAATAATTGGAAATACTTTGTAATACCGTGTGTTACCGTGCAACACCGCGTATTACTGTATTTTAACCACCGGGTATTTCAACAGTACTAACGGTAACAGTATTGCCATTATTTTAAAAAAAAGGTTACTTCTATCGCTTTCTATATTCGACATTCATTCCGTTGTGGGGTCCACCAATGACTGCGCCGTCGTACGAATATTCTCCGACAAAAAGAATATTCCTCGACCAAACGAATATTCCCCAACACAACGAATATTTTATAACCACTTGCTTACTTTGTAAACATTGCACATCTCACCCATAACTTATCACATTTATCAAATCAATACCTTACTATTTCAAAATAATATATAAAGAAAAGTAAATCTTATTCATAAAATTTGGGGTCTTACAAAGGGTCCGTATAGCCAGGAGACGTTTCATAGTTGGTGGAGTCCTCGCACTATTGAGGCTCAGACTCTTGCTACCCAGTTCATGGCAGATATAGTGTCGGGGTCTGTTATGATGACAGACTGGATAGCGTGCCTTTGAGAGCCTACCCACATGGACCAGATTACATGACTGACCCAGCAGTTGGAGAGAGCTCTTTTATTTATCAGGCATCTTGGCCGAGATCCATCAGAGTCATCTTCTTTTGATCTTTTCGGCTCCCGAGCAGGCCCCTCATCAGGTCCATTTTCCAGCAATTTTGCCTGTGCTGATCCTCTTTTATATCAACCGAACATTCCCACTGGCCGAGATTCTGTGTCTCAAGAGGAGCTAAAGTAAGTTGATAGCCTGGAGATAGATATTCTAGATCTCTTTTGATAGCTTCCTTCGCTATATCTTTTGATAGGACTCTATTTTGGCAATTGGGCGGCTGTGCCCCATTTTGATAGGCCTATGTTAGTAGTTGGGCGGTTGTGCCCCATATCCCTATACTTTTTATTTTGGATTCTATTATCAGACAGAGATGATGTTTGCAGTAAATATTTTTTTGTAGATATGCATGATATTTCCCATCTATTGCATCATGTTTATCATTGTCATTATGCATGTATTATGTCATGGATATGCACTTAGATAGATGAGTATAGATTTGACCACTGAATGGTCTTGTGATACGGTGATACAGATGTCGTCATCGACAGTTAGCCGTATCGAGCATTTACCACCATCCTTAGTAGCATTATCCTTGAGGTCGTGGTACGATAGCCTGCCCTTCCCAACCAGAGAGACAGTGGATCGAATGTTAGGTCATTCACTGGCCCTTGTGGACTTCCAGGTTCCATATGGATTCATAGATGGCATTCTATCTTCTTGGATACCTGAGCGGCAGGTTTTTTGCTTCGGGGGGCTTAAGTTGACTTCGACTTTAGAGGAGTACGAGCGACTTACAGGTTTGGCTTTAGACTTGCCTTGCGCCCGCACCGCTATTAGTGATATGTGGAGACCGTTCCTACGGAATGTCGAGTCTACGTTAGAGTTTTGTCACAGAAGAGATCATTTTCGGACATGTGATCTATATTGACTTTTTGATCGATCATTTTGGTAAACTGTATAGCTACGATTGACACGTTGGCGACTTTATTATCTCGGCAGAGGAGTGGCATTCTGCCCGGATAGATGTCTTGGTGATGTGCGTCATGGCTTACTTATACATGCCACTATACTTGGACCACTTAGATGTTGGGTTGATGGTCGCGGTTCGTGCCCTTAGACAGGGTAGCACCATCCTGCCGATGATATTGGCCGAGACATTGAGGTCAGCTGCCTATTGTTGTCTGTTTCATGTAACAGAAAATTAACGCGCAAGTATACGCGGTCAACAAGTAATATAAGATAAGTAAAGATCGTTCCCACGGAGAATTAACAAATAAAAGGTCGCCAAACCACTAGCACATAATCGCCTCAGTCTTATTTAAACGAGAGATAAAGAGTTGGAATTAAAACTAAGTTAACTAGGTAAGGAATTAAAATAAATAAACCTAAGGTAGAATCAGATAATGAAGGCATGAGACTCCAATTTCCCCTAATGATTCATCTAAGTCAATTCACTTCCAATTAGTTCAAATTAATCGTTAAGAGTGCTAGCCGAGAACACGAAAGTCAGAGAAGGCCATCTTTCGATGCACCTAATCCAAATCACGTGCAATCCACAGATGATAGAACGCACGTGAACACCCACATTACCTAAACCACTATATGTCTATGCTATTTACAAATAATTAGGGTTTAAGGTCAAGTCCTCTATTGGCTACGAGCGGCGCTTCGGTATATGTCTATCCTAAGCACAAATCATACATCCAACGCCATGTGAACGTACAATCGCTCGCTACTACGATTTGATCTAAACCCACATTTCATCTTTCAATCCCATGTGGGTTAACACAGTAATTGGTCATGACTCAATTAAGCAATGAAAATAAATATCGCAGTAGACAATCACAAAACAATCAATAAGAACCAACATGGAAGAGAAATTAATTTAGACTACTCATTAGATTCCATTGGAACCTCAAGGTATACTTTAAGTCATAGACAACTCAAACATACCATCCACATGTTGAATAAGCATCGTAAAAACACAAATATGAATCAAAGAGAAAATAAGAGTAAGAAATGCAAATCTGGTTCCTCTTGATCAAAATACGATTCCTTGATGTTCTTCAAATGTTTCAGCAATCAAGTCTAATAAAACCCTAACACATTAACTACTATAAACTAGTCTAATCTCTACTTCTATTCTACTCCTAGACAAATAATGTAAAAGAAAATGATAATAGAAGAAGAAGATTCGGGCTAAGCTCCCTTCAGGGGAGATATATATATTATGTTGCCAAAATGCCCTTATATGCCTTTTTCCCGCCGAGCCTGCCTTGCTGCTCCCAACAAACCAAAACTGCTGCGTTAAAAACTAAGTCAACTGTGGAGCTTGACCGGCGCAGCTGCGCAGGTCCTATGCCTGCAGCCGGCGCAGCTGCGCAGGCTCAGGTTCTGAAATTCTGCTGCTTTTGCTTTACTGCTGCACTCTCCTGCTGCCCTTCTGAATTCCTTCTTGATTCTATCTGCTCCTAGCTTCTGTCAATCCCCCATGCTTACTCTTTAAGCGTTGTCCCCTTTTTTAGCACCTTTTCATCCTTTTAAGCTCAAAATGCACCCGGAGCGTTCCTAAATATAAATCTGCAAAAGAAAGTAAAAAGGCATGAAAAGCTACGATAACACTTGAGTTTAAACAACAATCGCAGTGAGTTGATATCTAAATAAGTGGTTATAAAACCACTTATCAAATACCCCCAAACTTAAACGTTGCTTGCCCTCAAGTAACACAAACAAAACCAAACATAAATGCAATGTAAGTAACTATAATGTATGCAATCAATACTAGAATGAAAGTGAATCCAGGTCTCAGTCAGAATGAATATTCACATGCCATGCCTCAGAAAAGTCCCAGGCCAATCAAATAGATAAGCAACCCAAGATAAGATCAAAAGTATAACTTTGCAAATCCAAATCTGTCAACACTGATGTAATGTGCGTTGTGTGCCTAGCAACCATTAAACATGCTTTGAACAAATATACCACATACTATGCTTCTTAAGGGGAAAAAAAAAACTAGTTTTAAGTAAAGGAAAACAGTAAATCATACAAGTTCTAACTAAGACCACATATTACTTAAGTTAAGAGATAACAGGGAGTTTATTATTCTTTTTATTGACCCACGAGGGCGTATTCGCACTTTCCCGTGTACACATTCGACTGTGCAATGCCTAGTCCTCTTAGGCTTTTCAATGATATCCATGTAGCGAGCTTTCGACCAACGACTCCTAGACCAGACGGCCTTAGGGCGTTGGGTGTAGAGACACCCCTAGGGCTTACTTGCTCGAATATCAAAGGCCACAGAACTCAACGTAGCCAAAATGTTTATTCTATTTTTTTTTCAATGCATTTTCTTTTGTTTTCTTTTTCTATTTCTTTTCCTGCAAGGGAGTGCGTCTTACGCTCCATCTCCCCGCATATATCATACATGTCCCCCTGTTTTCCCCCAAACTTAAGCTTTTAACAATCTTAGTTATTATCATATGATCACTGACTCTTTTATTAAAACATAAATTTTCCACCAGAAGATAAGTATGGAACATTTCAACTAAACAAATCATGATGGCTACTTCATCGTGCTACTTGGCTACACAGCATCTGACAGATAAAGATTTACATATATGATCTTAAAATCAAGCTTAAGTCTCAAATCGGTTTGAAAAACAAGAAACTTTAGCTTTCATCATAGGCCAACTTATTAACAAACCAACTTCAACCTGAATTTATGCAGTATGTCATACAACATGTCCTAACACAGTTAACTAAAACAAAACAAAAATTTTAAAAATTTGATAATTTTTAACAAAATACGAACTACATGCACTAAATGAACTAAACAAAATGCAATATGATATGAATTAAACTACATGCAAATAAACCCCCTAATACCCCCAAACTTAAAGTGTTAAATGTCTGCATTGAAGGTAAAAGGGTAAAAGGGTACTCCCCTACTCGGACTCGTCGTCCTCCTCCTCATCAATCTGCTCTGGTGGTGTGTCTGGAGGAGGGTACTGACTGCCGGTGCCAAATGTAGGAAACTCTGCATGTATGCCCAACTGCCCGAATGCATGAGATAAAGCTTGGGAGAAACCGGATGTATAAGTCTGGAAGTCTGTGTATATGGTATCCATCCGTCTCCTCAGCAGTCGAATCTCCCTCTGCTGCATAGCATACTGTGCGGGAGTTGGCCCTGCCGCCTGCTGAGCCTGCTCTGGCTCATTTTCTTCGTCTTCTTCATCATCCTCATCCTCATCAGAATCATCATCTCGCACAAACCCCAGTCCTCGGGGATGAGACTCTGCCCCCTTCCAGATGGTGTACTGCTGGATGGTTGTATGGTCTATATCGCGCATCGGGCGCAGCAGCTCTTCATTATCCCATACCACTCCAGCAGCCAAACATAAGCGTGTAATCACCGAGGCATGTGGAATCCCTCCTGAGGTGCTCCCCCTCATAAACTTCAGCATGGACTGATTCAGAATGTGTCCAATGTCAATCCGTCTATTCTTGATGATGCCGTAGAGTAGGGTAGCTCGCTCATTGGTGACCTCGGCATGATGGCTCAAAGGAAGAATGCTAGCACAAATGAAGCTGTACCAAGCCTTGGCGTATCGACTCAAGGCAGTCTGAGGGAAACCTATCTTTCTGGTCGTGCCTGAGTATGTTGTCCATTTGGTACCCGGTTTGCACAATTCCTTTATCAGTCTATCCAAGTTAGACTCATGACGCTGAGACTCGGCCCAATTTGTCGGGCCAGAAGGAATAGTGTCCAGCTTGAAAATATCATTTATGGCCTGCTTGGTGTACGGCACCTGCTTCCCCCCTACATATGATATCCCATTCTGCGCCTCGTGTGCATTGGCATAAAACTCCTTCACATGGGGAATAGGAGCTGGCAGCTGATGTGGCCGCAACAAGCGCCCAGCTATGATCAATAATCTACCTCTTCATAAGCCCATCGTCTTTGCCCGGCTTTAATCCCCTCTCCTTCACACAGTTCTTTCTGTCCAAAACATTGAAGTAGTAACGCTGAGCAGTCAAGTCCACAAATCTAAAGGCGTCAAGAGCCTCATGGGAACTACCCTCGCCATGCTCTGTGCTCGGAGGGGGAGACGGGGGTGATGGAGTTCGAATTCGCTTGGGCATGTTGAAATTGAAATGCAATAAGAAACTGAATGAATGCAAACCCAGTGATGATCAAACACTGGGAATACACCCTATCTGCTTTTGGTTTCGATGCTCTGAAAAATTATCCCAACCTTTGTCAAAAAATTTTTTTTGCCCTTAATCTCTCCAAGAAGGATGCCCCCAATTGCCAGAAATTGCTCTGTTTCAAACTGCCAAAAACCTGCCCTCAACCCTCTGTCAGACTTGTATCAAATGCAACTCTCCAATGGAACCCAAAAATCTACCTCTTTTACTATCAAATTTGGTGAAGTGCCTCAAATTCCGTCAAATGTGCCCCCCCCCCCGATTTCTCACTGAACTTGTATCGAACACTTGGGGTGCTGGCTAAATGAATTGAGCCCTAGAATCCACAAGTTACAAAGAATGGAGAAGGTCAGCAGGGGCCTTGAGAGATGGAGAATGAGAGGAATAGGGTTTCTGTAGGAGGGAATCGAGTCATGCAGGTTGCCGAGTGAGGGAAAGAGGTTTCGGTTTTAGGGAGCGAGTCAGAAAGAACTGCCGAGTTTTCAAGTAGGGAAATGAAATAAAGAAGTGGGCAGGCTTTGTTTTAAAACAAAAAAATTTCGGCAAGACGATAATGGCGCAGCTGCGCAAAGGACATGAGGAAAATGGGCGCAGCTGCGCAGGGTATAGAATCTGGATTCTTGACTGGAAATCAAGGCGGCCGCGCGGCTGGTTGGCTAGACTTGGCGCGGGCGCGCCAAGTTTCAGGAAACTCTGTGACTGGTCTGGAGTGCAGCATCTCAATTGTAGTGGATCAAAAGGCTTTGCAACCAAATACATAGACCTAGAAGGCATGCAAAAAGTGTCAGTCACTTAATTA
Source organism: Panax stipuleanatus (assembly GCA_020205555.1). Taxonomy (NCBI): domain Eukaryota; kingdom Viridiplantae; phylum Streptophyta; class Magnoliopsida; order Apiales; family Araliaceae; genus Panax; species Panax stipuleanatus. The sequence continues at coordinate 43,972,327 of CM035123.1, read as the reverse complement.
CAACAAACAATTATTATTACTATTAACTAATAACGATTAAGAGAATTACATAAAGGGAGAAAATTACATAATAAAGACGATAATCATAGGCATATCAAATCCCAAAAATGTCAATATGTGCACATAAGCCACAAGCTCATTTTCAAAAATATGGTTAGAACACTTTTAAGTCCCAAAAATATATATGCAACATGTACGTGCAACGAAAATATGTCCATTAACCGTTTGAATCCCAAAAAAAAAAAAAAAAAAATATTCCTTTACATGCGTATACGAAATGTGTCACGGCATCATACTATATTCAATAAGCATTTCATGCCCCAAAAATTATACGCGTCACTGTCTAAGTTCCAAAAATGTAGGCATGAGCTCCTAAATCCTAAAGTATGCAGAAATTTGAACTAATACTAAACTAATAAGAATTAAACGAGGGGGAGGGAAATGTGATAGAAAGCATGTAAATGGAGAATTAAACAAAGAGATAGAGAGAATTGATGGGGTGCCTCCCATCTAGCGCTTGATTTATAGTCCTTTAGCTGGACTGTGTCTGACCACTGCTATCCGACTCCCCGACGATATTGGAGAACCCCTCCATCCATCATAATTGCTATATGCTTTTGGAGGCTTCCCAAAAGAGGACGACTCGGAATTAAACTACCTAGCACATGATATGAACAAGAATTCCCCGTACGGAAAGTAGGGGAGCTAGGCAATGGTTCCGTTGTGTATGTGAAATGATCGGGGCATGGAGGCATAGAACACACAACGGACTCTTCTTTTCTTCTCTTTTCTTCTGGCCACCATGGTGTCAAGACTGCGGAATCCCTCGTGTCATCGAGACCCGTCTTTGTGATGTGGCTACCAAGGGGGCAAGGGTGTGCAAACTTGACTGGAGTCTCAAACTTTGGAGAAGGAGGCTCTTGGGGTATTATCACTGTTGGTTCATACTCCACATCCCCAATTGTCTCCTCTATTGCCATTGCTTTCGGATCATCCAGTTGCAATTTCACTTCAGATTTTCTATCAGTTTCTGCACCCATGTCATAGCACCAAGTATCCTGGGGATCATTACTCACAGCTTCAGTTATCTGAGGCATTGGACTTTGATGATCTTGAGCGGTACCTTCCTCAATCACCTCCTCATTCCTTAAAGCTGTGTTAATTTTCTCCACCCAAATCTGAAGATCCTCAATTGATTGTTCTTGCTCAACCAAGGTCTCCTGTGTTGATGCTATGGAATTCCCCCACATAATTTCCAATCCTTCCTTTTTTGTTTCAGCCACGGGCTCCATGTAGTGAGTCTCATTTGTTGGAGTATTGTTGATTAGGGCCATCTGATTCTGAAAATTCTGGTTCGATAGCTCTTGGCTCCTATCATCTCCTCTTGGTTCGCTAAGGCTCTATACATGAAGTCCATTGTTGACTGTTCTCCTTGTAAACACAGGGATTGATAAGTGGGTTTTGGTGCAAAATTTAGACTTGGCTCGCATTGTTCGTGATAACTCACAGTATGGGTCTGCCCTTGCTCCTCCTCTACCATCAAGGCCCTACTAATTTGCTCTGCCCAGTTCTGGATATTCTTGACTGACTTCTGTTGCTCAATCAAGATGTCCTTCAATGATATGTCACCTCTTTCCTCCAAGCTTGCATTTTCTGTGTCACCCTCAAAATCGTGTTGAGGCTCGTAAACTGGAGTCTGGAAGGTGCATTCTGGGGCGTATGCGGGATTTGGATTCCAGTGTTGGTCTTGATAGTAGTTTACTGAATGGTCTAGGTGATACCCCCACTCTCGCTGATAGTCAGGATAAGGTTCAGTGTAGGAATAACCACCCCCATACTGCTCCTGTCCATAAATGATAGGCTCCTGATGGCTCATATAAGCTCCAGCACTATAGTCATATGAAGTCACTGGCTCTCGACTCTGTTGGACTGAAACAGTATCCAGCTTTCTCGAGAGCTCCTCTAACTGTGCTATGAGTGTGGCAATTGGGTCGAGTCCATCAGTGCTTGCTTCCCTTGGTTGCTCTTGTCTTGTACAGTTCCATGAATAAAAATTTAAGTCCATTGTACCTGAAAAGAGAATATGAGAAGAGAATTAGACAAAAATAAAAAGTTTAAATTAAGACTAATTTGATTTAAACTAATGTTGGCAAACAGTTATCCAATTAATTCCCCGGACAACGGCGCCAAAAACTTGTTGTCTGTTTCATGTAACAGAAAATTAACGCGCAAGTATACGCGATCAACAAGTAATATAAGATAAGTAAAGATCGTTCCCACGGAGAATTAACAAATAAAAGGTCGCCAAACCACTAGCACATAATCGCCTCAGTCTTATTTAAACGAGAGATAAAGAGTTGGAATTAAAACTAAGTTAACTAGGTAAGGAATTAAAATAAATAAACCTAAGGTAGAATCAGATAATGAAGGCATGAGACTCCAATTTCCCCTAATGATTCATCTAAGTCAATTCACTTCCAATTAGTTCAAATTAATCGTTAAGAGTGCTAGCCGAGAACACGAAAGTCAGAGAAGGCCATCTTTCGATGCACCTAATCCAAATCACGTGCAATCCACAGATGATAGAACGCACGTGAACACCCACATTACCTAAACCACTATATGTCTATGAGATTTACAAATAATTAGGGTTTAAGGTCAAGTCCTCTATTGGCTACGAGCGGCGCTTCGGTATATGTCTATCCTAAGCACAAATCATACATCCAACGCCATGTGAACGTACAATCGCTCGCTACTACGATTTGATCTAAACCCATATTTCATCTTTCAATCCCATGTGGGTTATCACAGTAATTGGTCATGACTCAATTAAGCAATGAAAATAAATATCGCAGTAGACAATCACAAAACAATCAATAAGAACCAACATGGAAGAGAAATTAATTTAGACTACTCATTAGATTCCATTGGAACCTCAAGGTATACTTTAAGTCGTAGACAACTCAAACATACCATCCACATGTTGAATAAGCATCGTAAAAACACAAATATGAATCAAAGAGAAAATAACAGTAAGAAATGCAAATCTGGTTCCTCTTGATCAAAATACGATTCCTTGATGTTCTTCAAATGTTTCAGCAATCAAGTCTAATAAAACCCTAACACATTAACTACTATAAACTAGTCTAATCTCTACTTCTATTCTACTCCTAGACAAATAATGTAAAAGAAAATGATAATAGAAGAAGAAGATTCGGGCTAAGCTCCCTTCAGGGGAGATATATATATTATGTTGCCAAAATGCCCTTATATGCCTTTTTCCCGCCGAGCCTGCCTTGCTGCTCCCAACAAACCAAAACTGTTGCGTTAAAAACTAAGTCAACTGTGGAGCTTGACCGGCGCAGCTGCGCAGGTCCTATGCCTGCAGCCGGCGCAGCTGCGCAGGCTCAGGTTCTGAAATTCTGCTGCTTTTGCTTTGCTGCTGCACTCTCCTGCTGCCCTTCTGAATTCCTTCTTGATTCTATCTGCTCCTAGCTTCTGTCAATCCCCCATGCTTACTCTTTAAGCGTTGTCCCCTTTTTTAGCACCTTTTCATCCTTTTAAGCTCAAAATGCACCCGGAGCGTTCCTAAATATAAATCTGCAAAAGAAAGTAAAAAGGCATGAAAAGCTACGATAACACTTGAGTTTAAACAACAATCGCAGTGAGTTGATATCTAAATAAGTGGTTATAAAACCACTTATCACCTATTGCAGTACCCATCCAAAAGGGTTTTTTAGAGGTAGCTTTGTCTTGTTGTATGTATGGCTCATAACCCATTTGCACTGGATTCGCTTCTTCAGACATCAGGGGTATTGCTTCACCCCCAAGATAGTTATGTCCTACTCCGTTCAGCCAGTGAAGTGTTCGAATGCAGGGACATAGTCAGCTTTTTTATTAGAAATTGAGCATTCTTTTTCGATTCTGCCATGCTCAGTGATAGTTTCCCCGTATAGCTTCATCATCCATGCCTTTGGCATGGACTACTTGCCCCTAGCGGGATTGAGAGGGGTGACCACTTACCATCCGTTGGCAGTTATGGATCAATTTGATCAGTTCCAGAGTCTGCACCAGTTTGAGGGGGCCATAGATCAGCAGGTGTCAGCTTCTTCTATGTCGTCAGCCGACCTGATCAGGATTTATGAGTGTTGGACTCATAGGGAGAGGACTAATTTCTCTACTAGCCATCTGGATTGCTCTCTAGAGTATTTAGCTTGGTTAGAGGCTGATATAGCAGCATATGCACTCATTCAGTCAGCTCTGATAGTGGATTCAGATGAGGAGGAGCCTATGGAGGATCCTGATTCTCCTACATAGGATGAGTTGTTGATGGGTCTAATAGAAGCCTTAGTTAGTTACCCTCCGAGTATCCCTTCTGGGACAGATCCGGCTATGGAAGATTCGCTAGCTTGGATGACCTTCGACAGAGATCAGGCCAGGGCCTTGATGTTGACGGCCCTATCTGGTAGAGATATAGCTTTTGCTGCCAAAGACGAGGCTCGAGCTACTCGTGATCTAGCGTTGGTTGAGAGAGACGAGGCTCGATCCACTCGAGATATAGTATTTGAAGACAGCCTGGTTGGAGAGATGAGTGCTTTCATCGACAGTCACAGCGCCACTATATAGATGGTTGTGGATGTGCTTGCTCGTATGGAAGCTGAGGGTATTGCATTTGTAGCTACTCCTCCATCTTCAAGGAGAGATGCCATGTTGGCATTGCTATCCCACTTGTCCATGGGTTCATAGACTAGCTTTGTTTTCCCTGCACACACTAGATCAGCTATTTTTGTCATGTACAAGACACATTGTATATATCAAACAGTATTATATATCAGAGAAATATATTTTAATTCACTTCCTTGTTGGATATGTATTGTCATTGCTGAGTGATTACCACTTCTTTTATGACTTGCTGTTGTTGATGTATCTTGAGCTTCTCCTTAAAGGATTGGCATTGAGATGTCGAAGAATATCTTAGATAGGCCTGTTAACTAGGGAAACTTGATAGGTTTTAGGTTTTATATGGTTTTGGTGTCTTGGGACTGGTTTTATTGGTTTTTTATTTTTCTTTGAAGGTCAAATCGCACCTTGAATGGCTGCCTACGTACTCCCAGGCTGAGGGAGATCAGGTCATTTGTAGTTTTATTTCTGTGTGAGAGAGGCTTGAGAAGTGTCTCTTTTGAGTTTGGTTTGATGAGTTTTTAAGTTTTTTATTTGGTTTGACCGCACCAGGAATGGCTACCTACGTACTCCCGGGTTGAGGGAGATCAGGTAATTCGTAGTTCAGTTTCTAGTGAAAATCGAACTAGTTTTGATTAATTCGCAGGACCAGGATGCTGGTATGCATATTTTTTTCATACATAGTACCTTTTTATGGTGTCTGAATTGACTAGTTGGGGAAATTCATTCCCGTCCATTTCATGTAATCTTATAGTTCATCCCTTCAACATTTCCTTGACAATGAAACGGCCTTCCCAATTAGGGGCGAACTTTCCTTTGGCTTCGTCTTGATTGGCTAAAACTTTCTTCAGCACCAAGTCATTTTCTTTGAATTGCCTGATTCAGATTTTCTTGTTGTATGATCGAGCAATCCTTTGTTGATATAACTGCCCGTGGAAAATGGTTGTAGCCCTCTTTTCATCTATCAGGGAAAGTTGGTGGTACCGCTCTTACAACCACTAGTCTTCGTCCATCTAAGCAACTATTAATATTCTCAACGACTCCATCTCCACTTCTATAGGAAGGACCACTTCCATGCCATAGACCAATGAATAGGGGGTAGCCCAAGTAGAGGTACGAATTGACAACCTGCATGCTAACAGGGTTAGAGGCAACAGGTCAGGCAATTCTTTGTGATTGGCTGACATTTTTTGCATGATCTTTTTTATGTTCTTGTTGGCCGCTTCGACAGCACCATTCATCTTGGGCCGATAGATGATGGAATTGAGATGCTTGATGTGGAACTTGTTACATAGTTCTCTCATCATCTGATTGTTTAAGTTCTTGGCATTGTCTGATACGATCACCTCTAGTTGTCCATATCGACATACGACATTGTTTCTGATGAAGCCAATGATGACCTCTTTGGTGACTTTGGGGAAAAAGGCCGCTTCAACCCGCTTGGTGAAGTAATCAATTATGGTGAAGATGAAGCGATGTCCATTGTTGGCTTTGGGTTTAACTGGTCCAATCACATCCATTCCCCCACATAGAAAAAGGCTATGGCGAACTCATGTTGTGTAGCGCATTTAGAGGAGCATGAATAGCATTTCCATGGTCTTGACATTGATAGCATCTCCTGACGTGATCATCACAGTCGACTTTGAGAGAGATCCAGTAATGCCATGTTCTCAATATTGTCTTGGCCAGCAGATGATCGCTCATGTGTGGACCGCAGATTCTGCCGTGGACTTCATCCATCAATCTCTGGGCTTGCACATTATCGAGGCATTGTAACAGGCCTATTCCATCATCCGTTTTGTAGAGTGCATCTCAGCTTAGATAGAAATTCATGGCCAACTTGTTAATCCGCTTTCGTTCAGCTTGTCTTGCCCCGGCGGGTGTAGATCCATCTCGGAGATATTCCTTGATGTCTTGATACCAAGGCAAATTGTTAGGAGGTATTTCATCTAGTACTTCTCCAACGTAATTCCCATATGTTGGGGTCTTCTAGTTTATGAATTTGATGTCAAGAATTCCCCTTTTATCGGATATATTGATCAGGGAAGCCAACGTCGCCAAGGCGTCCGCAAAGTCGTTCCTTCCTCGAGAGATATGGATGAAAGTTATATCTTCAAAATCCATGGATATGTTGATGACCTGCATGTGATAGGGCAGGAAATGGAGTTCTTTGGTGTGATATGCCCCAGTGGTTTATCTGATAACAAACTCAGAATCTCCAAATACTAATAAACTTTGGATACCCATGGACTGGGCTAGTTTCAACCCCATTATGCAGCCTTCATACTCAGCTATGTTGTTGGTATTGCCAAACTATAACTTTGTAGCCACAGGATATTATTCCCCTATACCAGAGATAAGGAATGCCCCAGCTCTGACACATTCCATGTTTACTGCTCAATTGAAATACATTTTCCATGGTTGGACTGCATCCTTTTATCGAATTTGTTGAATTGTCATGATCCCATCATCTGGGAAATAAGTTTCCAGAGGTTCAAACCCTCCCGATGGTGCTTCAGCTAGTTGATCTGCAATGCCTTTACCTTTGATGGACTATTGAGTCACATAGATAATGTCAAAATATTGGAGGGTCAAATGCCATTTAGACAATCGATAATTCAAAATTGGCTAGTTGAATACGTATTTTAGCGGATCCATGCGGGATATGAGATAGGTGGTATGCCCATACAGATAGTGTTGTAACCTCATGGCGGCCCATGCTAATGCACATCATGTCTTCTCAATCAGAGTGTACTTCTTTTCACCGCTGCTGAATCTTTTGTTGATGTAGTAGATAGCTCTCTCCTTGTTACTATCATCTTTCTGTCCCAGCGTACAGCCCATGGCGTTGGCATTGATGGACAGGTACATAAACATAGGAACTCCGTCCCTCGGGGGTACCAAGTAAGGTGCTTCGATCAGCTGCTTCTTGATGGCAAGGAAGTCTTCTTGATAATTCTCATTCCATTTTGTAGAGGAATTCTTCCTTAATAGCTTGTAGATGGGTTCACAAGTCGTTGTGAGCTGGGAAATGAACCAGCTTATGAAGTTGATCCTTCCTAGGAACCCGCGTATCTACTTCTCAGTTTGAGGTATGGGTATTTCAGTGATGGCTTTAATCTTGGTAGGAACCAGCTCAATGCCTCTATTGCTCACTAGGAATCCTAACAACTTGCTTGATTTGACACCAAAAGCACATTTGACTGGATTCAGCTCGAGGTTGTACTTGCGTAACCTGTTAAACAGCTTCCTAAGATGGTCAATGTGGTTGTCCTCCTTCCGGGATTTGACGATGTTGTCATCCACATAGACCTCTATTTCCTTATGCACCATGTCATGAAACAGGGCCATCATGGCTCGCTGATATGTGGCCCCGGCATTGATGAAGCTGAAGAACAAACGCCTGTAGCAAAAGGTTCCCCAGGGAGTGATGAAAGCTATCTTCTCCCTATCTTCCTCAACGATATTAATTTGATGGTAACCAGGAAAGCAATCCACAAAATAATACATGTCATACTGCGCCGTGTTGTGTATCAAGATGTGGATGAAAGGTAACGGGAAATTATCCTTTAGGAAGGCCTTGTTCAAATCCCTGTAATCTACACATATTCGTACTTTCCCTCCAAGTTTTTCCACGGGAACTATGTTTGACCGCCACTCCGGGTATGTTTATACCATGATAATTTCGACTTTGAATTATTTGACAACTTCTTCTTTGACTTTCAGACTCCATTCAGGTTTCAATTGCCTGAGCTTCTGCTTGACTGGCTTGAATCCATCTTTGATGGGCATTGATGGATGACAATATTAGTAGACAGGCCAATCATGTCTTCATGGGACTATGCAAACACATCCTGGAACTGTGTTAAGATTTCAATCAGGTCGGCTTTTTGATATTGTGTGAGGTCTATACCTATCTAGATTTCTTTAAGGTTTTCTGAGGTTTCGATATTGACGGTGGTGGTTTGATTGAGGTTTGGTTTGAGTTTGTCTTCGACCCATTCTTTGATTTCCTTGGGCACCTCATAGTCATCTTCCTCCTCTTGATCAATCTCCATCAAGTCGAAGTTCAGTTCTACATCAAAGTTATAGTAACTGTGACAGGTTGGCATCTCATCAGCAGAGACAAACACATCCAATCTTGGAGTCCTGAAAAACAAAATGCTTTCGCTTTAATATATGCAACTGCTTATATATTCAAAGCATTTAGCAAAGCATGACAAAAGTTACTGCTATAGCTGTGTAATCAAAATGAGCAGTAAACGAAACCATATTACAGGGCAGACAGACTTTTTTCCCCTTTTACCCTTTTCGAATGAGGCAAGGGACGCTGCTCTAGTTATCCAAGGTTAGATCCTCATGAACAGGGAGGATTATAAAATTATGATCATCTGCCTCGTTTCAGATGATGACTAAGACATCCTTCAAAATAGGGCCGGGGCTTTTCTTTGAACCGCCTCCTTTCTCTTTCTTGATGCAAGGAATTTGGATTTGATCCTCCTCGTCATTGTCTGGGATGTCATCATTCATACCTTCGTAGTGTATGAGAACCCGCATGTTGGCAAATGGGTCTCGTCCTTCGCACAAGAACTATTTCTTTTCCTTTTCTGCTCTCCCCTTCAGGCTTTGGGGTCTTTCTCTCACTTACCGGTATGATTGGAGGAAACAACATGGCTTACACAATGGCAAGGATCTTCCTCATTGGCTTCACAAATCCAGCATCAGTGTGATTTGGCAATAGTATAGTGGCAGTATAAGCTTTTGGATGCTTATGTGGGTTCCGGTGGCTTAACCCAGATGAATAGCCCAATCCTACTTTCCCCGGCTGACTTGGGATTTGCATCGGGCTCTTGATTCCTTGTTGATTCTTTCCTAACCCTTCTCCAGGGCGAAAACCCAAAGATACCATCTCTTGGCTCACTGTCATCACTTTGGGGGACACTTTAGGCTTCAGTGCTGTAACGACCAGGAAATTTAAGCTCCTTATTAATTTTATATGTGATTTAAAATTTTTAGGAGTTAATTTTTCAAACTTATTTAAACTTTATGTGGTTATGTGCTTATGTGAATTTAACCTATGCTAATAAATAATAGGATTTTTTTTAAAGGGAATCACTAATGGATATTTAAATTAGTAGATTAATCCTGAGACTTTTGTATCAGAATATTGATAAAAGTGTTAGTAAATTATATATTCAAATTTCTTGAATATGGTGTAGAGATTTAATCGGGATTAATTATTTATATTTGAGTAATTAATTGATAACGTATGAAATTATTATTGTTGTTGATTTATAATTATTATGAATAAATAATAATTAATGAGTAAGAGAACTAATAAATATAATAATATTATATTTACTTGATTAATTATTTTATACAAGCATGCGATATATTAAACCTTGTAATATATGGTGGATACCTTCATATTGTATAAGGTGCAAGGTGACACATTAATATGTCTCTATATTATATATATAGACTATATAGTATGATTAGTGACATTATGTAAGTTATATTATAATATGATTTATATAGCATGAGAGGAGTGGTAGACATTAATATGTATACCCTTTTATGTTGTATTAATATCAATAAACTATTGTTATTTGATACTGATGTTACTAAATTATAATGATAACCATGGTGATAATAATAATACCAAACTACTTTATATTCGGTGTTAAAATAATGTACATGGATTATATGTATATACACTACTTGATAACTTGTAATTAGGAAATACATTGTATGCCCTTTAAATTATTATAACCTATCTTATATAAAATAAATTGTGTATGTATATTATATAACCAAAGTCTATATGATATGCCCCAAGTGTAGTATTTGCTAGTTGCTGAGAATTGTCCCAATATGAGAGCCCAGCTTTCTCTCCTTCACGTGTAAACCCACATTCTATGCTACTCTATCTTCTTCTTCTCAAATTCATCCAAGCTAGCCATAATCATTATAAGGGGAGTGGGATTTATGATGAGTTCCACCCACTCTCACCAACTCTCTCTTGTCTATTGAATAACCTTACAATCCATGGGTTTGATTTGGGAGAGTATTGCATTAATTGGGTATTTTGTTTACCTATAAATTGAACTCCCTTCCTCTTATTTCAATTGATGAGGTTTTATATTAATTTAAGGGAGAATAGCATAGTAGCATTATATAATTTGATAGCAGCAAGTTCAGTTTCTACATTATAGAGGTATAATCAATTGCATTCTTGTTTTTCAAATTTTTGTGAATTTGCTAAGTACTTGATTCTTGACTTCATTTGAATTGGATATTAATGGAATGGAATATGCTGGTTAAGTGTTATACAAGATGTAAACATGTTAGAATTGCAATGTGTTATGTTAGAATCAATTTTCGTAGGAAAATTTTTGAGTTGGGCTGAAGGAACTGCCGAAACTACAAAGCTCCTGGTTTGGCCGCCAGCCTGCGCAGCTGCGCAAGTATTACACTGGCCAGCGGCGCAGCTGCGCCGGGCCTGAACCAGAGATTTTGAGTTCTGTTGCTAAGCTGTTATGTGCCGTCCAGCCTTTGTAAGTCTCGAGTGTGTGAGCAGTTCTAGCTTTCTGGGAATCACTAGATTCTAGGGTATGTGTTTATGTTAAGCAAAGAAAGGGGTATGTATGGAAGAACACAGATTTGTTAAAAAAAAATTAACTTTTAAAAATGAGTAGATTATTCAGGTCGAGATCTTCGGTTAGTAATAGATCATCTCTTCCTCCTATTCCAAACATAGTTAATCAGGAAGAACACAGTTATGAGAATATTAATCAAACCCTTAGTAATTGGAACATACCTAGTGTGTCTCCTAAGGAGATCTATCAGTCAACCTTTATTGATAACTTTAAAACTGATTATAATGTTAAAACTGTTGAACGTGTCTATGCGATCAACAAAGAATATGAAAATTGTAGTCTTCTTTCTCCTGATGTTATTAATAAGCATCGAAAGAAAGGCTATAATTTTATTCATATTGGCTTAGCTCAGGTCGCAGTTAAGCCCTTAACTATTAAGAGAATAAACTCAAGCATCTTCTTGTATTTAAGAGATGCACGATATCTTAATTATGCTCCAAGAATAATTGGTGTCATGGAGTCAAGTCTGCATGATGGTCCTATCCATTTCAACTGCTTTCCTGATCTCCCGTTGAGTTTAAGTGATATTAATCTGCTAAAAGCTTTAACTCTTAATATTAAAACTGCAGGAGAGATAACTCAAATGATTGAGGGTTCTCAACCTATAGCTTTAATATACAGAATCTATTACAAAGTTATGAAAACCAATTTAAATATTCATGCTCTTAATAAAAGTCCGAAAGATCACACTGTTTTAATTCAAAGTAGTACTAGTAACGCTAATATCCAAACCCCATGGACTATTCTTTGGAAAGATATTACGCTTCCTAGTCAGTGGATTCTCCCTCAAGAGATTTCGCAAAAACCAGTTATTAATAATTTGTTGAATTTAGACAATATTAAATAATTTTCTGATGGTACTGTCAGAGTTAGCTTTGAACGTACCAGAAGACCTTTAATTATAGAAGAATTTACTAACTCTTTAGTTCCTTCTGTTTCAAGAAGAGATAATGAAGTCTTAAGTGATTTTTCTATTCCTGATAATTAAATGAAAGGTATTCTTAATCAGGGCCATACTAGCCATCCTTGTTACACTCCTGCAGCTAATGCAGAAGATGATTCTGAGGATGTGTCCCCTACAGTCTCTGTTGGTCCAACCCCTTCTGATTTTGAAGCACCTATTAATCATCAGTTAAGAGTCATTACTAAAGCAGTTAAGTTAGATTGGGATAGTCTGGTAGCGGATTTTAATTCCAAATCTAACCAAGAAAAATGCCATACTTTTCGTAATATGTATGATAAGCATGACAGAGATAAAATTGTTCATAATTGGAAAAATTATATTAAACTTAATCAAGAGAACCTTACATTTTATGACTGGTATGATAAACATCATTTACAGTGTAAAGTTCTTACTAAAAGTCAGTGGATGAAAGAGGATAAGTCTAAGATTTTAGCATCTCATCCTCCTTTAGAAACTGTTCTTTTACAGGTTAAAAACACTTCAGTTGTTGCTAGTCCTTTTAAGGTTGCTGATGGAAAAACTGATGATAAAAAGATTATTGAACAAAACAATTTCACCAACCAGTATTTAGCCACAATTGGTAAACAACTAGATAAAATTGAAGAAAAGTTTGATAATACTTTAGTTAAAAACCCAGAAAAGAAACTAAATCAACCTTTATTAACTCTCCCTGAAAACAGAGAAAGAAAGGGATTGCCAAATAAATATTCTGACCTAGTTAAAAGTATTGATAAATTAATTTAAAAAATTGGATCAAGTTATGGTGAAGCTAGTGGTACTATTGCTATCGTTGATCAAGTCGAAGACTCTAATGATGAAAGTAATAGCCAGTAAGAAATTTCTGAAGTCGCTTCTATTCCAGATCTTGTTGAACAGTTAAATAAGTTAACTTTTAATAATACCAGTATTACAAAAAATTGGTATACTAGACCCACTCCCCCTGATCTTCAGTATGAGGAGAAAAATCTAGATAATCAATTTTCTGTTTCGTCTAATAAAATTTATGAATGGAATATTGATGGTTTTAGTGAGCACCAGATTCTCACTAAAATGAATCATTTGTCTATGGTTGCCAATAGTTATATTATAGCTTTCAGCAGTCTTACTCAGCCTGAAATAGTTGAAATTTTAACTAATGGTTTCACTGGTGTTCTTCGTTCTTGGTGGGAAAAACACCTTGACGAAGATGCAAGGAACTCCATTATCCATGCTCGCCAGTTAGATGACAATGGTCAGCCTATCTTCTGTGAAGATATTGGTTTTGGTATTCCTGATGGCATTAATACATTAATATTCACTATAATAAAACATTTTATTGGAACTCCTAGTAATATCTCTAAGAGAATTCATGACCAGTTAAGTAATCTCACTTGTCCTACCTTAAGTGAGTTTAGGTGGTACAAAGATGTTTTTATTTCTCGTGTTATGATGCACAGTGATAGTAATAAACCTTTTTGGAAGGAAAAATTTGTTAATGGTCTTCCTAACTTGTTTGCTCACAAGGTTAGAGAAGAACTTAGTAAAACTCTTGGATATATTGATTATGATAACCTGACTTATGGTGACATAATCAGTTATATTCAAAAGATTGGATTAAAAATGTGTATTGATTTTAAGATTGCTAAACAGGACGCTAAGGATAAGAAAAAGGCTAAATATGAGCTTGGTACTTTTGTGAACAATATGGTTTACCTCCTATTGCTCCCTCTCGAAGAAAGCATAGGAAAACCCAGATTGAAAAACACAAAAAGTGAAAGCATCATAAGAAGCGGTCTAGTAATCAATCTAAAAATCAAGATAGTTATTATGAAAAACCCAAATCTAGGAAAAAGACTCATAATAAAAAGTCTTCTTCTAAGTCACAGGATAAGAGTAAAATACCTGTTATAATTGTGGTAAAAAGGGTCATTACAAAAGTGAGTGTAAGTTAAAACAGAAATTGAGTCAGTTAAACATTTCTATTGAAGATACTAATAAGATTTTAGAGTTATTAAGGATTAAGAATGATGTTGAAGATGACAACAATCACTCTGATATTCCTTATTCCTCTAGTAATAACGAAGATAGTCAAACTCCTAGTGATGATAATAAAGTTACTCTTTGTACTGATAATTGTAGATCTGATTGTTGTAAGACTATTAACGTACTTAGCAAAGAAGACCAAGAGAGCTCTTTGTTAATTGAGTTAATTAGTAAACTTACTGATGAAGATTTAAAATTACAGTACATGAAACAGTTAAAAGATTTGTTTTCTAAAAATAATTCGGGCAAGGGAAAGATAATTAGGGGTAAAAAAAAGCCTGTAATTAGTCTTAATAAAACCCTTGAGAGATTTAAAGTCGCTGATAGGGAAATTACCCTTCCTGAATTAAATCAAGAAGTTAATAAACTTAAGAAAGAAATTTCTGGTCTTAAGACTGAAATTTCTAACTTACGGAAAGAAATGACTACTTTGGCCACTAAAGGTTCAAAACTTCACATTTCTGATTCATCAGATAATGAAGAAGAAGTTGAGTCCTCTAATGTCAAAGAAGACGAGTCACTTCTTATGGTCCAGGGTAATTCACTTAAAAGGTTAAAAGATATTACCATTCAAAACTGGTATATCATGGTTCGTTTAATGGTTAATGGAACTTTTGCTATTCATCTTCCTACTCTTGTTGATACCGGTGCTGATCTTAATTGCATTCAGGAAGGTTTGATACCAACCAAGTTCTATGTTAAAACCAGTGAACGATTAAACTCTGCTAATGGTAGTAGTATGGAAATAAAATATAAGCTTCCTAAAGTTCATATTTGCCAAGACAATATGTGTTTTAAAACTTCTTTCGTTTTAATTCGCAACTTGATAGATAAGATAATTTTAGGGCTCCCGTTTATATATTTATTATATCCATTTACTACTAGTAATAATGGTTTAACAACTGAACACTTAGGCTAGAAAGTGGTTTTTGAATTTATCACTCAGCCTAAGGAAAGAGATTTGAAATTCATTCAAAACGAGTCTATTTCAAAATCTTTAAATTTGTTAAACTGTAAAACTTCCCAGTTAAAATTCCTAAAACAAGAAATCAAATATAAGCAAGTTGAAGATCTTCTCCTTCTTGACAAAATTCAAGATAAGATCGAAGAACTTCGATTGTTTATGGTTAAAAATTTATGTGCTGATTCTGCTAATGCCTTTTGGCATAGAAGGAAACATGTGGTTAGACTGCCTTATGCTAAGGAATTCAAAGAACACTTGATTCCTACTAAGGCTAGGCCTATCCAAATGAGTCATCAGCAGATGGAACTTTGCAAACAAGAGATTAATGACTTGCTTGCAAAAGGCCTAATAAAACATAGTAAATCCCCTTGGTCCTGCCCAGCCTTCTATGTTAACAATGAAGCTGAAAAGGAGAGAGGTGTTCCTCGCCTAGTTATTAATTACAAGCCTCTTAATAAGGTTCTTGAATGGATTAGGTATCCCCTACCCAATAAAGAAGACCTTCTTAGTCGGCTTAGTAATGCTACCATCTTTAGTAAATTTGACCTTAAGTCTGGTTTTTGGCAAGTCAGTATTCATCCTAGTGATAGGTATAAAACTGCCTTTACCACCCCCCTTCGGTCATTATAAATGGGTTGTTCAAGCATTTGTCTTGAAAAACGCTCCCATTGAATTTCAAAATATCCTCAATGAAATTTTGAATCATTTTAGTCATTTCATCATTGTGTATATTAATGATATTCTAGTTTTCTCCAAGTCAATTGATGAACATTTCAAGCATTTGAATTCGTTCTTCAAAGCTATTAAAATCAATGGTTTGGTTTTTTCCCCTACTAAATGTAGTCTGTTCCAAACTAGAGTCAAATTCCTAGGTCATGATACTTATCGTGGTCTAGTCCGTCCAATTCAACGAGTCATCCAATTCGCTGACAGATTCCCTGATAAAATTATTGATAAAACTCAACTCCAACGATTTTTAGGATCTCTTAATTACGTTGGTAAGTTTTATTAAAATTTAAGAAAGATCTGTAAACCTTTGTTTCTTCGTTTAAAGAAAAATCATCCTCCTTGGACTGATGAGTATACTTCCATCATCCAACAAGTTAAAAAATATGTTAAGGTTTTGCCTTACCTTGGCATTTCTAATGAATCTGCTTTCAAAATTGTTGAAACCAACGCCTCTGATATTGGTTTTGGTGGCATCTTGAAGTAGAAATTAACTCCTGCTTCTTCTGAACAAATTGTTCGATTTCACTCTGGCGCATGGAATCAAGCTCAATTAAATTGTAGTACAATTAAAAAAGAAATTTTAGCCTTGGTTTTATGTATTAGTAAATTTCAAAATGATTTGTTAAATCAAAAGTTTTTGATTCGTATTGACTGTAAATCAGCCAAATACATTTTAGAAAAGGATGTTAAAAATATTGCTGCAAAGCATATTTTTGCCCGTTGGCAATCTATTTGAAGTATTTTTGATTTTGATATTGAATATATTAAAGGTAGTGAGAATTCTGTTCCTGATTTTCTCACTCGCGAATTTATTAATTCAGGTACCCATCAAAATGAGTGTGAGAGGATCCAGTAAGAATGTTCGGCCTCCTAGCCCTCTAGGCCCAGACCCGCCTAGTCAAAAGCCTTTGGGAGTTATTATCCCACACCCAGTTACACCTATTACTGTAGTTAATAGATTTGCCCCTCTTATTTCTCGTTCAAAGCCTTATAGTTCGATTTTGGCCCAGCCTCCTCAGATTGTTGATCCTTTTGCTTCTTCTTCTAGTAACCCTACTTCTAGTCAACGTACTTTTTCTGAGTATGTTTCTGTTTATTCTACCAATTTATTTCATATGGAGAGACATATGAAATCTATTGATGATCCAGTCAAATTGGCCGCCCAGTTCTTCCCAACTGGTTGGCATTTTCTTCCTTTGGCTCCTTATAAATCTCTTATGTATTATAAGGACGTCCTTCTTCAAACTCAGTCAATCCTAATAAAACCTATTCATGATAGAAATGATTCCTCTAAAATCATCTATCATTCCCTCTATATTAAACAGATTATCTCCATGTCTGACTGGGGTAATCATCCTTCCGATTTACGACAGTTAAATGATCATGATAGCCAGTTTTCCTATTATGATTATATAGAAGCTTGGAACAGAGTCTTTCTGTTTCAAACTCCATCCTTTAGTCATTCGTGGTTCATATAATTTGACCACAAATTCAAAAGTCAAATTCCTCATTGGTTTGTTTTATGGTGGGAAAGATTCGATCTCATCTATAAAATTCTCCCTATTGAGCTTCAGTCAGTTTTGAATGTTTTTAGCTGCAGAGCCCCTTCTCTTCCAGCTAATTATTGTATTCCAGTTACCCTTTATTTCGTCAGCAAATATAAAATTCCTTGGATTCTCAAATGGAATTATGGATTTTATTCACCTGTTGATGATGTTGTTCTTGCATCCGAAAAAGATGTTTCTCGCTCTAACTCTAGTCAGTTGACTTATGTTACCCGAGAATTTTCAGTTAAATGGTGGGATAAGTTTGATCCTTATCGCATCGTTGGTCAAGTCCAGAAGGAATTCCCTAATCCTTCTCCTATTGATTCGGTTCCTCCTCCAAAGGAAAAGGAATCTTCTTCTAGTAAATCAAAATCCAAAAAATCTTCCCATTCAAAGTTAGATTTTGCGGATATTGATCATTGTTCAAAAGTGAATGGATAAACTCAGTGAGGACTCAATTCCCTCAGTTTGTTCATCTTCTTCGTCGAAGTCCAGTCATTCTAGCCCTAATGATCCGTATGGTAGCATATCTCTTCAGGATGCTCAGGATCCTTTTGCTTAGGATGCCTACAGTTACTTTGGCAGCCAAATGCTGTCGTTTTGTTGCAAGATGCTCCTGCCCCAGCAGCCCGTGCTCTTTTTCAAAAGTAGCCGAAAGCAGAAGTTGAGTCGGATTGTCGTCTTGTTGAGTCATTTGTTTTTGTCGGCCATCTGTGGTCGTTTAGTCAAAAGTTGTAATCAATTTGTTTGTATTTTATTCATAAGTGTAATAACGCGTCTGTAATAGTCAGAAGTTGTACTAATGCTTTCATCTTTTGATAAAGCATTACTGTTGTTCAATAGTTAAAAATATTTTGTAATTATTGAGTTATAATCAGTTCGCCTTTCTCATTCCTATATAAGAGAGGCTCAGTCATTAGTGTAAGGCAGGATTTAGATATCCAATAGAGAGTTTGTGAAGACTCAGATTCCTATCTGACTAATCTTCAGCCCTCTTGCCTTCTATCTTTATCATGTTAAGTTTCTATAATCGAGTATGTTTGTAAGTAACTTCAAGTTATCTGTTTGTAATTATTTCATTAATCAATAAAAATTTATTTTATTTCAAACTCTTGTTATTACATATGAACTGCTGTTATCATTTCTTATAGTTTACTATAGTTGTGATTCAGATTTGTATGCGCCTCTCTTCTCTTCTCTTCTCTTTCCGCCTTTATGGTATGTCACTTCTTATGGTCCAGGGTAATTCACTTAAAAGGTTAAAAGATATTACCATTCAAAAATGGTATATCATGGTTCGTTTAATGGTTAATGGAACTTTTGCTATTAATCTTCCTGCTCTTGTTGATACTGGTGCTGATCTTAATTGCATTGAGGAAGGTTTGATACCAACCAAGTTCTATGTTAAAACCAGTGAACGATTAAACTCTGCTAATGGTAGTAGTATGGAAATAAAATATAAGCTTCCTAAAGTTCATATTTGCCAAGACAATATGTGTTTTAAAACTTCTTTCGTTTTAATTCGCAACTTGACAGATAAGATAATTTTAGGGCTCCCGTTTATATATTTATTATATCTATTTCCTACTAGTAATAATATATATATATATATATATATATATAGGTACGTAGACATAGTATAAGTATGTATAATCATGTTAGTACACTCAAATGATAAAAAGGAGTTAATGCTTACAAATGAACTTAGAAATTTCTAAAGTGAACTTGTTATGGACATATCATGTATGTGTATTCTGATTTTTGCGAGCATAGTAGTATGGTTAAGAAATGCATGAACAACCCATTAACTTGTGTTTATATGATTCATAATGAAGCGTTAGCATATTCAACTCATTAGTGAACGTTACTAACAACGACATAAGTTTTAAATGTGAACTTTGACGTATACGTAGTATATATGAATTTTGATTTCATGATCATGATCGTATGTACTATATAAGCATGAGAACTAAGACTAATGTGATAGAACATACTAGTATACTTGATCGTAAGTTAAGACGTTTTCAAAAGATAAACTTAAGACTTTCAAAGTAAACTTAACCAAGACTCGTGTCTTTAGATTGTGACCACTTAAATACATGTATGTGACTTTTATATGCATGCTAATACATGTGAGTAACGGTTACGAGATGCTTTATATGTACCGTGCTGTCTTTTTGACTTAGTGCACTTTGCAAATGGAAACGGAGAATGTGGAAGCTAATTAGAATTGATTACCATGTGAATTGTATTATGATCATGCAAGCATGTTTATTAGGATGTCATTATGCCTATAGACGTATTGTCATGAACCTCATTTGTTTATATACAAATTTCACATGTGCATGCTAAATTATAAAAAATGAACTTCAAGTATGAACTACGTGATTAAAGTATATGTGTGTAGTATACTCGAGCATACATATTAGGTATTGTTTAGCCTTGTTATGAGATAGTATGACCGGAGTAGCGAACCTTTAAAGTATGAACTTGTTTAACTTAAAGTTTACCGGCATGAAAACATATGACTCCGAAATTGGATTAGGACGAGCATGCTAGTTTCAAATGGGAGTTATAACTTGATAAGCATGTGTATTGGTTTAATGGCAATAGTTGCATGCTAGATTTACGCCGGGACACTTTCAGACCCGAACAATTTGCTTAAGTCAGATTTTAACAGTTAACATATTATAATGCTATAAATGGTATGTTTGATATTGAACGTGATCTTATGTGATAGAATTATATAATGACTAGATTCTTGTATGTGTCAACTTATATTAGTTTATATATACTAATTGGAGAGATCGACTTGTTATTATTAGGTCGTTCCAATGCCATTTAAATTAAAGCTAGAATTTTTTGTAGCTGAGCAAACAGGCAAGTTCCCTGACTTACACTTATTATTTGTGCAAGTTCCCTATCTTACTCAAATTTATATTGAGCAGGGTATTATTATATTGCAAGTTTCCTAACTTCAGTTGATTATTATATTGATTTCAAGTATCCTAAATTCTTGCACTACTTTATTCAATGAATCGCGTAAGCGAGTTTCTTAAACTTCACTTGTTTTTGGTGAAAGTTTCCTATCCTTCTTATATTGTATTGAGCAGGTTTTTATTGTATTGTAAAAGTTCCCCGAACTTCACATTTTGGTTATTGTGAAAGTTTCCCGAACTTCACATTTTGAGTATTGTGAAAGTTCCTTGAACTTAACATTTTGAGTATTGTGAAAGTTCCACGAACTTCACACTTTGGTTATTTTGTAAATTTTTGAACTTCATTTCTTTATTATGCAAGTTCTCTAAACTTATACAAACTCGTATATTGTGCAAGTATCTTATCTTTGTGTTTACTTTACTCAAAGAACGTTGTAAGCAAATGTCCTACCCTATGCATTTACTTTATTCAAGGGATCTATTATGGTGAAATTCCTCGAATTTCACTCTTTGATGTTGTAAGTGTCTAAGCCCATGCATTTATTTTATGCAAGGAATCTATTATCGTGCAAGTTTCCCGAACTTCACACGTTGAGTATTGTGCAAGTTCCCCGAACTTCACACGTTGAGTATTGGGCAAGTTCTCCGAACTCACACAAATTCCTATATTGTGCAAATTCTAAACTTCACTTTGTGTAAGTTCTCTATCCTTCTCATATTGTATTGAGTAGGTTATTGTTGAATCAAAAGTTGTTTACTTAATTGCTTGAACTTTATTTCCAAGCATGTTATTTAGTGGTTTAATTACTTATCAATTATTCCACATTGATATTATTGATGTCCGCATCTAGTGCATTTGAGCTCGTACAGTCTTGGACTTGTACATTATTCAAGGTTCTAAATTTCTTGTACCATGTCAATAAGAGTCTGAACCTTTGCTCGGTCAGACTAGTGTATGAAGTTTTCTTTGAAGCTATCCAAACCAATTGATGGTAAGGATTCTTAGACGGAACAGAACACCCCTCATATGTAGGAGTGTGCCCAGGTATCTAATATATATGATACGAGTAAGCAGATTTAAGTGTTATGCATATTCACGTTGTGCCCGAGGCTGATCTCCTCGAGGTACTGAGTTTCTGTAGCCAGAAGCCAGTAATCCAAAAAGGGTCAATTAGCTATTGAACCCATTGGAAAGTTATAGTTCAGAGTCTACTCGACTATCAGTCATTCTAAAGGCAATTATTATCTTTGCTTTTAATATTCATATTGTTGAATTGTTCAGATGTTCATAGTGTTGAATCATGCAGGTTGTTGAACCTTACCAATATTCATATTATTGAATCATTTTATTATTCGTATTAATTCTTTCAGATATTCATATTATTGAATCGTTCTAATATTCATATTGTTGAATCGTTCAGATATTCATATTATTGAATCGTTCTAATATTCATATTGTTGAATCTTTAAGATATTCATTTTGTTGAAATCATTCTCAGATATTTTTTTCCATTCATCATGATATATCCCTTATTGTTGTATTTAAACTTGCTGAGTAAACTTGTTGCTCATTCTTGCTATATCATGACTTATATTGCAGTTAAGCCCGAGCCCTCAGGGAAGGACAAGGGTAAAGGAAAGATATAGGATGGTTTGCAAGGAGCAGACTTTGTCTTTGTGATTTGTTTAATTACTGTTAATGTAATATGAACCCTAATGTTTATTCTAGGATATATTTATATTGATGTATTAACGTAATCGAATCTTGGGACTAGTAACACCTTTTGAATGAACGACGTACATTTATTATTTTTTACTTTTTTAGTTATCGTATGTTGTTAGAAGTGGATGTTAGTATTGTATCGTGGCGACCGGACCGGGGTCAGAGGACCCGAATTCGAGGGTGTCACAGGTTGGTATCAAAGCTGTAGGTTATAAACATTAGGAATGCGAAACCTAAGTTATAACTTTAGTAGAAAACTCAAGTAGAGTTTGTAGGTGATGGATTGAGGAGATCCATCGAGTCACTTTGTGATACTGAAGTTGTTTATTTAAATCAGCTATGATTGATAGACGTCCTAAACTTCTTAATGCTAACTTGAATAGCATATCACATAAAGCCTAATATTTTCTTCCTGTCCTCAGGATCATGCCGCCTAGGGGATTTTCGGGGAACCAGAGGGAGGAAGGATCTGTTAGCAATGGTGGAGGGGGAAATGTCGACCAAATGCAGAGCTTAGTTAACCTATTAACAGAAGCAATGCAAAACATAACCCCGCCAGCAGCTGAGCAGCCAGGACATTACTTGACTAGCTTTAAGGACTTTAAATTGGTAGGACCACCAAAATTTCAGGAAACTTTGGACCCAATTGAAGCCCAGACATGGATAAAAGAAGTTGAGAAGGTGTTTGAGGTCGCACGGGTGGCCGAGACACAGAAGACGAGTTTTTCCACATTCATGATGAAGGGCAAAGCTAATAATTGGCGGGAACCCAATAAAGGACTAGCAGGCGAAGTAGTTATTATGTGGGACAAATTTAAGAATTTCTTTTTGGAGAATACGCAGCAAGATATGGAAGTTAAGTTTCTAGAGCTGAGACAAGGAGGTATGTCAGTCGCGGAGAACGCGATGAGATTTAAAGAGTGGGCTCGATTCACCTCGCATCAGGTGGATACGGAGGCCAGGAAAGTAGAGAGATTTGAATTAGGATTGAAACCATGGGTGCAGAAGGTAGTAGATGTATTGAAGATTAAGACTTTTTCTGATCTTTTGGAAAGGGCTATCATTGCCGAAGGAGGTAATGAAGCCATAGCGCACTTTAAGCAAGATAAAAAGACCGGGCAGGAAGGACAGAAGGTGGGAAGCGGCGGAGGCAGCAACCTCAATAAGCGTAAATGGATGGAGAGCCAATCATCTGAAGGTAGCAAATTCGGGGGAAAGGCTAAGAAAAATTTAAAGTGCAGTAACTGTGGAAGGAACCACTCGGGGAATGCTTGAAGGGGAAGAACGCATGTTATCATTGTGGACAACCGGGGCACATGGCTCCTCAATGTCCGAATAAATCAAAAGGGGGATGTTTCGCGTGTAAAGCCACAGACCATCAAATCAAGGACTGCCCAAAGAGAAAGGGCATTGCAGCTAGCGGCAACCGCAACAACAAGGACGTAGTGTTAGGTATCATCCCGATCTATTATATATAAATGCATATGTGTTATTCGATTCGAGTGCCACCTGCTCTTTTATTTCTAATGAATTTGTTAAATAGTTAGACTTACCCCGTGAGGAATTAGAACACCCTATCGGCGTAGGAGTAGCAAACAAGGAAGTTCTCCCCGTAGAATACATTCATAGGAATTGTTATACTGATTTGAAGGGAATTCATGGATGTCTTCCCAAACGAGATTTAGCAGCAATAGTTTTTGCCTTGGAGTTTTGGAAGCATTATTGGTATGGCGAGAAATGTGAGATATACACAGTCTGAAGTATATCTTCACACAAAAGGAATTAAACATGAGGCAGCGCCGATGGCTAGAATTGATCAAAGATTATAATTATGAAATTCTGTACCATCCAGGAAAAGCAAATGTAGTGGCAGATGCCTTGGATAGGAAAGGCAGAGGGAAGTTATCGAGGTTGACCATTCAGGAGAATTAGTTAAAGATTTTGAAAGACTAGACTTAGAGGTTAAGTATCCGATAGAGACCAAAGAGAAATTATTTACAGTGTCAGCAAGCCCGACTTTGTTAGATAAGGTTAAGGGGGCACAAGAGAAGGACGAAGTTTGTGATAACATCAAGAAGCGATTAGCTAAAGGTGATGAGTTGAAATTTAAGATTGATAGCACTGAACTTCTATGATTTGAAGGATAAATTTGGGTACCGTTAGTACTAGAACTAAGGGAAGAGATTTTGCTAGAAGCATTTTATGGAAGGAAAGTGTCGAACACCGTTGTGTTGGGATAAATATGTGAACGTCGACTGTTGGGACCAGAAGTGGTACAGCAGACGGTAGAGTTTATCTAAGTGATAAGAGCGAATTATCTATTTTTATTGGAGTAACCTTATTTTTACAATTCCGAGGACGGAATTTTTATAAGGGGAAGGGATGTAACGACCAGGAATTTTAAGCTCCTTATTAATTTTATATGTGATTTAAAAATTTTAGGAGTTAATTTTTCAAACTTATTTAAACCTTATGTGGTTATGTGCTTATGTGAATTTAACCTATGGTAATAAATAATAGGATTTTTTTTAAAGGGAATCACTAATGGTTATTTAAATTAGTAGATTAACCCTGAGACTTTTATATCAGAATATTGATAAAAGTGTTAGTAAATTATATATTCAAATTTCTTGAATATGGTGTAGAGATTTAATCGGGATTAATTATTTATATTTGATTAATTAATTGATAACGTATGAAATTATTATTATTGTTGATTTATAATTATTATGAATAAATAATAACTAATGAGTAAGAGAACTAATAAATATAATAATATTATATTTACTTGATTAATTATTTTATACAAGCATGCGATATATTAAACCTTGTAATATATGGTGGATACCTTCATATTGTATAAGGTGCAAGGTGACACATTAATATGTCTCTATATTATATATATATACTATATAGTATGATTAGTGACATTATGTAAGTTACATTATAATATGATTTATATAGGATGAGAGGAGTGGTAGACATTAATATGTATACCCTATTACGTTGTATTAATATCAATAAACTATTGTTATTTGATAATGATGTTATTAAATTATAATGATAACCATGGTGATAATAATAATACCAAACTGCTTTATATTCGGTGCTAAAATAATGTACATGGATTATATGTATATACACTACTTGATAACTTGTAATTAGGAAATACATTGTATGCCCTTTAAATTATTAAAACCTATGTTATATAAAATAAATTGTGTATGTATATTATATAACCAAAGTCTATATGATATGCCCCAAGTGTAGTATTTGCTAGTTGCTGAGAATTGTCCCAATATGAGAGCCCAGCTTTCTCTACTTCACGTGTAAACCCACATGCTATGCTACTCTATCTTCTTCTTCTCAAATTCATCCAAGCTAGCCATAATCATTATAAGGGGAGTGGGATTTATGATGAGTTCCACCCACTCTCACCAACAATCTCTTGTCTATTGAACAACCTTACAATCCATGGGTTTGATTTGGGAGAGTATTGCATTAACTGGGTATTTTGTTTGCCTATAAATTGCACTCCCTTCCTCTTAATTCAATTTCTGAGGTTTTATATTGATTTAAGGGAGAATAGCATAGTAGCATTATACAATTTGATAGCTGCAAGTTTAGTTTCTACATTACAGAGGTATAATCAATTACATTCTTGTTTTTCAAATTTCTGTGAATTTGCTAAGTACTTGATTCTTAACTTCATTTGAATTTGATATTAATGGATTGGAATATGTTGGTTAAGTGTTATACAAGATGTAAACATGTTAGAATTGCAATGTGTTATGTTAGAATCAATTTTCGTAGGTAAATTTTTGAGTTGGGCTGAAGGAACTGCCGAAACAGCAAAGCTCCTGGTTTGGTCGCCAGCCTGCGCAGCTGCGCCAGTATTACACTGGCCAGCGGCACAGCTGCGCCGGGCCTGAACTAGAGATTTTGAGTTCTGTTGCTAAGCTGTTATGTGCCGACCTATAGTACCTTATTTGGCAAGCATGTATACATGATTAATATATATATATATATATATATATATAGGTACGTAGACATAGTATAAGTATATATAATCATGTTAGTACACTCAAATGATAAAAAGGAGTTAATGCTTACAAATGAACTTAGAAATTTCTAAAATGAACTTGTTATGGACATATCATGTATATGTATTCTGATTTTTGCGAGCGTAGTAGTATGGTTAAGAAATGCATGAACAACCCATTAACTTGTGTTTATATGATTCATAATGAAGCGTTAGCATATTGAACTCATTAGTGAACGTTACTAACAACGACATAAGTTTTAAATGTGAACTTTGACGTATAGGTAGTATGTATGAATTTTGATTTCATGATCATGATCGTATGTACTATATAAGCATGAGAACTAAGACTAATGTGATAGAACATACTAGTATACTTGATCGTAAGTTAAGACGTTTTCAAAAGAGAAACTTAAGACTTTCAAAGTAAACTTAACCAAGACTCATGTCTTTAGATTGTGACCGCTTAAATACATGTATATGACTTTTATATGCATGCTAATACATGTGAGTAACGGTTACGAGATGCTTTACATGTACGGTGTTGTCTTTTTGACTTAGTATACTTTGTAAATGGAAACTGAGAATGTGGAAGCTAATTAGCATTGATTACCATGTGAATTGTATTATGATCATGCAAGCATGTTTATTAGGATGTCATTATGCCTATAGACGTATTGTCATGAACCTCATTTGTTTATATACAAATTTCACATGTGCATGCTAAATTATAGAAAATTAACTTCAAGTATGAACTACGTGATTAAAGTATATGTGTGTAGTATACTCGAGCATACATATTAGGTATTTTTTAGCCTTGTTATGATATAGTATGACCGGAGGAGCGAACTTTTAAAGTATGAACTTGTTTAACTTAAGGTTTATCGGCATGAAAACATATGACTCCGAAATTGGATTAGGACGAGCATGCTAGTTTCAAATGGGAGATTATAACTTGATAAGCATGTGTATTGGTTTAATGGCAATAGTTGCATGCTAGAGTTACGCCGGGACACTTTCAGACCCGAACAATTTGCTTAAATCGAATTTTAACAGTTAACATATTATGATGCTATAAATGGTATGTTTGATATTGAACGTGATCTTATGTGATAGAATTATATAATGACTAGATTCTTGTATGTGTCAACTTATATTAGTTTATATATACTAATTGGAGAGATCGACTTGTTATTATTAGGTCGTTCCAATGCCATTTAAATTAAAGCTAGAATTTTTTGTAGCTGAGCAAACAGGCAAGTTCCCTGACTTACACTTATTATTTGTGCAAGTTCCCTATCTTACTCAAATTTATATTGAGCAGGGTATTATTATATTGCAAGTTTCCTAACTTCAGTTGATTATTATATTGATTTCAAGTATCCTAAATTCTTGCACTACTTTATTCAATGAATCGCGTAAGCGAGTTTCTTAAACTTCACTTGTTTTTGGTGAAAGTTTCCTATCCTTCTTATATTGTATTGAGCAGGTTTTTATTGTATTGTAAAAGTTCCCCGAACTTCACATTTTGGTTATTGTGAAAGTTTCCCGAACTTCACATTTTGAGTATTGTGAAAGTTCCTTGAACTTAACATTTTGAGTATTGTGAAAGTTCCACGAACTTCACACTTTGGTTATTTTGTAAATTTTTGAACTTCATTTCTTTATTATGCAAGTTCTCTAAACTTATACAAACTCGTATATTGTGCAAGTATCTTATCTTTGTGTTTACTTTACTCAAAGAACGTTGTAAGCAAATGTCCTACCCTATGCATTTACTTTATTCAAGGGATCTATTATGGTGAAATTCCTCGAATTTCACTCTTTGATGTTGTAAGTGTCTAAGCCCATGCATTTATTTTATGCAAGGAATCTATTATCGTGCAAGTTTCCCGAACTTCACACGTTGAGTATTGTGCAAGTTCCCCGAACTTCACACGTTGAGTATTGGGCAAGTTCTCCGAACTCACACAAATTCCTATATTGTGCAAATTCTAAACTTCACTTTGTGTAAGTTCTCTATCCTTCTCATATTGTATTGAGTAGGTTATTGTTGAATCAAAAGTTGTTTACTTAATTGCTTGAACTTTATTTCCAAGCATGTTATTTAGTGGTTTAATTACTTATCAATTATTCCACATTGATATTATTGATGTCCGCATCTAGTGCATTTGAGCTCGTACAGTCTTGGACTTGTACATTATTCAAGGTTCTAAATTTCTTGTACCATGTCAATAAGAGTCTGAACCTTTGCTCGGTCAGACTAGTGTATGAAGTTTTCTTTGAAGCTATCCAAACCAATTGATGGTAAGGATTCTTAGACGGAACAGAACACCCCTCATATGTAGGAGTGTGCCCAGGTATCTAATATATATGATACGAGTAAGCAGATTTAAGTGTTATGCATATTCACGTTGTGCCCGAGGCTGATCTCCTCGAGGTACTGAGTTTCTGTAGCCAGAAGCCAGTAATCCAAAAAGGGTCAATTAGCTATTGAACCCATTGGAAAGTTATAGTTCAGAGTCTACTCGACTATCAGTCATTCTAAAGGCAATTATTATCTTTGCTTTTAATATTCATATTGTTGAATTGTTCAGATGTTCATAGTGTTGAATCATGCAGGTTGTTGAACCTTACCAATATTCATATTATTGAATCATTTTATTATTCGTATTAATTCTTTCAGATATTCATATTATTGAATCGTTCTAATATTCATATTGTTGAATCGTTCAGATATTCATATTATTGAATCGTTCTAATATTCATATTGTTGAATCTTTAAGATATTCATTTTGTTGAAATCATTCTCAGATATTTTTTTCCATTCATCATGATATATCCCTTATTGTTGTATTTAAACTTGCTGAGTAAACTTGTTGCTCATTCTTGCTATATCATGACTTATATTGCAGTTAAGCCCGAGCCCTCAGGGAAGGACAAGGGTAAAGGAAAGATATAGGATGGTTTGCAAGGAGCAGACTTTGTCTTTGTGATTTGTTTAATTACTGTTAATGTAATATGAACCCTAATGTTTATTCTAGGATATATTTATATTGATGTATTAACGTAATCGAATCTTGGGACTAGTAACACCTTTTGAATGAACGACGTACATTTATTATTTTTTACTTTTTTAGTTATCGTATGTTGTTAGAAGTGGATGTTAGTATTGTATCGTGGCGACCGGACCGGGGTCAGAGGACCCGAATTCGAGGGTGTCACAGGTTGGTATCAAAGCTGTAGGTTATAAACATTAGGAATGCGAAACCTAAGTTATAACTTTAGTAGAAAACTCAAGTAGAGTTTGTAGGTGATGGATTGAGGAGATCCATCGAGTCACTTTGTGATACTGAAGTTGTTTATTTAAATCAGCTATGATTGATAGACGTCCTAAACTTCTTAATGCTAACTTGAATAGCATATCACATAAAGCCTAATATTTTCTTCCTGTCCTCAGGATCATGCCGCCTAGGGGATTTTCGGGGAACCAGAGGGAGGAAGGATCTGTTAGCAATGGTGGAGGGGGAAATGTCGACCAAATGCAGAGCTTAGTTAACCTATTAACAGAAGCAATGCAAAACATAACCCCGCCAGCAGCTGAGCAGCCAGGACATTACTTGACTAGCTTTAAGGACTTTAAATTGGTAGGACCACCAAAATTTCAGGAAACTTTGGACCCAATTGAAGCCCAGACATGGATAAAAGAAGTTGAGAAGGTGTTTGAGGTCGCACGGGTGGCCGAGACACAGAAGACGAGTTTTTCCACATTCATGATGAAGGGCAAAGCTAATAATTGGTGGGAACCCAATAAAGGACTAGCAGGCGAAGTAGTTATTATGTGGGACAAATTTAAGAATTTCTTTTTGGAGAATACGCAGCAAGATATGGAAGTTAAGTTTCTAGAGCTGAGACAAGGAGGTATGTCAGTCGCGGAGAACGCGATGAGATTTAAAGAGTGGGCTCGATTCACCTCGCATCAGGTGGATACGGAGGCCAGGAAAGTAGAGAGATTTGAATTAGGATTGAAACCATGGGTGCAGAAGGTAGTAGATGTATTGAAGATTAAGACTTTTTCTGATCTTTTGGAAAGGGCTATCATTGCCGAAGGAGGTAATGAAGCCATAGCGCACTTTAAGCAAGATAAAAAGACCGGGCAGGAAGGACAGAAGGTGGGAAGCGGCGGAGGCAGCAACCTCAATAAGCGTAAATGGATGGAGAGCCAATCATCTGAAGGTAGCAAATTCGGGGGAAAGGCTAAGAAAAATTTAAAGTGCAGTAACTGTGGAAGGAACCACTCGGGGAATGCTTGAAGGGGAAGAACGCATGTTATCATTGTGGACAACCGGGGCACATGGCTCCTCAATGTCCGAATAAATCAAAAGGGGGATGTTTCGCGTGTAAAGCCACAGACCATCAAATCAAGGACTGCCCAAAGAGAAAGGGCATTGCAGCTAGCGGCAACCGCAACAACAAGGACGTAGTGTTAGGTATCATCCCGATCTATTATATATAAATGCATATGTGTTATTCGATTCGAGTGCCACCTGCTCTTTTATTTCTAATGAATTTGTTAAATAGTTAGACTTACCCCGTGAGGAATTAGAACACCCTATCGGCGTAGGAGTAGCAAACAAGGAAGTTCTCCCCGTAGAATACATTCATAGGAATTGTTATACTGATTTGAAGGGAATTCATGGATGTCTTCCCAAACGAGATTTAGCAGCAATAGTTTTTGCCTTGGAGTTTTGGAAGCATTATTGGTATGGCGAGAAATGTGAGATATACACAGTCTGAAGTATATCTTCACACAAAAGGAATTAAACATGAGGCAGCGCCGATGGCTAGAATTGATCAAAGATTATAATTATGAAATTCTGTACCATCCAGGAAAAGCAAATGTAGTGGCAGATGCCTTGGATAGGAAAGGCAGAGGGAAGTTATCGAGGTTGACCATTCAGGAGAATTAGTTAAAGATTTTGAAAGACTAGACTTAGAGGTTAAGTATCCGATAGAGACCAAAGAGAAATTATTTACAGTGTCAGCAAGCCCGACTTTGTTAGATAAGGTTAAGGGGGCACAAGAGAAGGACGAAGTTTGTGATAACATCAAGAAGCGATTAGCTAAAGGTGATGAGTTGAAATTTAAGATTGATAGCACTGAACTTCTATGATTTGAAGGATAAATTTGGGTACCGTTAGTACTAGAACTAAGGGAAGAGATTTTGCTAGAAGCATTTTATGGAAGGAAAGTGTCGAACACCGTTGTGTTGGGATAAATATGTGAACGTCGACTGTTGGGACCAGAAGTGGTACAGCAGACGGTAGAGTTTATCTAAGTGATAAGAGCGAATTATCTATTTTTATTGGAGTAACCTTATTTTTACAATTCCGAGGACGGAATTTTTATAAGGGGAAGGGATGTAACGACCAGGAATTTTAAGCTCCTTATTAATTTTATATGTGATTTAAAAATTTTAGGAGTTAATTTTTCAAACTTATTTAAACCTTATGTGGTTATGTGCTTATGTGAATTTAACCTATGCTAATAAATAATAGGATTTTTTTTAAAGGGAATCACTAATGGTTATTTAAATTAGTAGATTAACCCTGAGACTTTTATATCAGAATATTGATAAAAGTGTTAGTAAATTATATATTCAAATTTCTTGAATATGGTGTAGAGATTTAATCGGGATTAATTATTTATATTTGATTAATTAATTGATAACGTATGAAATTATTATTATTGTTGATTTATAATTATTATGAATAAATAATAACTAATGAGTAAGAGAACTAATAAATATAATAATATTATATTTACTTGATTAATTATTTTATACAAGCATGCGATATATTAAACCTTGTAATATATGGTGGATACCTTCATATTGTATAAGGTGCAAGGTGACACATTAATATGTCTCTATATTATATATATATACTATATAGTATGATTAGTGACATTATGTAAGTTACATTATAATATGATTTATATAGGATGAGAGGAGTGGTAGACATTAATATGTATACCCTATTACGTTGTATTAATATCAATAAACTATTGTTATTTGATAATGATGTTATTAAATTATAATGATAATTATGGTGATAATAATAATACCAAACTGCTTTATATTCGGTGCTAAAATAATGTACATGGATTATATGTATATACACTACTTGATAACTTGTAATTAGGAAATACATTGTATGCCCTTTAAATTATTAAAACCTATGTTATATAAAATAAATTTTGTATGTATATTATATAACCAAAGTCTATATGATATGCCCCAAGTGTAGTATTTGCTAGTTGCTGAGAATTGTCCCAATATGAGAGCCCAGCTTTCTCTACTTCACGTGTAAACCCACATGCTATGCTACTCTATCTTCTACTTCTCAAATTCATCCAAGCTAGCCATAATCATTATAAGGGGAGTGGGATTTATGATGAGTTCCACCCACTCTCACCAACAATCTCTTGTCTATTGAACAACCTTACAATCCATGGGTTTGATTTGGGAGAGTATTGCATTAACTTGGTATTTTGTTTGCCTATAAATTGCACTCCCTTCCTCTTAATTCAATTTCTGAGGTTTTATATTGATTTAAGGGAGAATAGCATAGTAGCATTATACAATTTGATAGCTGCAAGTTTAGTTTCTACATTACAGAGGTATAATCAATTACATTCTTGTTTTTCAAATTTCTGTGAATTTGCTAAGTACTTGATTCTTAACTTCATTTGAATTTGATATTAATGGATTGGAATATGTTGGTTAAGTGTTATACAAGATGTAAACATGTTAGAATTGCAATGTGTTATGTTAGAATCAATTTTCGTAGGTAAATTTTTGAGTTGGGCTGAAGGAACTGCCGAAACAGCAAAGCTCCTGGTTTGGTCGCCAGCCTGCGCAGCTGCGCCAGTATTACACTGGCCAGCGGCACAGCTGCGCCGGGCCTGAACTAGAGATTTTGAGTTCTGTTGCTAAGCTGTTATGTGCCGACCTATAGTACCTTATTTGGCAAGCATGTATACATGATTAATATATATATATATATATATATATATAGGTACGTAGACATAGTATAAGTATATATAATCATGTTAGTACACTCAAATGATAAAAAGGAGTTAATGCTTACAAATGAACTTAGAAATTTCTAAAATGAACTTGTTATGGACATATCATGTATATGTATTCTGATTTTTGCGAGCGTAGTAGTATGGTTAAGAAATGCATGAACAACCCATTAACTTGTGTTTATATGATTCATAATGAAGCGTTAGCATATTAAACTCATTAGTGAACGTTACTAACAACGACATAAGTTTTAAATGTGAACTTTGACGTATAGGTAGTATGTATGAATTTTGATTTCATGATCATGATCGTATGTACTATATAAGCATGAGAACTAAGACTAATGTGATAGAACATACTAGTATACTTGATCGTAAGTTAAGACGTTTTCAAAAGAGAAACTTAAGACTTTCAAAGTAAACTTAACCAAGACTCATGTCTTTAGATTGTGACCGCTTAAATACATGTATATGACTTTTATATGCATGCTAATACATGTGAGTAACGGTTACGAGATGCTTTACATGTACGGTGTTGTCTTTTTGACTTAGTATACTTTGTAAATGGAAACTGAGAATGTGGAAGCTAATTAGCATTGATTACCATGTGAATTGTATTATGATCATGCAAGCATGTTTATTAGGATGTCATTATGCCTATAGACGTATTGTCATGAACCTCATTTGTTTATATACAAATTTCACATGTGCATGCTAAATTATAGAAAATTAACTTCAAGTATGAACTACGTGATTAAAGTATATGTGTGTAGTATACTCGAGCATACATATTAGGTATTTTTTAGCCTTGTTATGATATAGTATGACCGGAGGAGCGAACTTTTAAAGTATGAACTTGTTTAACTTAAGGTTTATCGGCATGAAAACATATGACTCCGAAATTGGATTAGGACGAGCATGCTAGTTTCAAATGGGAGATTATAACTTGATAAGCATGTGTATTGGTTTAATGGCAATAGTTGCATGCTAGAGTTACGCCGGGACACTTTCAGACCCGAACAATTTGCTTAAATCGAATTTTAACAGTTAACATATTATGATGCTATAAATGGTATGTTTGATATTGAACGTGATCTTATGTGATAGAATTATATAATGACTAGATTCTTGTATGTGTGAACTTATATTAGTTGATATATACTAATTAGAGAGATCAACTTGTTATTATTGGGTCATTCCAACGCCATTTAAATTAAAGCTAGAATTATTTGTAGCTGAGCAAACAGGCAAGTTCCCTTACTTACACTTATTATTTGTGTAACTTCCCTATCTTACTCAAATTTATATTGAGCAGGGTATTATTATATTGCAAGTTTCCTAACTTCAGTTGATTGTTATATTGAATGCAAGTATCCTAAATTCTTGCACTACTTTATTCAATGAATCATGTAAGCGAGTTTCTTAGACTTCACTTGTTTTTAGTGAAAGTTTCCTATCCTTCTGTATTGAGCAGGTTATTATTGTATTGTGAAAGTTCCCCGAACTTCACATTTTGGTTATTGTGAAAGTTTTCCGAACTTCACATTTTGAGTATTGTGAAAGTTCCCCGAACTTCACGTTTTGAGTATTGTGAAATTTCCCCAAACTTCACACTTTGGTTATTTTGCAAATTTCAGAACTTCATTTCTTTATTATGCAAGTTCTCTAAACTTATACAAACTCGTATATTGTGCAAGTATCTTATCTTTGTGTTTACTTTACTCAAAGAACGTTGTAAGAAAATGTCCTACCCTATACATTTACTTTATGCAAGGGATCTATTATGGTGAAATTGTTGTTCGATTTATGCAACGACAATTAACGCGCAAGTATACGCGGTCAACAAGTTTTTGGCGCCGTTGCCGGGGACTTAGTATTATTTGTTATCAATATTAAAGCTAAGTCATTACGATCTTAATTTAGACTAACTTTATCTGTTTAATTTTCTTTTCAGGTGATCTCAACGGCGTATGCCACCTCGAAGGGGTCGGAATATAATACCTCTCGATCCCGAGGTTGATAGAACGTACAGACGCCTGCAGAGAGAAAAAGCTCGGGACATACATACTCCTGTTACAATGGCTGAGGAACTTCAGAAATCTTTAAGGGAGCATGCTATGCCTCACATCGCAGATTTGCAAGCAAGCATTCTTTGGCCCGCAATCCAAGCAAACAATTTTGAGATCAAGCCGGGCACCATCCAAATGTGCTCCAATATTCAGTTTGGGGGATTACCAAATGATGACCCCAACGATCACTTGATGAACTTCTTGGAGATCTGCGATACGTTTAAGTGCAATGGAGTGTCTGACAATGCCATCAGACTCCGATTGTTTCCCTTCACTTTGAAGGACAAGGCCAAGAGCTGGCTACATTCACTTCCGTCAGGCTCCATAACCACATGGGATGACTTGGCTCAAAAGTTCGTGGCAAAGTTCTTCCCACCCGCTAAAACCACCAGGCTCAGGCATGAAATTACCTCTTTTATTCAGTTTGAGTCAGAGTCTTTGTACGACTCATGGGAGAGATTCAAGGATCTTTTGAGAAAATGCCCCCACCATGGACTGCCAGAATGGCTTCCCATCCAGACATTCTATAATGGGTTATCCGGAGCTACTCGATCGAGTATTGATGCCGCTTCTGGAGGAGCGTTCATGTCTAAGCATCACACAGCGGGGTATGAATTGGTGGAAACAATGGCGGCCAATAATTATCAATGGCCAAATGATAGGCAGGCCCCTAGAAGAGCAGCAGGAATATATGAGGTAGATCCAGTCACACAATTAGCGGCTCAGGTTGCAGCGCTAACTAAAAGACTTGACCCCATGGGTGTGCAAGCTGTGCAGAATGTCCAGAGTGTCTCATTGTTGTGTGAATTGTGTCAAGGGAGCCACACAACTGAGCAGTGTGCCATAAGCCCCTAGTTCGTTCAATTTGTTTCCAACTACGGGCGGCAGCAAAACGCAAGTCTCCCTACTCATTATCATCCGGGCTTGAGGAATCATCCAAACTTTTCTTGGGGCAACACAAATAGCAATCAAGCACAACCTCTGACCACCAGGCCTAATTTCTCAAATTCTCCCGGTTTTCAAGCTCAAAATCAGTACAACCAACAACCACAGAGTTCTCAAAATCAGTTCCACCATCCACCACCTCAACAGGAAAGAAAACCTAGTTTGGAAGATCTCCTGTCACGATATATTGCCCAAAATGAGACAAGGAGCAGTAATCAAGAGGCTTCCATCCGGAACCTTGAAGTCCAAATGGGACAGTTGGCCTCTGCTTTGAATAGTCGATCGCAAGGCACATTGCCGAGTGACACTGATGTCAACCCGAAACGGGATGGGAAGGAACACTGCAAAGCAGTTACACTCCGGAGTGGGAAAACTATAAATGAAAAGGGTGGAGAGAGTCCTGTAGTGCAAGAAGAAGTGACTATAGAGGAACCTATTGTGGAGCAGAGTGATGATAAGTCTGGGGGTGATGTAAATGCTCAAGAAAGCCCTTTATCACCAACCCCTATAGTGAACACAGCTAGTCCTCCTATCCCACAGTTGCCATTCCCCAGCGCATGAAGAAACAAAAGCTTGATAAGCAATTTTCTAAGTTTTTAGAAGTGTTCAAGAAGCTTCACATAAACATCCCGTTTGCAGAGGCGT
This sequence comes from Panax stipuleanatus, assembly GCA_020205555.1. Taxonomy (NCBI): domain Eukaryota; kingdom Viridiplantae; phylum Streptophyta; class Magnoliopsida; order Apiales; family Araliaceae; genus Panax; species Panax stipuleanatus. The sequence goes on along the minus strand of CM035123.1, from coordinate 43,935,310 downwards.
TGGAGCAAATGCCGAGCTATGTTAAATTCATGAAAGACATATTGTCAAAGAAGAGGAAAATGGGAGATTATGAAACAGTGGCTCTGACTGAGGAATGCAGTGCTATTCTACAGAACAAGCTCTCGCCAAAACTGAAAGATCCTGGAAGTTTCACGATTCCATGTACTATCGGGGACCAATTCATTGGCAAGGCCTTATGTGATTTGGGGGCGAGTATAAATTTGATGCCTCTGTCAATATATAAAAAGCTTGGACTGAATGAAGCCAAACCCACAAGTGTTACTTTGCAATTGGCTGATAGATCTCTCACGTACCCGAAGGGGATAGTAGAGGATGTGCTTGTTAAGGTGGACAAGTTAATCTTCCCAGCGGACTTTATTGTCCTGGACTTTGAGGAAGACAGGGAGGTCCCGATAATACTGGGTAGACCATTCTTAGCAACGGGGAGAACCCTTATAGATGTGCAGAAAGGGGAGCTGACTATGAGAGTGCAAGATCAGGAAGTAACTTTCAATGTGTTTAGGGCAATGAAATATCCGAACACCCCTGAAGACTGCTTCCAGATTAAAGTGCTTGATGATGCAGTCAGGGAAGTATTCTCAGAAATATGCATAACAGACCCTTTCGAAGCTACACTAAGAGGTACCAGTACTAAGGTGGAGGCCACCCATGTTAAATGTGCTAACTGGCTGGATGCACCCCAGCGATCTACACAGTTCCAAAGACAGTTTGAGTCGCTGAATGATCCAGAAGCATCTACTTCCAAGGCCCAACCATCTATTGTAGAACCTCCTGTCCTCGAGTTAAAGCCCCTGCCCAATCATTTGAGGTATGCATACTTGGGGAATTCATCCACTTTACCTGTTATAATATCTGCATCTTTAGATGAAGGCCAGGAAGAGAAGCTACTGCTAGTGCTCAAACAGTATAAAACAGCACTGGGGTGGTCGATTTCATACATTAAAGGGATCAGTCCATCCCTTTGTATGCACAAAATCCTACTGGAGGAAGGATCCAAGCCGACTATTGAACATCAAAGGCGGTTGAACCCAATAATGAAAGAGGTGGTCCGGAAGGAAATCATTAAGCTGCTAGATGCGGGCATTATTTACCCTATCTCGGACAGTCCTTGGGTTAGTCCTATTCAATGCGTGCCAAAAAAGGACGGTATGGCAGTAGTAGCCAATGAGAATAACGAGTTGATTCCAACCAGAATGGTGACTAGATGGAGGGTATGTATGGACTACAGAAAGATGAATAAGTCCACCTGTAAGGATCACTTCCCGCTGCCTTTTATTGATCAGATGCTCAATAGACTTGCTGGGCATGCCTTCTATTGTCTGCTAGATGGTTATTCTGGCTATAATCAAATTTCAATTGCTCCCGAAGATCAGGAGAAAATAACGTTCACATGTCCGTATGGGACCTTTGCCTTTCGAAAAATGTCCTTTGGGTTGTGTAACGCTCCTGCAACATTCCAACGTTGCATGATGTCCATCATCTCTGACATGGTTGAAAAGACCCTCGAGGTTTTCATGGACGATTTTTCTGTATTCGGAAGTTCATTTGATAACTGTCTGGTGAATTTGACTGCCGTTCTCCAAAGATGCGTTGAAACTAATCTTGTATTGAATTGGGAGAAGTGCCACTTCATGGTAAAAGAGGGCATTATTTTGGGCCACAAAGTATCAGATGGTGGTATTGAAGTAGACAAGGCTAAAATTGATGTCATCAATAGTCTACCGCCGCCTACATCAGTGAAAGGGGTTAGGAGTTTTCTTGGGCATGCAGGTTTCTATAGGCGGTTTATCAAGGACTTCTCAAGGATAACAAAATCGCTATGTTCACTATTGGAAAAGGATATGCCTTTTTAGTTTGATGAAGCCTGCCTCAGAGCATTTGAACTTTTGAAGGAAAAACTCATTTCGACTCCTATCGTGGTAGCTCCTGAATGGACTTTCCCATTTGAGCTCATGTGTGACGCCAGCGATTTTGCAATTGGGGTAGTGTTGGTACAGAGAAGGGACAAAGTGTTCCACACGATCTACTATGCCAGCAAAACATTAACTGATGCTCAGTTAAATTACACCACAACCGAGAAGGAACTGCTGGCAGTGGTTTATGCTTTTGACAAATTCCGTTCCTACCTCATTGGAACAAAAGTGACCATGTACACAGACCATTCGGCCATCAAATATCTGATAGAGAAGAAAGATGCAAAGCCTAGGCTGATAAGGTGGATCCTTCTTCTACAAGAGTTCGATCTGGAGATCCGCAACAAAAAGGGGACAGAAAACCAGGTAGCAGATCACTTGTCGAGGTTGGAAAACCCTCCTCATTCGGGAGATATAATCAAAGACATCAATGATTTCTTCTCGGATGAACAACTGTTTGCCGTGCAAAGTAAAGCCCCGTGGTATGCGGACTTTGCCAATTTCGTCGCTTGTCAAGTGCTTCCTCCCATCTTGAGCTATCAACAGAGGAAGAAATTCTTAAATAATGCAAAACAATACTTTTGGGACGAGCCCTTTTTATTCAAACAGTGTTCAGATCAGATTCTGCGGAGATGTTTGCCAGAGGAGGAAATAGAAGGTGTGCTCCATCATTGCCATTCCTCTAATTATGGAGGACATTTTGGGGGCCAAAGAACTGCTGCTAAAGTACTCCAATCTGGGTTTTACTGGCCTGCCCTGTTCAAAGATGCACACCTATATGTGTTGCACTGCGATAGATGCCAAAGGGTAGGAACCATTTCAAAAAGGCACGAATTGCCTCTGCATAATATCCTTGAAGTAGATTTGTTTGATGTATGGGGTATTGACTTTATGGGGCAATTTTCGTCGTCCTACAATAATCTCTATATTCTGGTCGCGGTTGATTATGTCTCCAAATGGGTAGAAGCAGTCGCCTTGCCTTCTAATGATGCTAAGGTGGTGCTTAATTTCTTAAGGAAAAATATTTTCACTCGCTTCGGCACTCCTCGGGCAATAATCAGTGATGAAGGGTCACATTTTTGCAACAAATATTTCGAAGCCCTTCTTGCCAAGTATGGGGTGACCCATAAAATAGCCACAGGTTATCATCCGCAGACAAGTGGCCAAGCAGAGATCTCTAACCGAGAGGTTAAGCGTATCTTGGAGAAGATTGTTAATCCTAATCGGAAGGACTGGTCAAAGAAGCTTGATGATGCCTTGTGGGCATACCGCACCGCTTATAAAACGCCTATCAGAATGTCTCCGTATAGGCTTGTTTACGGCAAGGCTTGTCATCTTCCTGTGGAGCTAGAGCACAACACATATTGGGCTATCCAAAAGCTCAATTTCGATATGGATGCAGCGGGTGAATGAAGACTATTACAACTCAATGAATCAGACGAGTTTCGTCTGCACGCATATAAAAACGCTAAGTTGTATAAGGAAAAGACAAAGCGGTGGCATGACAAGAAAATTATCGAAAGGAACTTCGAACGAGGCCAGAAGGTGCTTCTTTTTAACTCCCGGCTGAAATTATTCCCAGGGAAGTTGAAGTCCCGATGGTCGGGGCCGTTCACAATTGCTAAAGTGTATCTTCATGGGGCTATTGAGGTCGAAGACCCTCATTCAGACAAAACCTTCAAAGTCAATGGACAACGTTTGAAACACTATTGGGGCGGCGAGGTTGACCGGCAACACACCTCCATCACCTTGGGAGACCCGGTGTAAGGCGGGGCGAAAGTCAAGCCGACAACTCTAAATCAAGCGCTTGATGGGGAGGCAACCCCATCTCAGTATCAAAAATTTCCTTATGGTTTTATTTAGTGTTATTTTCTTTAGTTATCATTAGTGCAATTGGTTTTCCTTAGAATTATTGTAGATGTTAAATTAGTATGTTAGTATGTAGTTTAATGGTTAGTATGATTGCTATGTCTAGTAGTTAAATTCTGTATTGATTCAGGTTTTGGGTGTTTGTTGCAGGAATGCAGGAAAAAAGCAAAGTACTTGAGCCGCAGCGCCAAGTGTTAGCCTAATTTTCACGCCGCAGCGCCATGCTTTTTTTTTTTTCAAATTCTATCACGCCGCAGCTCCAGTCCCTTCACAAAATCTCGCGCCGCGGCGCCGGCATATGCTGGAAGCTACTGGAGAGTTGCGCTGCAGCGTTGAGGCCTTCGTAATTATTCGCAGCCGCAGCGCCAAGATGTCGCACCGTAGCACCAAAAATGGCGCCGCAGCGCCAAGTTGAACCTATCTCACGCCGCAGCGCCATGCGCCACGCCGCAGCGCCAGTGCCGTGTTTTTGAGTTTAAGCAAGGCGTTTGGGTTTCAGTTTGCAGCAGTTTATGTTTCTCCCCCCTTTTCTCTCACACACATCTCCATTTCTTCCAACGAGTGCGGAAATTCAAGCGACACCCTTTTGGTTTCTCACCGTTTGGGGCCATCAACCGTCTGCAATTACTTCTCATTCATCCTATTTATAAGCAATATGCGGTAAAGGATTTCTTCAGAGCAACCATTGGATTTTCATTTGTTAATTTTCTTTTTGTTGTCCTTGGGGTTTGTTGGCTATGGGTTCAAAGCGTCCTCGCACTAGCATAGGTCCTCCTCCGTCTTCCAGAACCCCTCCTCCCCTTTGGGATGCTGTAAAATTCCCAAGTGAGGAAGCCTGGAAGCGATATGCCCAAAATTTTTCAAAGAGGAGTTTGGTGCCTGAGAGAGGGGTAAGGCCAGATGACAAGATGGACGGCCATATGAATTCCATGATTGTGACCATGAAATGGATTCACTTCACCAAGCCGCCCGAATCTGCAGTTATTTCGGTGGTAAAGGAATTCTACGCAAATGCTAATGCTGAGGGTCCTGCTTCGGTACTAGTTTGGGGTAAATTGATAAAATTTGACAGTCGTACCATTAATGCTGTGTATGGGACTCCAAACTACGATGGTAAGGATTATCTGGAGTCTGGGATGCGGAGTTATAATACAGATGAGATAATAACCAAGCTCTGCAAGCCTGGTACCGTGTGGAAAACCAATGAATTCCACGGTGAAAAGACTTCTTTCCCCCATCAAGCCTTAAGTCGTTATGGTAAGGCGCTGGTACTCCTTTATTTGTGCTAATATCATGCCAACACGCCACCTGAGTGATGTAACAAGAGAGAGGGCAGTATTGCTGTATGCAATTGTTATAAGGCTGAAGGTTGATGTGGGGGTTCTTATCCAGGATTCAATTAAAAAGGCCATTAGAAGAAACGTCAATTCCGGATTCCCTCAGCCGTCATTGATCACACGCCTATGAAAAAGGACGGGTGTGGTATGGGAGAAAGACGACATCACTCAGCCGCCTATGGCTGTCATTGATCATCACGTTATAGCCCGTTATGGAGTATGGGATGGGGGACCTCCGTCACACCCAAAGGGTCAGGGATATTTACAGGGGCCTCTGCGGCCTCCCTCATCAGAGGCTGGTACCTCCGCTCAAGTGCCTGAGCCCCCATCTTCTGAGGCTATGCCACTTGGGGCCTTGGCAGAGATTTTAAGCAGCTTTAATTTTCTCCACTGCAAGGTTGATACAGTGGCTCAATGGCAGAGCCAATTCAATCACTATCATGCGGAGTTCACAAATACAGTCTCCAGTATCTATTATGCTCAGGGAGGAGTCGACGCAGAGTCCATGCCCTTTCAATTTCCAGAGCCTCCAATTTTTGCGCCTTATCCTCCACCATTTCCAGCCAGAGCAGAGGATCGCAAGGAGGAGCCAGCGCAGGCTGATGATGATGGCGATGATGATGGCGGAGGTGATGGTGCTCCAGAGGGTGAAGGCCAGTGAGGTCATTGGCAAATTTCAAGCTTGGGGGAGATTTCCTTTTTTAAGTATTTTTATATATGAATTGCTGTCATGTTTCTTTTGGGCGGTATAGCCCCAGACTATCATTTGTGGATGTTTTCGGTTTATTTTGGGATGCATGTATGATGCATTGGTACGTTGGTTTTATTAAATATATAAACGTATGTTTTGGTTTATAATATTTAAATGCTTGTGCTTTATTTTAGTTGTTATGCTTTTAGCCATATTTTGGGGTATGTGCAGATTATTTGGTTTACTTGATGCCATGTGTTATGGCTTCTCCTTATTTGGGCAGGGTGTTATTTTTTTTGTTGCTTCATGCCTAATTTATTTTGATCCCCCCTTTCGCCCCGTTCTGTAACTGTAAATATGCTGGGTGAGGGTGTTTTAGCTGTTAATTTTTGATCGTGGCTAATGACAAGCGCCTAGTTGTTATGGCTGTCTCTTAGAGTCGTGTCAAGCATGTATGTGTTAGGGGTTGTGAATCGATAAGTCGAGACTGTTTTTGATCCGTCCTTAGCAAGCACCGATCAACTGTTTTAGCTAATTATTTTTCGATTTTATTTCGCACGTTGATTTCTTTGAGAGTATATTCATTCTTATAATCTTTCATTTCTTCAAGGTAATAAAGGGCTTGGGTGCTTTTACAGTTTTGGATCTTAGACTCTGGCATGTTGTAGAATAAAATATATAAAAATAGAATTAATTGAAAAGGAGATTGAATATCGAAAGCCTTGCGGTGGGTCGAGATGGAGCGTAAAACGCACTCGCCCATAAACGCAGGACCGATGTTGAGATGGAGCATAAAATGCACTCATCAAATAATCTTCAGATTTCATAAAGTCTAATTTGGCTTATGTTGATTACGTGGCCTTTGCTGCTCGAGTGATTAGATTCATAGGGGTGCTCAACGCCTAGTGCCCTAAAGCCGTCTGGTTTGGGAGTCACTGATCAAAAGCTCATTTATGGGTAGCTCTATTTAGCCTAAGGTAATTAAGGACTGTCCGAGTCAGATTTTTCTGTCTTCATGCTAGAGCATTTTAATCTTTTCCTGTGCTTGCATCTTTTAGTCTTAATGCTTGTTGATTGTTTAAGTTGCGTGGTGTGTATATTGATTTTAGCTTTCGACTGTGCAAGTTTTTTTTGAGCTATGTTTAGTTTGGATGGTTGGTTTTCGCTCACATAGAATGGATCAAGTACAGTCTCATGCTTGCAAATTTGATTTTAAGCCCCCTTTCATGTCAGTGTTTGTCCTATTCTCGGAGAGGCTCTATAAGTACGCTTTGAAGCCGTGGTATTTATTCTATAGTAGTAGTTTCCTTTCGCGTCTTCCTGTAATGTAGGTGTGGATGTTAGATAGTTTGCTTGAGGGCAAGCAAAAGCTTAAGTTTGGGGCTATCTGATGTGTGGTATTTATATCGCATATCAGATTCTCTAAAGCTTAAGACGTTGCTTGTTTTTTGTTTTATTTGTTGTGCTTTTGTATATATTTCGTTGTTGTTATGCTCTTCCTATTTGATGCAGGGATGTTTGGATCATTTTCAGCTTGCAGGGGCAAAAATTGTCATTTTCTACACTCTGGCGCCGCAGCGCCAGAGCCCAGTCTTAAGCTCGCGCCGCAGCGCCAACTCCTGGTTCATGCTGATGTCATCTGGCGCTGCAGCGGCCCGGTCCTTCTTATTCTCGCGCTATAGGCTCCGCGCCGCAGCGTCACCAAGCAGTTATAGGCTCCGCGCCGCAGCGTCACCTCCGGTGCCTAGCCAGTGGTTAGCGTTTAATGACCTAAAAATAAAGGAGGAAAAGAAAATAGATAAAGCAGAGAGGACGGCAGCAAAAAGGCGAGATAGACGAGATGAAAACCAAGATTTTTATGTGGTTCAGCTATTACCCTCTATAATAATAGCCTAGTCCACGTCCAATACCAACTAGTATTGGAGACTCAATTTATTTCTTTAAATTGACTCCTTTTACAAAACAGTTCAAAAACTTGAATTATAAAATTCACTTGAGCACTTTTGCTCCTTGTGCACCAATGCACTCCTTAAGCACCTATGCTTCCTTGAACCTGTTTGTAAACAATCCTTAATCCACCCGGATTAAATTTCTTTAGACAACGCTTAGTCTAAAAATATAAGATTACAAATATAGAGGTCTAATGATCAAAGAAAATAATCAATTTAACAATGCAAGGCTCACATAATGAATGCAATGATCAAAGAGTAAAAGATATCACCAGTTAAAGCTCACGAAAATCAGCTATAGAAATCTGATAATTAAATTGCCCAGCAGCTTTGTAATAATTGCACCAAGATTGATAAAATAACTTTTTCAAGTATGATAGTGCAAATATAATTCGTAGGTGTTATTTTTGTACTGATATCTCAGTTGAATTTATATCCCAAAATATTACCATTCACTCTCTAAGAGATAAATCAGTTCTGTTGAAATCAATTAACAATTTATTTTCGTTAGAACCAATTTAGTCGGATAAAGAATATAATCAGTTTAAGTCAAATCCGTGAAACATGTTTGACTCCTTCAAAGCTAATTCACTTTAGAAATAAATATCTTGGAAGTATTAACAAGGTGTTAGTTTCGTAATTAACAATATATAAACCCATCACACTTGTTACAGAATAAATCACATAGGAGATTTACAAGGGTGTTAGTTCCGTAATATAAGCCAAGTATTAATCAACACACCTTCCAAGATAATCATTATCTTAGAGTCCCAAGATATATGCACATACTTTTGACTCCTACAGCAAACATGACTCTTAAATAGATAATACTACTTCACAGCCACGTGTGTCATGCTAACCAATATCTCAAACTAAGAATTCTCTTCTGATATCAACATATATCCGATAATTATTGTCACGGTTATACATGGTAACAAAAATACTAAACATTTAATGTCAATAAAATCAATTAGTATTTAAAACCCTTTTTCCCTTTTAATCATGCATAACACAATTATCATATAATATGCACATAATATGTCCTAGAGCCTTGTATTGAAAAATCAAATATTTGCAATGACCTTACAATTATTTTTTTAAGACTCAAGGTCTTCAAGGCTTTTGACCATCAATGATCCTTTTATCAAATTCCTGAAATTTCATAGTAAATAATTTAGTACATATAATCAAATCATCATCAAAACATTAAGGTTAGAATATTAACAAGTTAACATTCTCCTCCTTTTTGATGATGACAACACCAAAAGTTTTAACTCCCCCTAAATCCATGCATACTATTTTTCAGGATATTTATAAAGTTAAAATACCAATCATTCTTTAAACAATATCCATAACCTGCAAAAATGTTAGTATAACACATAATAGACATCAAACCAAAAATATTTAATAACAAATTATGCAAAGGTCTTATGTAGAAAAACAATAATCATCCATAAACATAAAAAAAATCTCCAACCTTCATCTGCAGCATTCCAAAATCATTCCAAACCATATCTCCCCCTTTGGCATCATACAAAAAGATCGTTTAGATATCAATATCCTCGATATGGACCACGGGTAGAGGATGAGTAGTAAAGAAAGGACGATGGAAAATACGATGTATTTTTTCTTCCCAAGAAAAGTCATGAGCAAAGCGAGGAGGACGAGGAATAAATGTCTCATTTGGTAGAGGAAGGTCTAAAAAATCTCCAACGTACTCGGCCATCCAATTACATTGAGGCCATTCACGGATTGGAGAGTTCATCCTGTCAAAATATAGCTTTCGACCAACATCATTCATACGCACAGCCATAAAATCAGCAAATTCCCCAATTTGATGACTAACAAACTTCAGTTCCTGACTTAATTGACAAGAATTTCTGTTAACTTTCCTTTGAAGAGCTTCAACCATAGCAGTAGTATGTAACTCAAACCCAGCCTGTAAATCAATAAACTCGTCTTCCATTTCGAGTGAAAATTTATTGTAAATCATTGGCGCGGATGGGCAACTTACCTTTTACCTAGAATATTAAGCCTATGCTTAATTTCAACCATGTCAACCTGCATGGTTTCCTGATTCTGTAGAATGGTGGTTAACATGTTCAAGATCTCAGGAGATGGTTCAGAGGGTTTAGGCAAAGGTGAAGAAGAGGAAGGAGTAGAAACCGTTGGGATAGGATCAGGAACAAACCGTACAAACAAACCATTACTGAGAGACAGATGAGATTGTTTCAAATAGGCAGAATCGATATACTCATTGTGAGAGAGAATTACTTCATCCTCAAGATAGATGTTAAAATGTTGAAACACTTTGGTTAGAAAACAACCATAGGAGAGACATTTCTTAGACTGACGGATGTAACTTAGCATATGCGATAACAACATGATGAGAAAATTTAAACGACATTCCCTTAAGAATTATAGCCACAACAACCAAATCCTGATACGTAAAATCTGAACCACCACCAAGACGGGGAAACAGATTGTAATGGACCAACTTATGAATCACACTAGCAATAGGACAAACATCAATTATTTTTGGAGTAAACAGAGTTGTGATGGTAGAATTGTTCAAAACAATTTGAAGTTGTTCAAGAGGTGGAAAAGGATAATTGGCAGCACCTTTTCAAGTGAACGGACTAGGTCCAGAAGAGGGAATACCCAGAATACTACCAAAGTCCACAATAGTAAAGAACAATGATTTGCCCTTAACATACGACGTGTAACAATCACTGTGGCACTCGAGATTTGTATAGAACTATTGAACCAACCTCGGGTAAGCCTTAGTAGGAGGAAACAACATTGATGTTAACCCACAAGATTTGAAAAGTTTTTCGAGATGAGAATTGTTAACATAAAACAAGTCTAGACTTTTCTCATAAACAAACTATTTTGTAGCAATCGAAGATTTAAAACGTTCTTCAAAAACATGTCCGCTAAAGAAATTATCAGGTAAATCGGAGAAAGAAGTACCAGAATTTACCAGAAAGGTAGGATCAAGTTGGGAGGAAGAATTTCCATGTTCGGAGACTGATTCACCTTCTGTTGATCGGTGGATTTTAAGAAAGAAAAAGTAGAATCCGAACCATCCGAGTAAACATCATCGGACGATACATGCACAGACTTTTGCTTGCCCTTTTGTTTGTACTTCTTCTGAGATGTTACTTTATATGGTGATCGGGTCTGTGAACCATCGTTGATGGTGATTCCAGACGATCGTTTACCGGCCCTCGTTTTCATGTTATAGAAGAATGAAGCATAAGAGAACACAAGATTTCAGAACTTAAAGTGGGTTGGTAAAGTAAGAGAGAAGGATAGGATTTAAGAGAGTTGGAAACCAAGAGGACACCTCGAGAAAATAACGCTATGCACATCTTTTCAAATCATCAAAGATAATTATAAAATCTGTAACACTGTTATAATGTGATAATACCGAGAATAGAGCCATATATTGATACGTTTCTTAGTAATAAAAAGTAATAGATATTATTAGATTCATGAACCAAGAAAGATGAAGTAAAATAGGCAGATGTATTCTATTTAATATCATGCAGATATACTATACCATATAAAGTATGTGAACACATATTATACCAGGCACAATCCAAGTTCCCTTCTTAACATACAAAATCTCTCTTCACTTAAGGCTTTAGTAAATATATCAGCTAACTGATTTTCGGTAGGAATAAAAATTAATTTAATCAAACCTTTTGAAACATTATCCCTTAAGAAATGATGTCTTACCTCAATATGTTTTGTACGTGAATGCAAAATAGGATTTTTAGAAATATTAATTGCACTTGAATTATCACAGTATATAGGCACACTATCACATAGAATATTAAAATCACATAAAGTTTATCTCATCCACAGTATTTGAGAGCAACAACTTCCTGCAGCTAAATATTCACCCTTAGTGGTTGATAAAGCAACTGATGTTTACTTTTTACTGTGCCAAGAAACAAGACTTTGTCCCAAAAATGTACAAGCACCACTTGTACTTTTTCTATCGATTTGACATCCTACATAGTCAGCATCTGAGTACCCAATTAGTTCAAAATGATTACAAATTGGATAAAATAAACCTATATTGATAGTACCACTTAAATATTTGAGTATTCTTTTAACAGCTTGTAAGTGGGATTCCTTTAGTTTTGCTTGAAATCGATCACAACGACATACACTATACATTACGTCAGGTCTAGATGCAGTTAAATATAATAAGCAGCCGATCATACCTCGGTATTTGGCTAAGTCTACATCTATACCTTTTTCATCAGAAGTAAGCTTTATTCATGTTCTCATTGGTGTAGCCTTTGAGGTTGATCCTTCGAAACCAAATCTCATTTGTGTAGTTGGTTTGATGAATATAGATCCCTTCCTTTATTTGTTTGATTTGGAGTCCCAAAAAGTAATTCAGTTCTCCCATTACGCTCATATCAAACTCATTATGCATACACTTTGAAAACCACTCACAAATAAAATCATTAGTAGCACCAAATATTATGCCATCTATATATATTTGCACAATAATAATATCCTTATTTACATGCTTAATAAATAATATAGAATCAATTTTACCTCTAGTAAATCTATTTAAAAGTAGATACTTACTCAACCACTCGTACCAAGCCCTTGGAGCTTGTTTGAGACCATAGAGAGCTTTCTTTAGCTTATAGACATGATTTGGATATTTCTCATGTTCAAATCCGGGAGGTTGCTTTACGTATACCTCTTCATTGATGTATCCGTTGAGGAAGGCGCTTTTCACGTCCATTTGATAAAGCTTAAATTTCTTGTAACAAGCAAATGATAGGAAGATTCGGATAGACTCAAGCCTTACAACTGGGGCATAAGTTTCATCGTAGTAGATCCCTTCTTGTTGATTGTATCCTTGAGCTACCAACCTAGCTTTGTTGCGAGTGATAGTTCCATGCTCATCAAGCTTATTCTTGAATACCCATTTTGTCCCTATAATAGAAAAACCTTCAGGAGGAGGCATAAGTTCCCATACTTGGCATCTTTCAAACTGTTGAAGTTCCTCTTGCATTGCCATAAGCCAACTTTCATCAACAATAGCTTCCTTAGTATTATTTGGCTCAACTTTTGACAAGAATGCACAATGATTTTGTAAGCCTCTTCAAGTGGTGATTCCTTTATTGATATCTTCAATGATATTTTCCAGTGGATGATTCTTGAGATATCTTGCAGTCTTTGGCATATGGGCATCGTTTATTGTCTCTTCTTGTTGGGGGAAGTCTTCTTCAAGTTCTTGTGTTATTTTTTGTTCCACTTCTTGCGAATTGTCTAATTCAGCTTGCTGAACTTCTTCATTCGGTCTGCTGAATATACCTTTTCGATTTGCTGGATTCGCTGAAGTCTCCAAGTTACCTGCATCCTCATCTCTTTCTTTTGGAAGATCATTGTTAGTTTCCTTGAATGTAACATGAACAGATTCTTCAACACTTAACTTGTTAACATTAAATACACGGCATGCCTTACTATTTTGTGAGTAGCCAATAAAAATTCCTTCATGGGATTTAGCATCAAATTTTCCCAAGTTATCACTAGTATTGAGAATAAAGCATTTAGAACCAAAAACTTTGAAATAACTTATGTTAGGAATTTTACTATGTAAAAGCTCATAAGGGGTTTTCAATATGATTGGACGAATAAGTACTCTATTCAAAATATAACAAGATGTATTTACAGCCTCGGCCCAAAACTTCTTAGGAAGTTTACTTTCTTGTAACAAGGTTCTAGCTGTTTCTTGTAATGTTCTATTCTTTCTCTCCACTACTCCATTTTGTTGAGGAGTTCTAGGAGCTGAAAATTCATGGCTAATTTCTTTTTGATCACAAAATATTATGAAGTCTTTTTGAAATTCAGTACCATGATCGCTTCTAATTCTAATGAGTTTAAAGCTATATCTTGTTTCAAGATTTCTTATCAACATTTCAAACTCTTTAAATGCCTCATCTTTTGTTCTTAAAAATAATACCCATGTGTATCTAGAAAAATCATCAACTATTACAAATGCGTAAAACTTACCATTAATACTAGCATGTCTTTCTGGTCTAAACAAATCAAGATGCAGTAATTGCAAGGGAGGAGAAGTTGATACCATGTTCTTTGCGGTGAATGATGTTCTTACTTGTTTCCCGAGTTGACAAGGAACACAAACTCCCTTCTTTTCATGCTTTATTTTTGGCAATCCTTTGACAAGGTTCTTTGAGGATAGTTTCTTGATTAAATCCAAGTGAACATATCCCATCCTTTTATGCCATAAATTAGCCTCATCTTGCATAGTGACAAGACACAGTCCTTCATCCTATTGCTCAAAATCAAGAGTATATATATTTCCTTCCCTTTGTGCAACTAGAGTAGAATTGTTAGAACCATGAGAAATTGTGCATTTTTCTTTTTCAAAAGAAAGTTGATGACCACTATCCATTAATTGACTAACACTTATAAGATTAAATTCAAGTCCACTAACAAGATGTACATTATCAATATTGACCTTACCATTGCCGATTTTACCTTTCCCGATAATGTCGCAAGTTCGATTACCTCCAAAAGTAACTGTTCCATTTTTCTTCTTGATTTTTAATTCCACGAACTTTGATTTATTACCGGTCATGTGACGAGAACATCTACTATCAAGAATCCATTTTTGAGATGGAACCCTTGCCTTGAAACATACCTGTCAAGAAAAGATAATTCATCCTTTTGGTACCCACATCTTTTTGGGTCCTTTAATGTTAGTTGCAAGTATATCACTCTTTTTAATCCATACCTTCTCAATCTTATTTTTCTTAAAACAATTTATGTCTAAGTGACCTTTAATACCACAATTTCTACATGTTGTGAAAGGAGAACAATAATTTAATCTAAAACGTGATTTCGATTTTAGCATTTCACATTCCCCTTTTTATGCATGAGGTTGTAACCGATTCCTTGTCTTTCAAAAGTAGGTCTTTGTTTACCTAATATGACATTTAAGTTTTCTTCTCCTTGAACAAACTTAGCAAGAGATGATTTCAATGAATCTATTTCCTTTTGAAGTTCATTAGTAGGAATGGTTTTACAAAGAGATTCATCACTAAATGCATCAATACATACATCTCTCATTTTATGTTCAATAGTCAACTTTTGAACTTCATTATTCAAAAATCTTACTCTATTGAAAAGTATTTTGTTATAATTATCAAGATAATTATTCTTTGCAATCAAAACCTTTTCTTCTTTACAAGATGATTCTTTTTCGATTTCTTTCTTTTCATCTATTAAACAGTCAACTTCACTCATTAACGAATTAACTAATCCTTTTCAATATGCATTATTTTCTTTCAATTTTTCATTTTCTTGTTTCAAAGAATTAAACTCATAAATAGATACCTTGTTTGATTCACCTTTTATTCCCATAAAGCAGACTTGAGCTAGGTCATCCTTGGCATCAATCTTGACTTCGGTCTCCTCCTCATCACTCCAAGTGACAAGTGCTTTGTTTCTCTTGTTGTCCTTGAAACCTGTTTTCCTCTTGTTGTTTAGTTGAAAGTAGTCTTTTTTGAAGTGACCAGGACTTCCACATTCGAAGCATGTTTCTTCGGTTTGCTTTCCCTTGAACTTGTTTGAGTTGAACGTGTTCCTCCTCTTGTTCTTCCTTTGAAGTAGTCCTTTGAGTCTTCTTGACATCATAGCAATTTCCTCATCGGAGTCGTCATCAAGTTCATCTTCATTTTCTACATTAAGAGCTAAAACTTTTCTTCGAGGGGTTTCCTCCTCATCATCATATCTCTTTAGTTGATGTTCATATTCCTTAAGTTCATCGAAAAGAGTTAGAGTATCCATAGTAGAAATAGTAGCAGAATCTTGAAGAGTAGTAATTTTAGAAGCAAACCTTTTGGGCATAGCCCGAAGTAACTTACGGTTAATCTCACTTTGTGGGATGGATTTGTCAAGTAGCTTCAGAGAGTTTAGTAGAACAAGGAATCTTTCTTGAGCTATCTTTATAGTTTCGTCTTTCTCAAGTTTGAGCATTTCATAGTCGTGCATGAGCATGCTTAGTTTGACTTCTCGAACTTTGGATGTACCTTCATGGCTCATTATTAAAGTGTCCCACATTTCCTTAGCAGTGTTGCAAGATGAAACTTTGTCGATCTTGGATTGTACCATGCCGCTAAGTAATGTGTTCATTGCCCTTGAATCGTAGGAGGCCATGTACGTTTCAGTTGAGTCCATTTCGAGCAAGGTCTTTGGAGTACCATCGTCTTTCCTTGGAGTAACAGGTCTATTCTCCATGACCCACCATTCCCAAGGATCCCTTTTAAGATAGATCCTCATCCAGAATTTCTAGAAGTTGTAGTTTTCTGTTCCATGCAGCAGAGTAGGTCTATTTGTTGATTGACCTTCTTGATTGTTGTTCACGAATTGTGCCATGTTAGAATCGTTCCCAACAAGTCACCTTTAAGACCAAGATAAGTAGAGCCAGGCTCTGATACCAAATGAAATTCAGATAAGGCACACTTAGAAGGGGGGTTGAATAAGTGTAGGAACAACTATGACCAATTTTTGAACTTAAGTAATAACTATACAATTCAGCTTACTATATTAACTAATGCAGCTTGCTGGATAAATACGGTTTGCTGAATTAAAACTTTACTCCTGTTATTTAATGAAAATAACTAGCTTAATTAATTTCTTTCAAAAAAATCTTAGTGTCAACAATATATCTTATGATAATGAAAATACTCAATTTTATTTATCAAAACAATGACATATCTTTTTGTGAGCAAATAAGATAAAGCAAGTAAAAATATGAACACCAAGATTTTTACGTGGTTCAGCTATTACGCTCTATAATAATAGTCTAGTCCACGTCCAATACCAACTAGTATTGGAGACTCAATTTATTTCTTTGAATTGACTCCTTTTACAAAACAGTTCAAAAACTTGAATTACAAAATTCACTTGAGCACTTTTGCACCTTGTGCACCAATGCACTCCTTAAGCACCTATGCTTCCTTGAACCTGTTTGTAAACAATCCTTAATCCACCCGGATTAAATTCCTTTAGACAACGCTTAGTCTAAAAATATAAGATTACAAATATAGAGTTCTAATGATCAAAGAAAATAATCAATTTAACAATGTAAGGCTCACATAATGAATGCAATGATCAAAGAGTAAAATATATCACCAGTTAAAGCTCAGGAAAATCAACAGTAGAAATATGATAATTAAATTTCCCAGCAGCTTTTTAATAATTGCACCAAGATTGATAAAATAACTTTTTTAAGTATGATAATGCAAATATAATTCGTAGGTGTTATTTTTGTACTGATATCTCAGTTGAATTTATAACCCAAAATATTACCGTTCGCTCTCTAAGAGGTAAATCCGTTCCGTTGAAATCAATTAATAATTTATTTTTGTTAGAACCAATTTAGTCGGATAATGAATATAATCAGTTTAAGTCAAATTCGTGAAACAGGTTAGACTCCTTCAAAGCTAATTCACTTTAGAAATAAATATCTTGGAATTATTAACAAGGTGTTAGTTTCGTAATTAACAATATGTAAACCCATCACACTTGTTACAGAATAAATCACATAGGAGATTTACAAGGGTGTTAGTTCCGTAATATAAGCTAAGTATTAATCAACACACCTTCCAAGATAATCATTATCTTAGAGTCCCAAGATATATGCACATACTTTTGACTCCTTCAGCAAACATGACTCTTAAATAGATAATACTACTTCACAGCCACGTGTGTCATGCTAACCAATATCTCACACTAAGAATTCTCTTCTGATATCAACATATATCCGATAATTATTGTCACGGTTATACATGGTAACAAAAATACTAAACATTTAATGTCAATAAAATCAGTTAGTATTTAAAAACCTTTTTCCCTTTTAGTCATGCATAACACAATTATCATATAATATGCACATAATATGTCCTAGAGCCTTGTATTGAAAAATTAAATATTTGCAATGACCTTACAATTATTTTCTTAAGACTCAAGGTCTTCAAGGCTTTTGACCATCAATGATCCTTTTACCAAATTCCTGAAATTTCACAATAAATAATTTAGTACATATAATCAAATCATCATCAAAACATTAAGGTTAGAATATCAACAAGTCAACACTAACAACCATTTACAGATTTCCACAAGCTTAGCTCATCAATTTGGACATTAAAAGCAAGTATTTCAAGACATTACTAAAAACTTGTAAAACTTGAAATTTGATAGCATAGAACATGATCAACACCTTAGTAATAGGTATATGAACTTGACTAACATCATGGTATCCATTATCAAACTATCTAACAAGAAATTCCAAGACTTTGAAGAAAACGCTACCAAAATATAGAATAGGAATATTACCTTCTATAGCTTGAAACTCCTCACACTTGCTCCTAACTTCTGATTACTTACTCACTCACTCTCCACTTGAATAAATTTTAGATTTCTGGCAACCAAAATGTGAAGGGAATGCTCCAATTTATAGAAAAATTAAAACCCATACAAATCCATTGCCATTGAGTTTGAACCCAAAGGAAGAAGAAGAAGAAGAATTGTGGACAAAGAGTAGTAGATATCTTGGCAAATCATGGCAACTATTTTTCCCACACCCCTCTTCATCATTGGCTACAATTGCTAGCTTAAGGAATACAAGGAGAAAGGAAATACACGTGAATGAGGAACGAGGGGAAATGACTCTCCATTTGGGACTATCTCAATACTCAGCATTTGCAAAACCAATACTTAGCATACTTAGGTTTTATTCCATTTTTAGTTTATAAAGTAATTTGATGGGATTATATTGTGATAAATTAGGGATAAATATATACATAATCATATAATCCATGCACATTGGTTTATTTCAAATAATATTTACATTAGACTGGAATATAACTTAGTTGGGTATCAATATTATTTTTCATAAAACTCATTATTCTAATTTCTACATAAATATTAAAATAATTATTTAATAATTATTATTTATTTGGTCAAAGTTATTTTCTCTCATAGGTTTAAAATACCCATTTAATTACTCCCACACATAACATGGGGTCATATAAGACTCTCTCATACCACTTAGTAATTTACATAAGTTAAGCTTACTTTAATCATATAGTTTTATATAATAATTATTCACATTCCAATGTCACACCTCATTTTACAACCTCTATTATGCAACTACATACATATATATCCACACACACATATATATATATATACATATTCTTATCATCATACATGACACATTGGGCCACATCAAATTAAATCAATTGGGCTAAGCACACTAAAGCACATGGACTCTATTATTTAATCTAGCACATAAATTGATTGGGCCACATCTCTTAATTCTTATAACATATCACATTAATGTTGTTGGGCTTGGATATATCCTAAGTCCAATACATTATTAATTTAATGACCCAACTAGATTAGAAAATTAATTAGGCCATACAAGGCTTATCACTTAAGCTTAATTAAGCTCATTATTGTTTCTATTCTCGTACCACACAAGACATTTCAACGTTTTTAACAGAAACTCCACATTCTTCCTTAATTATTATATATTCAATTTGAATTCATTTGAATAAGCTCATCTCGCAACACATATATAGTTATATTCAAATAAATATTCATTTTCGTTAATATATTCATTTAATAATATTCAGAAATTCTCGGGTATTACACTTAATGCTTTCTTAGACTTAGATCTAGTGACAGGACCAAATTTTCACCTACAATAAACGTAGGCGTGTCAATTTCCTAAAGTAGGTATGGATAGGATGAATGCCATGATGTGTTTTTAAGGTTTTTTTAATCTTATCCTGCAAAATAGAGGTCAACTATTTTGATGATAGGATAATATGAAAGGATGTACAAAATAGGGAATGTACGTTTACATTATGATATCTACATTGTGCTATTTATATTGGAATTGAAAACTTTACATTGAATTAAAAGAGGAAGGTATGAAGAGGCTTCCCTTCGATTTTGTTAATCAAAGGCTGACCTATCTTAGCCTACTCTCGCGGCTTTTTCGGCGTGAAGGTCCCCAGATCATCGCAATCTATTAGAGGAGAAATTAATCCGATCTTTCAACTGGAGCGGATCTGAGTGGTGCTTTTTCATGAGCCCCGAAGAATTAGCCGTCCTCGAAGACATTACTCTGTCACCGACGGGTTTGCCTCCTGGTGGAGGAATCACACAACATACATTCACATACATCGTGTCTCACCGTATGCATATGATGGCATTGGTGCGAAGCAATAATATTTGTGCGAAGCACTAATATGAAGCAGGAAAGTATTCATTCACATTCATTCAATGTAAAGAAGTAGCATTCACACTTACATTCAATGTAGAGACGCAGCATTTCACACATACGCAAATATGAAAGGGAAATTTTGAAAAGATTTGAACGCGGCCTAAGCCCTCTACTGTCCCCAGCAGAGTCGCCACCTGTCAACATTGGAAAAAAATCTGGTTCGAGTTGGACCCGAATCTTTCTTTTCCTAAGTTCTACCCTTATTTTATCTTTTTTATTAAAAAGGTTTTGAAGGGTTTTTTAAGAAAAGGCCAACATGTGTTATGTTGACGATTTGATCGTTTTACAGAGTCACCAGTTGTTAGATTTGAAATGGTTGTACCAACTCAACCAAATTTTGTTTTAAAAGGAGGCCCAATAGCTGGACACTGTCGAAACTGAATCTTTGAAACTGAAGTTCTAAGTTCGTGGGCTTGGACACTGTCGAAACTGAATCTTTGAATATTTATTGAATTAAATAAATATTTTTTGATGATTTAATTATTGAATTAAATAATTAATTGATAAATTTATGGTAGATTAATTTAATTATATGTGTTACATTGATTAAATTAATGTATAGAATTTTATTATTCAAAGTATGAATTTAATTGAGCTTATTTGATTAAATAAATTATTTAATACATATAATATTATTCTAATTAATTTAATAATTAATTAGAGATTTAATGATTTGACATAATTAATAAAAGAGAAATTTAATTATATGACTATGTGATTTAATGTGAAATTATTCTATTTTATTTAATTGATTTAAATAAGATATTTGATTAATTGATTAATTTAAAGTGTGACAATTAACTATCTAATAAGAGTTAATTAAATTAATTAAGAAGGGAGTAATAAAAGGGGACTAGCCAAACAATGCCTTAATGGGGATTGCGGCCAGTTAAACCATTACGGATTAACTGACCACTATCTCCACCAGTTGCTATATACGCATATTATATACTTATACATCTATATCAGTTTCACAAAACATATATCATATGTCAGAGTAAAGTAAAGAGAAAAGAGAGAAATTGAGAGAAGAATTGAGTAAAGAGGAGATTGAAGAATTAAGGTTATATAATCAAACAAGTAGCAATGGGTAATTCCTTCGTCTTTAATTTTGAATTCAAGTTCTTAAAGTTTTCCATTAACGTATTTTATAAATTCTCTATGAAAAACTAAATTAGTGATTAACGCATGATATGAGTGTATATGTGTTATTATATGATTATAATATGTTTTATATCTTGTATGAATGATTTAAAGTAATTAAATTCATGCAATTATGCCTTAATTGAGTTTTCAAAAATTTCAGAGTTTTTCATTATCGTGTTTTTAAAATCCTCTGTTAAGAATTATTTTGATAATTAACTTAAGATGTGATCATATATATGTTAGTATATGTTAATAACATGTTATATATCATGTATACATGAATCACAGTGATTAAATTCAAGTAATTATGTTTTAATTGGGTTTTGTGAAGTTATAGAGTATAAAATTGTATATATGGCCCTTACGAATAATTGTATACCATTAATGATTTTCTTAACTTAAATTTATCAGTAAATTATGATAATACATGTTAAACCAAAGAAAACCAACTTTGAACGGATGGATTCGGAGTTATAACGAATCCGTGACGTCAAATTTCGTGTTTTTCTTAAAAACCGTCAAGAACACCAAGCACAGTGAAATTTCATAATTTGATTTGAGTAATTGCATGATTTAAGATGTTAAAAACATGTTAGAAACATGGTATGATGTTTCTATAAAGTTTATACTTCATAGAAATCACTAGTGTTAGTTTAATTTGAATTTAATTGGGCTAAAAGCTGTCAAAATCGCGAACTGTTGCTGAACCGCATGGGCATGCCCGCCCCAGCCGGCTTTATGCCCGCTCCAGCGGGTCCCATACAGATTATACCCGCCCCAGCAGGCCTAACCCCCGCCCCAGCGGGGGTAGTGCATAGAAAAAAAATTCTATTTTGACCTCCTATAGTAACATAAGAATAACTTCTTCATACGAACTCTGATTAAGGCGATTTAGGATGATTCGGAAAGATAACGAGTAGACCTACAACTTTCATTCTATAAGTTTTTTGATTTGAAGTCGCTAACATGGGTCAAAATGTCCATCTTTGTGACTGATGCGTATTCGGAGGCGATCGGAGGGCGTCGGACATGCACGTATGCAAATGCAGTTCTCTCGACAATAAAAGATGTTGTTCTAAGTTATAAACATGAATATTATATAATTTGAAATTCATGTTAATAAACTAAGTTATTGACATGTATGAGATAATGTGAAGGTTCAAGCCAACAAACTAAGTGCGAACTTGAATATTGTGATTATAAAACTTGATTATGATTGTTTAAAGGGTTATACATGTGTGATATGCATGTTGTGAGTTTATATTCATGTTATGTGGTTAGTCAACGAGTAATTTTATAAACCAACTTGTAAGTTGAACTTAAGTGAATAGTTCAACAGTTAAACATGGTAGTTATGAAAACTAATCGATGTCATATACATAATGTAATGTGTAGGACATTGAGGAATTGAATTGTAACTTTATTTATAGCTTGCGCATGAGGCAAGTTTCCTTACCCTAACTCAATTACGATTATGCAAGTTTTTAAACTTTACTTTTACATTGAGCAAGTATTCTATCTCTAACTCATTATCGTTAAGCAAGTTTTCTTATCTAAACTCTTGAAGTTGAATAAGCGTTCTATTCCTTATTCTTATGTCAAGCAAGTTACTAAACTCAAAGTTTACTTTTATTGAGCAGGTTTTCTATTCTTGAAATATTATCATAATACAAGTTCTTATACTTGTTAGTCAAGTTGAGATTTCATATGAGATATTATATTACCTTTAAAAGCATGATTCCAATTATACAATATTAATTCGATTGTATGCTCTTGAGAAGTTATTATTCAATTTGAATATCGTTTATTGTTGAACCTTGTAAGACTAGCGAACCCTTACTGATTCGACTAGCCCATAGTTGATGAACGTTCTAAATTCTAGAACTATTAGCGAGCTTATCCGAACCAAACTTCTTTTGGTGCGGACTCTGATGTCAAACTGAGATGAACAACCCTATTATAGGGGATTGACGATGCTTTAGCGTTAAGATATTGTGCACAGTATGGGTACTAGACGCTGATTCCCCTAAGTACAAGAAGTAGAGTCCATAGTCTTATGACTGTTAAAGGTTTCAAGTATAAACACTTGACAACCTAGGACATAGTTCAAGGTCTTATGACCCTCATATTTTTTTTGATTCTTGTATTCATTCTTGATTCAAAAGTCGAGTTTTCTTATTTCAGAAGTCTTTGATTCACTCGCAAGTTATTATATTATTGTTATATTGTTATACTTATGGGCAATCGTGCTCACTCTTGCGTAATAATAACATTGCAGTTAAGAACGAAAGGTCCAACGAGCCTTCTACTAGCAAAGGCAAGGGCAAGGTCAACAAGTGATGAAGACTTATTGTTTATTTGATATGTCATTGTTTAAGACTTATGTTAAAGATGTGTAAAACTATTTATTTGTTTACATTTCCGCATTTGAGATTTAAGGTTAGTATGACCTGGGATTGATTTTGTATTTTTATTCAGATGTTGTAACCCCATAAGGGGAGATGTTGGTTTTATTTCTATCTATTGCATGGTTGCATTTATTATGGGTAGATAGATAGATGATATTTGTACTGTGAGCACCAAATTCTTTGGCAATTGAAGTACCTGGATTTGGGGGTGTCACAGGTTGGTATCAGAGCTGTAGGTTATGAACCTAGGTGGGGGGAAACCTTAGGGTAGTAGCCTTTTAAGAGATCGAGAATATAGTAATGATAAATTCTTATCGAGTTCTAAGAAAGATAATAACTTACTTTATGTGCTATGTGTTTATACTTATATACTCGAGTATCGATTAACATCACATAATAACTAAGACTTAAAATTTGATTTGTCAGGATGTCGGATGCTGGGGAACCCAATCAGCCTAGGGACGTTGTACCCCGAGAGGCTAGGGAGGAGGAGCCCCGAGACATTTACACAGTCTAGGAGCAGTTGATTCGACGAGAGCCATCTCCTTTGATCACAGTCATTCGTCGGGAGCATGAGCCGGTGTTCAATTCAGAGGAGGACTCTGAGGAGATAGAGATTCAGGCTGAGGCAGCTGAGGAGGATGAGGAAGACCTTGAAGCGTTCCCACCGAACTCTATCAGTACTGAGATGTATGACAAACTGTATGACCGTAACATAGAGTTACGAGATACTGTTCAAGAGCTGTGGGAGTAGACGGTTACTCAAAAGTCTACCATCGAGCAGAAGGATGGTGAGATGGAGGCTCTTTACACACGTCTTGGAGACGTAGAGTGGGAGTTGATCCACGAGAAGGGCCAAAGTAAAAAAAAGTCAAAAGAGATAGAGAATTTGAAGAATGAATTAAAAGAGAAATCAGCAAGGCTTGCCATAGCAGAGGATGCTTGGGTGAGAGATTCACGACGTGTAGATCTTGCAGAAGATAACTGTCTAGCGAAGAAGGCCAAGCTTGAGGAGACGCACTATATGATTCAAAATGCAATTGATGAGGCCCAGGATCGGGTTATGAGATATCCAGTTCAGTTCGAAGGTCTACCGTGGTACATGCTAGATCGCAGGACGATGTCCCGTATTATGGAAGAAGAGCGTAGCAAAGCTGTTCGACGCCTTAGTAGGCAGTGATAGGAACAGTTTGATTATGTGAAAACTTATCTGGTAGTATGTAAATTTTGATGTGTTTATAAACAGAGGAATATTTTGATGATTTAAATCCTGTAGATTCTTTATCTCGGGATAGTTGATGTAAATAGCAGTGATGCTATCGTATTATGTTAAAACTTTTGATTAAATAAAATATCAGAGTTATTTGAGATGTTATGTGTTAAGTGATTATGTTTAAATGTTTAAGTTAAGCCTTAAATATTTAAAGGATTGAATAAAGATCTAATTAGCGTATATCTTAAACAGAAATATGCCGTCGAGAAGAATACCAAACCGTCAACTGACCCAAGAAGGGTTAACAAACAACAACGATGCCGATGCAAATGCTAACCCCGTGCAGCAGTTGGTGAACTTACTGGCCGGAGCAATTAATAATCAACCTCAAGCTCCACCAAATATCTCGTTTAAGGACTTCAAAGCGGTGGGACCGCTAGAGTTTAAAGGCTCCACGAACCCGATAGAAGCTTAGACTTGGGTTATGGAGATGGAGAAAGTTTTTGACGTCGCTAGAGTTAGGAAGGACAAGAAGACCACCTACGCAACGTTCATGTTAAAATTAGAAGCCATCTTTTGGTGGCAGGTTCGAGGAGGAGAAGGCGTAATAACTTGGGAGGGGTTTAAAGAAATGTTTTTTGAGATGTATTTCCCGACCAGCTCACAGAACTTGATGAAAGTACAATTTTTGGAGCTCAAGCACCAGACTATGCGATGAAATTCAATGAGTTGGATAGGTTTGCCATGTATCAAGTACACACCGATGAGAGGAAGGTAAGGAAGTTTGAACAGGGCTTGAAGCCCTGGTTGTATAGCAAAGTGTCAATACTCCAATTGAACACTTTTATTGGGGTACTGGAGAAGGCCATCCTAGCTGAAGGTGGTAGCGACGCCGTGACCAATTATAACCAGGATCAAAAAAGAAGAAGAAGAATGAGAGTGAAGGAAATACCAAGACTAGTGGTAGCAACACGGGAGGAAATAACAATCAGAAGAGGAGGTGGACTGATAACTCGTCAACTGGTAATTAGCAAGGAGGTCAGAAGAAGAGAACTAAAGCATGTCGGACCTGCGAGAAAGCTCACATGGGGATCTATATGAAGGGAAAATGGGTGTGCTACAATTGTGGTCAGGAAGGCCACATAGCACCTAACTGTCCTAACCCAAAGAAGGGCGCCTGCTTCACTTACGACTCAAAAGATCACTTGGCTAGGGACTGTCCTAAGAAAGGATCTGGAGGGGCAGGAACAGGAGGGAACAATGGAAATAGTGTTGGTAATGCTCTAACTATCACGGGACCAACCGCAACCAACCGACCGACTGCTAGGATGTTCAATATGACAGTGCAGTATGTTGTACAGTCTCTCGATGTGGTGTCAGGTATCATTCCGATCAATAAAGTTAATGCTTATGTATTATTTGATTCGGGTGCTACTTGTTCATTTATATCCGATGACTTTGCTAAGAACTTAGAATTGCATAAGGATGAGTTAGAATACCCTATGAATATAGAAATTGCGAATAAAGAAGTGATCCCTGTTAAGTACGTACACAAGAACTATAGGGTGGATATTAAGGGTAACATTAGTAACGTAGATCTTATCCCGATTAGACTTGGGGAGTTCGACGTTATTCTGGGAATGGATTGGCTATTCAGTTATGGGACTGTAATTGATTGCCAGAAGAAATGTATTAACCTTATGACTCCGTCAAAGGTTGTGTATTATGGCAGCAAGTCGCCTAGACAAGCGAGTTGTCTGACGATGATGCAGGCCAGAAAGTTGTTAAGACAAGGCTGTAAAGGATATTTAGCCTACATAGTCAATAGTCGTAAAGAGAACCCAAAGATAGAGGAGATATCAGTCGTGAGGGACTTCACATACGTATTTTTGGACGATCTGCTAGGACTTTCGCCAGACAGAGAAGTTGAGTTTGTGATCGATTTGGAGCCAGTAACGCCCCCAATTTTGAAGGCACCATACCGAATGGCTCCGGTAGAGATCAAATAATTGATGGTACAACTGCAAGAGCTACTAGACAAGAAGTACATACAACTGAGCGTATCGTAGTGGGGAGCGCTAGTGTTATTTGTGAAGAAGAAGGACGAGACGATGCGGCTCTGCATCGATTATAGATAGTTAAACAAGGTCACCATTAAGAATAGATATCCATTACCAAGGATCGACGACCTGTTTGATCAATTGAAGGTAGCGAGATACTTTTCAAAGATAGACTTGAGGAGTGGTTATCATCAGCTGAAAGTGTGGCCAGAGGATGTTCCGAAGACAGTGTTTAAGACTCGATATGGTCACTACGAATTTCTAGTGATGTTATTTGGTCTAACAAATGCTCCTACAACATTTATGGGCCTAATGAATGGAGTGTTCAAGCCATATTTGGACAAATTCGTGGTGGTCTTTATCGACGACATTTTGGTATACTCGAAGACCAAGGAAGAACATGTAGAGCATCTGAAACTAACATTAGAGGCATTGAGAAGGGAGAAGTTATACACCAAATTTTTGAAATGTGAATTCTGGATTGAAAGGGTGAAATTTCTTGGACATGTGATCGATAAGGACGGAATTTAAGTAGATCCCTCTAAAGTCGAAGCTGTGATGAACTGGGATCAGCTGAAAATGCCGTCGGAAGTGAGAAGTTTTCTTGGATTAGCAGGTTATTACAGAAGATTCATTCAGGATTTTTCCAAGATCGCAACTCTGCTGACGAATTTGACTAGGAAATCGGTGAAATTTGTTTGGACGGAAAAGTGTGAGGAAAACTTCCGAGAGCTTAAGAAGAGGTTGAGTTCAGTACTTGTGTTATCTCTTCCTGACGACATAGGAAATTTTGTGGTTTATAGTGATGCGTCGCATAAAGGACTTGGCTGTGTGCTTATGCAAAACAGCAAGGTCATTGCGTATACGTCATGACAATTGAAGGACTACGAGAAGGGGTATCCGACCCATGACTTAGAGTTAGCTGCAGTGATATTTGCTTTGAAGATTTGGAGACACTATCTTTATGGGGAGAAGTGTGAAATATATACAGACCACAAAAGTCTGAAATATATTTTTACACAAAAAGATTTGAATATGAGCCAAATAAGGTGGCTGGAGTTAATTAATGACTATGACTGCGAGATTTTATACCATCCGGGTAAAGCAAACGGTGTTGCCGCTGCCTTAAGCAGAAATGGTCGGGAGAAATTGATGATGTTGATTGCTCAGGAGGAGCTAATTTCAGCAATGGAGAAGCTGGAATTGGAAGTGAAGTATCCGATGGAGATTGACGAGAAGCTGTTCCAGGTGCAAGCTAGTACAACTTTGCTGGATAAAGTTATGGAAGCTCAACTTCAGGACGAAGAATGTGAAAAGGTAAAGAAGAAGATATCTAAAGGAACCGAATCGAGGTTCAATATAGACAGTGAGGGACTGCTGAGATTTGAGAGCAGAGTTTGGGTACCACCAGTGCCAGAGATTAAGGAAGACACTTTGAGCGAGGCTCATAACTCACTGTATTCGATTCACCCCGGTAGTACCAAGATGTACCAGGATCTTCGACAACATTTCTAGTGGACGAATTTGAAACGAGATGCTGCAGAGTGTGTTGCAAAGTGTTTGACATGTCAGAAAGTGAAAACAGAACATCAGAGGCCGAGTGGGTTGCTACGACCTTTACAGATCCCAGAATGGAAATGGGAACACATTACTATGGATTTCGTGGTTGGCCTCCCGATGACGAATTAGATTCAACTTAGACCAGTTGACAAAGCTATATGTGAAAGAGATTGTTTCGAGACACGGAGTTCCGGTGTCAATTGTTTCCGATAAGGATCCGCACTTTACATCGAACTTTATGTAAGAGACTACAGGAGTGCATGGGGACGCAGTTGAGAATGAGTACAACTTATCACCCTCAGACAGACGCCTAGAGTGAAAGAGCGATCCAGACATTGGAAGATATATTGAGTGCGTGCATTATAGATTTCAAAGGAAATTGGGATGATCACTTACCGCTTGTTGAATTAGGTTACAAAAATAGTTACCACAATAGTATTGGCATGCCGCCTTACGAAGCATTGTACGACAGAAAGTGTAGAACTCCACTATACTGGGATTAAGTTGGCGAGAGACAATTG
Organism: Panax stipuleanatus; assembly: GCA_020205555.1. NCBI lineage: Eukaryota > Viridiplantae > Streptophyta > Magnoliopsida > Apiales > Araliaceae > Panax > Panax stipuleanatus. The sequence continues at coordinate 43,906,261 of CM035123.1, read as the reverse complement.
CTCGGTCCAAAGTTGGTACAACAGATAGCAAAGATAGTTAAAGTGATCTGGACAAGACTGGTAGTGGCTCAAGATAGGCAGAAGAAATACGCCGATCCACACCGTAAGAATATAGAATTTGAAACGGGTAGCTTTGTTTTCTTGAAAGTCTCTCCCTGGAAAGGGAAGATCAGATTCGGTAAGAAGGGGAAATTGAGCCCGAGGTTCATTGGACCATTTGAGGTACTGCGAAGTATTGGAGAAGTTGTATATGAGATAGCCTTACCTCCGAGGCTAGAGAATTTCCACAACGTCTTTCATGTGTCAGTGTTAAGACCCTATAAACCCGATTACAAACATGTGATTGAATATGAACCCCTACAATTTGAGAAAGACTTATCCTATGAAGAAATTCCTGTTCAGATTGTTGACAGGAAAGAGCAAGTTCTTAGAAATAAAGTTATACCTTCTGTTAAGGTAATTTGGAGGAACCACAATGCTGAAGAAGTTACGTGGGAACTCGAAGAGCATATGATGAAGAATTACCCGCAATTATTTACTTAATTTATGTGTAAGCGATTCTGGAGATAGAATCTTTGTAAGGGAGGGAGAATGTAACGGAACGAAATTTTTAATTGAACCGGGGTTCTGGGGATAGAATCCTTTTAAGGGGGGAAAGATGTGACGAACGAGATTTTGTAATATAATTTGAATATTTATTAAATTAAATAAATATTTTTTGATGATTTAATTATTGAATTAAATAATTAATTGATGAATTTGTGGTATATTAATTTAATTATATGTGTTACATTGATTAAATTAATGTGGAGAATTTTATTATTCAAAGTATGAATTTAATTGAGCTTATTTGATTAAATAAATTATTTAATAAGCATAATGTTATTCTAATTAATTTAATAATTAATTAGAGATTTAATGATTTGACATAATTAATAAATGAGAAATTTAATTATGTGACTATGTGATTTAATGTGGAATTATTCTATTTTATCTAATTGATTAAAATAAGATATTTAATTAATTGATTAATTTGAAGTGTGACAATTAACTATATAATAAGAGTTAATTAAATTAATTAGAGAAGGGAGTAATAAAAGGGGACTAGCCAAACAATGCCTTAATGGGGGTTGGGGCCAGTTAAACCACTACGAATTAACTGACCACTATCTCCACCAGTTGCTATATACGCAAATTATATACTTATATATCTATATCAGTTTCACACAACATATATCATATGTCAGAGTAAAGTAAAGAGAAAAGAGAGAAATTGAGAGAAGAATTGAGTAAAGAGGAGATTGAAGAATTAAGGTTATATCATCAAACAAGTAGCAAGGGGTAATTCCTTCGTCTTTAATTTTGAATTCAAGTTCTTAAAGTGTTCCATTAACGTATTTTATAAATTCTCTGTGAATAACTAAATTAGTGATTAATACATGATATGAGTATATATGTGTTATTATATGATTATAATATGTTTTATATCTTGTATAAATGATTTAAATTATTAAATTCATGCAATTATGCCTTAATTGAGTTTTCAAAAATTTCAGAGTTTTTCATTATCGTGTTTTTAAAATCCTTTGTTAAGAATTATTTTGATAATTAACTTAAGATGTGATCATATATGTGTTAGTATATGTTAATAACATGTTATATATCATGTATACATGAATTAGAGTGATTAAATTCATGTAATTATGTTTTAATTGGGTTTTGTGAAGTTATAGAGTATAAAAGTTGTATATATGGCCCTTACGAACAATTGTATGCCATTAATGATTTGCTTAACTTAAAATTGTCAGTAAATTATGATAATACATGTTAAACCAAAGAAAACAAACTTTGAACGGACGAATTCGGAGTTATAACGAATCCGTGACGTCAAATTTCGTTTTTTTCTTCAAAACCGTCAAGAACACCAAGAATAGTGAAATTTCATGATTTGATTCAAGTAATTGCATGATTTAAGATGTTAAAAACATGTTAGTAACATGGTATGATGTTTCTATGAAGTTTACACTTCATAGAAATCACTGTGTTAGTTTAATTTGAATTTAATTGGGCTAAAAGCTGTCAAAATCGCGAACTGTTGTTGAACCGCATGGGCATGCCCGCCCCAACAGGCTTTATGCCCGCCCTAGCCGGCTTTATGCCCGCCCTAGCAGGCCCCATGCATATTATACCCGCCCCAGCGGGCCTAACCCCCGCCCCAGCGGGGGTAGTAGCAGAGAAAAAATTCTATTTTGACCTCTTGTAGTAACATAAGCATAACGTCTTCATACGAACTCCGATTAAGGCGATTCAAGATGATTCGAAAAAATAACGAGTAGACCTATAACTTTCATTCTTTAATTTTTTCGATTTGAAGTCGTTAACATGGGTCAAAATGCCCATCTTGGTAACTGATGCGTATTCGGAGGTAATCAGACGACGTCGAACATGCACGTACGCAAGTGCAGTGCTCTCGACAACAAAAGATGTTGTTCTAAGTTATAACCATGAATATTATATGATTTGAATTTCATGTTAATAAACTAAGTTATTGACATGTATGAGATAATGTGAAGGTTCAAGTTAACAAACTAAGTGCGAACTTGAATATTGTGATTGTAAAACTTGATTATGATTGTTTAAAGGGTTATACATGTGTGATATGCATGTTGTGAGTTGATATTCATGTTATGTGGTTAGTCAACGAGTAATATTATAAACCAAGTTGTAAGTTGAACTTAAGTGAATAGTTTAACAGTTAAACATGGTAGTTATGAAAACTAATTGATGTCATATACATAATGTAACGTGGAGGACGTTAAGGAATTGAATTGTAAATTTATTTGTAGCTTGCGCACGAGGCAAGTTTTCTTACCCTAACTCGTTTATGATTATGCAAGTTTCTAAATCTTACTTTTACATTGAACAAGTATTCTATCCCTAACTCGTTATCGTTAAGCAAGTTTTCTTATCTAAACTCTTTAAGTTGAATAAGCGTTCTATTTCTTATTCTTATGTCAAGCAAGTTACTAAACTCAAAGTTTACTTTTATTGGGAAGGTTTTCTATTCTTGAACTATTATCATAATACAAGTTCATATACTTGTTAGTCAAGTTGAGATTTCATATGAGATATTATATTACCTGTAAAAGCATGATTCCAGTTATACAATACTTAGTCGATTGTATACTCTTGAGAAGTTATTATTCAATTTGAATATTGTTTATTGTTGAACCTTGTATGACTAGCGAACCCTTGTTGATTCGACTAGCCCATAATTGATGAACGTTCTAAATTCTAGAACTATTAGCGAGCTTATCCAAACTTCCTTTGGTGCGGACTCTGTGACGCCCCCAAATCCGGGTTCCTCTCTTTCCTCAGATCCGGTGCAGTCACGATACTACTATCGTCAAACTATTACATCTTTTAATCATTAGTAAAAAAATACAACTTTGTTTATTACAATTTAGAATATATATTCTATCTATATCCAAGATATTGTCTTTACATCATATTCGATGTTACTAAAATGCGGAATAATTTAAACTTTTCAATATCCACTTGAATAAAATCTTTTTATTGATTTCATAACTTTGAATCAATTACAATTCTTGAATCAACTATATAATATGATTCACTATATTCGAATTACCGTATAACGTTTACAATTCGACTTAATATCCTCTATGTATCAACTAATACATCTTTACAGTACGACAAGTTTTAAACAACGTATACAATTATCAAGTACAACTCTTAGAACCTAAACAGGGTTCAAACGATAATCTAAATAGTATTCTTCATTGTGATACTATCTATCTTTATAAATCAAGAAGCACGAAATCTTTATCGTGAATCCTTAACCTGTAAAAGTTGTTATTTGCAAGAGTGAGCTTGACAGCTCAGCAATTCTAACAGTTTTCATGCATCACATAGCATACAACATCATACTCAGTTCATGCATTTATAAAAAATTTATATTTACTACGCATGTTACGTTCACATAACAAGTATATCATCAAAGATCAACTTTCAATCTCATTTATATCTCATATACAGTTCATATATAAGTTCACATTATCACAGCATAATATAATTCAACTAACAGTTATTGAATTCATATATCAAATAGGAACTGAAAGACTTGCCTGATTCGTAGTTTAACAACTACGACTTAACAGCTTAAGAATCTCTGCACTTTGTGTAATCCTACACAGTTATATTAATCATAGAGATCACACCCATCAGTTATACACTTCCATACATTCTCAATATAATAATAAGTATTACATTGTTGTCTAGCTTGGTTCTTAGAACCTTCGTCTCACGTTCTTATCGTATTCCTAGAATAATTATGTAAGTATACATATACTTTAATCATACGTACTTACTAACATTCTTCATATACACATGCCTGTTTACCACTAATTTATTTACATATAGCTAGTGTAGTCCATCTTTTGAGTTATTCATTCTCATTTATCATTACTGACACATAAGACCATAACAAAGCAAATATACTCTATTAACCGTTGAAGTCGGATTCAGGTATTAACATATGGTCCTACATAGCATGTATACACATTAAAGGATACTTTCATGCTCGTTTAACCTTTTCACGTGCAATCTACATGATATAGGTTCTAAGTCAACATTCCAACAATTTAAGGCCACTCAAGGTCATGAACATCACAAAGTTTATCATACTAGTTCTTTAAACACATAAAGTATTCATATAACTCATACTGGGCATGTTCATGAATATTCATACTTCATACATGTAACCATCACGATTATTAGTTTGAAAACATGTTTTGTTAACGCTAAACTTGGTTTCATGATATGTAGTCATGGTATATATATACATGCATGATACATGAGAGAGTCCAAGTGTACTATCAAACATGTTCATAATTATCGAAATCCAAACCTCAAGATAATATGTCAAGGTACACGTTCAAAACTTATATTCTCATTAGTAAAGTTTACTAACAAGGCTTAACATGTTCATGTTATATATATACATATGTTAACATGTTCGTCATGTATTTCAAGGCCATGTAAATGTGCTTGCAAAATCAGAATATGGATATGGTACATACGTGTTAAAGTTTGTTTCAAAACTTACACTTTCGTTAGAAATGTGCACTAGTGAAGTATGCATGCTCATGTTACATTATAAAACATATGTACGCAAATCATCATGCCTTTCATGCATTCTTAAACCATACTAATGTGTCCCAAAAGTCAGAATATATATATATATTACATATGTCTCTAAGTTCAAAACTGAAACCATAAGTTTCATTTCAAAATCATAAGTTTTTCGTCAATCGTGTACACTATCATGATTATTCATGCTTATTTCATGTAATGTACTAATATCTATAGTTTAATCATGTTCAGATGCTTGTTCCAAGTGAAGCCACATGCTAACACTTAACAGAACTGAAACAAAAACCAAAACCAGAATTTGGTACCGGCGCAGCTGCGCAGCTCCCCAGTTCAAAACTGGTACCGGCGCAGCACAAGTCTGGTACCGGGGCAGCTGCACCGCTGGATAGTACAAAACTGGCGCAGCTACGCAAGTGGCCGGCCAGAAACAGAGCAGCCTTCTGCTCGGCAGTTACAAAAACCCATCTCACAAAACAATTACGAACTTCGTTTATGTTCCAGCCATAAAACAGTTCTAACAATCCTACTAACTCAACTAATACTTAACAGACATACTCCATAATTCAATTAACATCTAGATAGCATAATCAAGAAATTGACAATGTAGAGTATGAATGGGAATTTTATAGAGAATAAGAAATGAAGAGCGTGAAGGACAACAATTGGTATTATACCTCTATTAAGGTGGCTTGCTAAGCTTGCTGCTACAATTTCCCTTAATTCTTAGATTTTTACCACAATGATATACTCCCTCTAAATTCTTGGTTAACAGAAAACTTCCAACAAATGAAATAATAGTATTTTGTCCATAACAATAATTAATATAATAAGACAGTATATCTCATTCCTTATCAACTTAATAATTACAAATCCAATTATACTTATAATCGATTTTCTTATTATTATACTATCACTAGCCATAATAATAAATCCACATACTATAATAACAATTAATATAGATTAATTATTTAATTAATAATTCTTCCATCCTCGAATTAATCAATTCATTACCGAATCTATTATCGTGCCACACAAGGCATATCTCACAAGTTTACACTAAGCTTATTCTCATTCTCGACACTTATTTATTTCCACCACATTACTCACCCACCACATGTTCAATATACTTAGGACTATTAAGCCACAAGGTTCACATATATATATTACAAATAGAATATTCGAATATTATTTATAACACTTACGGTACTATAGTAACTCAAGTTATTAGAATAACTTAGTTTCCTTTTATAAATTAAACTCCTTTTGAAAATACATTAGAAATTATGTATTTAGCCATAACATAAAATATTATGTTTTCTCGAAATAAGGATATTCTTTATTAGAAAATAATTTACTTATTGTCTCAAGATATTATTCTTAATATAATATCTATTAAAAGTATGTACGGCACATGTACATATATTATTTATAGAAAATAGATAACAAATTTATTTTCTATTATAATAATTTGTTTCCATCAATTTATTTACATATAGCAAATATGTTTTAATATATTTACCATATTAATTAATCATACATATTACCTCATACAAAAACATATAAGGTAATATTATTATTCAAAAATAACATTTCCTCCTTTATTAAAATAATTCAATATTAGAATTTATTTTAATATCCTTTATTAGAAATATATAATAATTATTTCTCTTTCTTTTCTATAAATTGTTACCCAAAATAATTTATTCAATATATTTAATATTTATTTAAAGATATAATGATTTCCATCCTCTTTTAATAACGTATATATATATATATATATATATATATATATATATATATATATATATTTAACGTTATTCGCACATTAGACTTTCTCACATATTACCACTCTAAGTAATATATATAAAAAGTATCAACTATAATTACATAATCAACACACATATTAATTCACTCATTTACTTAAGTAAATTAAACACTGTACTATATCATCATAGTTAATTAAGGTTCAATACTCTCATTATATTATTCCATAATATAACTCCCAACTTAAATTAACTAATATTTATTCTTATTAGTTAATTCCTTAACTAACTCATGCTTCATTATCCAAAACTATTCACAGATAGCTTAAGTGCTATTAATAACCTATATTATAAACATACTAGTTATTAGTACACATACACAATAATATGGTGATTATGCATTAAGGATATTTAATGTCACCAACTTACTATGATAAAATAATTCTATAAATTATATAGATAGAAATTTTATCCACTTCTTTTAACTCAATTGAATCGTCTCTACGATAATTAATGATATATATTAATAATATATTTATTAATCACAAAAATCACTTATTACATAGTTCATATAACCCTATATAACAAAATACCACATACCTCATATCACATATATATATATATATATATTTTTATTCGAACCCATCTCACGGTATAAGAATTTTATTTATTAAATCCTTATTTAATAATATCTTAAAATTCGGGTTCTCACATCCTCTTCCCCTTATAAGGATTCCGTCCTCGGAATCACCGAAACTTCCTCTACTCGGTGATATTCTGAATATTACATATTCTCTTGAATACTTTTATCCATTCTCTTTTCAAAAGTTTTATTATTATGACTTTCTTAATCGCATTCTACCATTTTCTCCTTTCTAAGGAACATTCTACTTACTACATTCATCCTTTAGAAGAATAAAAATCTTCCACGATTTTTCAATAATCGGGAAGTAGTATGAATAACTCAGATTTCAGATTATGCTGAGGGGTCACACAAGACCGTGAACTCCTCCACATTTACAAATGTCTCAACATGAGTCTCCACACTGTAAACTAGAATGTTTATCAATCACAAGGACTGAAAACACCCTCCACACGTACACTAGGTGGTTACCCTATTGTACTACTACGTTAGGCCACAACGTAGCGTGTTATAATGACTATATGAGTCATGTTCGTGACCATTGTCTCCGAAAATAGGTTTCCGTTATAGGATTGTTCAACTCAGCTTCTCAACTTCTACATCCGCGCCAGAGCAATCTGGTTTGGCACAAATACACAAGAATGCTTGAATTCTATAATCACTTTTCAACAGTCGCCTAGCCGAATCAATTAGCTTAGACTCTTATCAACAATTCGAACATCAATCGAAATAATTTAGTCAACTTTTCATAATTTGAAAGAAAACCAAAAATCATTTTATGACTTTAAAATGTCGCACCCACTGAATAGTACGTTAAAGATTTCATCATTTTGTGACTTTATCATACTACATCATACCATAATGGGCTGACGATCTTACGATCACTTCTGACACTAGGTTCAATTGAATTGATGACTCCATCGTTTACCATCATACACCATATCAAATGATGCACATGGTCAAAATACATTTTGAAAGATTTTCAAATCATTTTTGTCTTAGCCGAAACAATTAGCTTAGACATACGAATAACGGTATTATTTTTAAAACTAATTGGTTCAATCACTTGACCCAATATTTTTCTCAAGAAAACCGAAGTGCAAATACTAGCACGAAGTCAATAAATTTTGAAAATCTAGCATAGCTAGAAGATTTAGGAAAAATCCAATTTCTCCATCACTTCAATCTTTTACCACCATCAATGCTCACTATTCCAAAACTCTTATATAATATATCTATTCTCAGTACAGTTCGCCAACTTACCACACCATGGAAGCTCAGGAACTTACCACAATCATATGGGTGTAGGAACTTATCCTAGTCAGACCAAAGTCGTCCATTCGCTGAGGGGTCCCACCATACGATTATGAGTCATGAACTCGTCATAGGCATGAGTCTTAAGAACTCGCACCTAAAATTAATATTATCTAATTATATCTTAGAAATCTCTATCTATCAAAATAAATATGAGAAAAGAATCACCTTTCCACTATATCTAGAATGATACCGCGACACTAACATTCCAACGATTATCAATGTGACGCACTCAGTGCAAGCACAAACCTCTGCCCATAGAAAATTTTGTACAACTAAGCCATCACATGAGCCCTCAATGAAAATCCAACACTTAACTCTATCTTACTCTATTACTTGCTCGTTATGAACTTTCTATGTTTCATCACATACAACTCCTCATGAGTTCATCTCGTACTTTTTATAGTACATTCTCTTATAGCATCAAACTATACATACTTAGTCGTTACAGACTTCTATCATTTCACAGTTCAATTTGATCACGTCGTGATCATCAGTTTACCTTAGGGTTCTTTCCCTACTATCAACTAAACTCCATTTGAGTTTATTCTCACTATCCTTGTCATATTCATATTATAGACATCGTCTTAACATTTTCATTACCGGAGTTAGGAAACTCCTGATTTTCATTCTCTAGATATTTCAAGATTCGTCTTTGAATCCTTACATATACATTTTAATCTTATCCTTCACTCTCTCAGGTTATAGTCTAAGGTACATTTACCTAAAGTTTATAACCTACAGCTTTGATACCAACCTGTGACGCCCCCAAATGCGGGTACCTCTCTTTCCTCGGATTCGGTGCAGTCACGATACTACTATCGTCAAACTATTACATCTTTTAATCATTAGTAAAAGAATACAACTTTGTTTATTACAATTTAGAATATAAATTCTATCTATATCCAAGATCTTGTCTTTACATCATATTCGATGTTACTAATATGCGGAATAATTTAAACTTTTCAATATCCTCTTGAATAAAATCTTATTATTGATTTCATAACTTTGAATCAATTACAATTCATGAATCAACTATATAATATGATTTACTATATTCGAATTACTGTATAACGTTTACAATTCGACTTAACATCCTCTATGTATCAACAAATACATCTTTACAGTACAACAAGTTTTAAACAACGTATACAATTATCCAGTACAACTCTTAGAACCTAAAATGGGTTCAAACGATAATCTAAATAGTATTCTTCGTTGTGATACTATCTATCTTTATAAATCAAGAAGCACGAAATCTTTATCGTGAATCCTTAACCTGTAAAAGTGGTTATTTGCAAGAGTGAGCTTGACAGCTCAGCAATTCTAATAATTTTCATGCATCACATAGCATACAACATCATACTTAGTTCATGCATTTATAAAAAATTTATATTTACTACGCATGTTACGTTCACATAACAAGTCTATCATCAAAGACCAACTTTCAATCTCATTTATATCTCATGTACAGTTCATATATAAGTTCACATTATCACAGCATAATATAATTGTAACGACCCCAAAATTCATAAAATACAACTCTCGACATTGGTCGTTAACAATACATCCTTATTCAGACTTTACATCATTAATCAATGATACAATCACTAAAAATACGAAATATTTAAAACTTTTATATTATTGCTTCTTTATTATCCCTGAATCTCAACCTTTATCATTACATAACTTTGATTTAAAATTATTTCATGAATCGCTTCATCAGAGTTGGTATAAACTAAAACTTACAACCACGTTCAATAACCCTTATACATCGGGTAAAATTTAAACTTTACAACACAACATCCGTTAACCATCATACATTATCTGAAACCTTAAACAGGGTCCAAAATAATAACAATTCAGCCAAAGTATATAAATCTTCATGCATTACATCTGATTCATTTCTTTCATGTAGCACATAGCGTTACCTTGAATCCTTAACCTGCAAAAGTGATTATTTGCAAGAATGAGCTCGACAGCTCAGCAAGATCTAACAGCTTTCATGCATCACATAGCACATAAATACATGCTCAACATATATCTCATAATAGTTAAAGTAACATAGCATACATGCTTTACTTCACATAACAAATATAAAGATTGAGTTCCTTACTCAATCAACATTCTTTAATCAATCAATGTAGTCATTATTGACTTTAATATTTCATGCTTACGACACATATACAATATATCATGCTATTTGCAAAATAATTTAAAATAGTTCATCATCAAGTTCACGTAGAAAATTGGAACTGAAAGACTTGCCTTGATCGTTGTTTACCAATAACAGTTTAACAGCTTACAGGAATCTTCACTTCACGTGCCCTACACAATTGTATAATCATACACATCAATTATCAGTCACATAGAAATGCATATTAGTTATAACGTAAACTTTACTCTACATCTCATAACCCTTCCTATTATCAATACACAATGTTCAATTTGATTGTGTTAACTATCGACTTATATTTCACTATAATTCTTTTTCGTAATATTCAAAATTCATTCAAGTGTTTAAGACCTGCTAGGACTACCTATTGGTTTTATATTAACCACATTTCATATATTATAATATTCGTTTCATTAGAATCGAAACACTATTTAAGTGTATTACCACATTACACGGCGTTTCGACGTTTATACGTCACACGCCTAACTCGCCTCTTTTGCATGTGCTTTGCATGCTCCTATATTGGGTTACATTACTCTATAATATTTTATTCTTATTAAAAACATAATTTTAAACAATGTATACACACTCGTTACGGCATTGAGACGCTTGCACGTCTGTACGCCAAACTTGCCTATTCGAACGCCCAAACGACACGCATTTGTGCATGCTTAGCACGCCCAACCGAATTGTCTAATACTCAAGGGTTAATGCTAAGTATCATTATAATACCTAATAGTCATGTTATGGAAGTTAGAACATCATTTTACATGGTCGGGAGCATTATATGTGGATACGTGCATGCCCGACGCCCCCCAATTACCTCCAAAAACACATCAGTTCCAAAAATAACCATTTTGACCCCTGCTACTGACCTCAAATTAAAAAACTTAAAGAACAAAAGTTGTAGGTCTACTCGTGCTCGTTTCGGATTATCTTGAATCGCCTCAATCGGAGTTCGTATGAAAAATTTGTGGCTATTTTACAACAGGAGGTCAAAATAGTCTCGGACTGACACCGTTCCCGGCGCAGCTGCGCCCCAAACAGCCTTGGGGGCAGAGCAGCTGTGCCCCTGGCAGTGTGCTACGCAAATTTTCTTTCCAGTTTGTGGTTCTGGCGAATTTTCTAACCCTTTCCTCCTTCTCATCTTCATAAATCAAGCTATACACATCCGATTGAGTCCAATTTCGACTCTATGGATTCGTGAAACACTGAACTACTCATCTATATGATAATTATAACACTTCAAAAATATTAACAATTCCTTTTAAGGGTTCTAATTCAGTGTTCATGCTAATTCTTCATGTTTTACTTATATTTAGCGAATTCAATCACTACGAATTCGTTTTACATCCGTTTGGACTCGTTCAACTTGGGTTGTTTTTATTTTTTCGAGTACTATCATGATACATCATCAATTTAAGGTTTTCATCATGATTTCATAACTAAACTTTGACTTCAACTAAGCCATAACATACAAAATTTATTAAGAACGCGAGTTCTTCATCTTTAGCATAATTTCACGAATTCGATTACTCTAAAACCAATTTTAGATGATATAGAATGGATTACACAACCCATTAACATCTACACCCAATTCCTTCACAAATCAACCATAAAAATCTATATTTAGACAAACAACTTAAGAACACAAAAATAAATTTTATAATTAAATTATTACCTTTGATTCGTTATAACACTTGAACAATCTTCTTCTTTTCTTTCTTCTTTGATTCTTACAAAGTTCTTCTTAATATAAAGAGAATTTCTTCTCTTTCTCTATCAATTTTCTATCTTCCTCTCTTCTTTGTGTTTTGCTCTTCTTTCTTAGGCTTAGGAAAATATACGTAAGAAAATATAACTGATGGACATGGGTTACGTTATAATAACTATGGGTCTCAGCAGTTACAACCCACCAAGGGTCATAAGACCTTGTTTGGCTAGTCACTATATAACCCTTTTAATTTATTTTAATCATTCACTTATTATATAGTTTACAAAAATCACATATAATTTAATTAAATCATGTTTAATCAAATTATTTAGTAAATATAACTCCACTTTTATTTAACAAATCATTACCTTTCTAATTTAATTATTTAATTAAATTAGAACATCACCAACACATTAGCATAATAAAATACGCACAAATTATAAAATTATTTCTCATCAATTTGTTTAATATCATAATACTTTAATAAATTATTCCATAATAATTTCTATCAAATATTTATCTTGTTCTATAAGTATTCCAACAAAAATATTTATTTAATTCATCTAACACCAATATTTATTTATAGTTATATTGGTTCTTCTCATTCTCATACTCCATTTATATTCACTTGGCTAAATATAACATATTAAGCCATTACATAACCGTATTACTCTTACATGTAATATATTACCTTCCTATCTTATTAAAACAATTATTTTCACATTACTTCATTATTTCATTAAGTGAATTACTCACATCATTTATGAAATTTAATTCATAACAATTATAGTGCCAACAAGGCATAATAATCAAATTATATTATTTCATAATATAATATCAACTTAATTAAATTAACTAATCTTATTCAATTAATTTCCTTTTCGTAATAATTTCATTTAACTTCTTTAATAGTTAAATTAGCTATTAAACATCATCATCCCAATATATGAATATATATATATATATATATATATATATATTTACTTACACGCAAAACATGTCATAATAAGAATTTCATTCATTAAATTCTTATTTTAACAATTTTTGAAAATCCGGGTTGTCACATCCTTCCATCCTTATAAGGATTCCGTCCTCGGAATCACCGAAACCCCACCTTACTCAGGTTTCCATCAAATCTCTTTAAAAACATTTATCGTTGAATAACTTCAACACATTACCTTAATATAGGTTATACATATATATTCTACTACATTCCGTTCTTCAACAAATTTTAGGTTTTATTTCATAACCTTCAATTAAACACAATTATGTTTCAAATATTATATATTCTCTAACTCATTCATTTCCTTTCTAAGGATCATTACCATATACTTTACTCGTCGAAGATATATACTTTATAATTCACTATCTTATAAGTATTCGGATTATCACATTCACCCCTTCTTCTAAGAATTTCGTCCTCGAAATTTTTATTAATCTTCATTCATTCAATCTACCAAAGTAGATTTTACGTTAATCTTATTCACTAACTTGTTGTGTTCTATAACTATTTCTTTCTAAGGAATATCATTCTTGCCACCTTCACCTTCAGAATAATAAGAATCTTCCACAATTGCTCAATAATTGGGAAGCGATATGAATAATAAGAATTTAAAAGATTCTAATTCATGCTGAGGGGTCATAAGACCTTGTACTCTTCTCCAGGTTTAATAGTGCATCACCACTGTAAACCATCTTTAACAGAATGTTTAGTAATCACACGGACTGAAAACACTCTCTGCAAGTACTCTAGGTGATCAGCCTATCGTACCCCTACGTCGTGCACAACGTATTACATCTTAACATCGTAACGACTATATGCGTTACTCTCGAAATCATTGTCTCCGATAACATGTCCCCTTTTATAGGGTTGTTCACCTCTGCTTCTTAACATTTGAATCCTCACCAAAACAATTTGGTTTGGTATAGTTTGACAAAAAACGTTTGAATTTCATGAACATCTTTCAATATTCGTCTAGCTGAATCAAGTAGCATAGACTTCTAGCAATAACTCAGACATCAATCAAGATATATATATATATATATATATATATACATACATCTTTAACCAACTCAATTTTTTTTTCATTTAAAGAAACTAAAAGTAAATAAATCCCCTGTTCTTTTTATAGTTTAAGGAAACTAAAAATAAATGAATCTTTTCATAATATCCTGATACCGTCCATAATAATGATACGTTGAGAATTTCGTCATTACATAACGTCGTTATACTACATCATACCATAGTGGGCTGATGATCATACGATCACATCCAACACTAGGTTTAACTGCATTGATAACTTCCTCGATTATTGTCTCTACACCATATCAAATGATGCATAAAACACATAAAATATATTTTGAAAATTTAAAATTATTTTTTGTCTAGCTGAAGCAATTAACATAGATATGTGAATAATAGCACTATTTTTAAAAAAAAATCATTGGTTCCATCATTTGATCCAATATTTTTTTTTAAGAAAACATAAGTGCAACATCAGCACGAAGTCATTAAATTTCAAAAATCTAGCAAAGCTAGGAGATTTAGAATATAAAACTTTCTCCATCAATTAAATCTTTACTCCATCATTACTTAATCATACTATCAACCTTAAACAACATCAATGCTTCCTACACCATAACCTTTCTATTCCCAGTATAGTTCATCAAACTTTCCACACTTTGGAAGTCAGGAACTTTCCACAATAATATGAGTTTAAGAACTTCATAGTCAGACCATAGGCGTCCATTCGCTGAGCAGTTCCAAACATACCATATGATTATGAGTCATGAACTTACCATAAGCATGAGTTTTAAGAACTCGCACTTAATCCTAATAACATCTTACTAATCTTAATAGTCTCTAACTATCAAATATACACATGAGAAACGAATCGCCTTTTCACCACATATACATTGATAGTGCGACACCAACATTCCAATGATTATCAATGTGATAAACTAAGTGCAAGCACAAAACCCTCACCCATACAAAGGTTTGTACAACTCAGCCATCATATGATTCTTCAATTGAAATCCCACCTAACTCTATCCTGCTCATAACTTGCTCTTTACTCGATACGAATTTTTCGAATCTCATCATTTATAACTCCTCGTGAGTTAACCTCGTACTATATCATAGTACATTCTCGTTATAGCATCAAACTATAACTATTCAATCATTACTGACCATCTGTCTTTCAACTTTAAAACATCACGTCGTGACCTTATTCTATAATCATTTCCCTTATGATTCTTTCTTATCTCATTATCGTTTTGTTTTAAAACTTCTTATCTTTTCCTTTCATCATGTTATATCATGACCTCATTATGATTTAATCTTATAGACTTCGTCTATTCATCGTTATTCGTCATCTTTATTATTGGAGTTAGGTAACTCCTGATTCTCATCTTCATATCTCTTTCAGATTCTTCTTCGAATCATCTTGTTTATTTATTAACTCTATTTTTTAAGAATTTCTAACTTCGTTCATAAAGTTCATCATTTTATTCGAGTTTTATTCCTCGTTATTCTCACCTTCTTCTTATAACATTTCTAGGACTTAACTCATCCTATACTTCTATGTATGTGAAATGAATCACCTTTTCATTATACTTAACTTAACTTCTCATTCTCTAATGTCATAGCCTAAGGTACTCTTACCTAAGGTGTATAACCTATCAGGTCTGATACCAACTGTAACGACCCCAAAATTCATACAATACAACTCTCGACATCGGTCGTTAACAATACATTCTTATTCAGACTTTACATCATTAATCAATGATACAATCACTAAAAATACGGAATATTTAAAACTTTTATATTATTCCTTCTTTATTATCCCTGTATCTCAACCTTTATCATTACATAACTTTGATTCAATTTTATTTCATGAATCGCTTCATCAGAGTTAGTATAAACTAAAACTTACAACCACGTTCAATAACCCTTATACATCGGGTAAAATTTAAACTTTACAACACAATATCTGTTAACCATCATACATTATCAAATACATTATCTGAAACCTTAAACAGGGTCCAAAATAATAATAATTCAGCCAAAGTATATAAATCTTCATGCATTACATCGGATTCATTTCTTTCAAGTAGCACATAGCGTTACCTTGAATCCTTAACCTGCAAAAGTGATTATTTGCAAGAATGAGCTCGACAGCTCAGCAAGATCTAACAGCTTTCATGCATCATGTTGTGTATTTTCTACGCGCAACATGCAAGTGTACGTGGTCAACAAGTAATACAGTGATAAATCAAATATCGTACCCACAGAGACAATAATTTCTATTTAATCGAACAAGTACCAATTTTAGAGTATTTCAACTTTATCAAACTAACAGCAAAAAGATAGATTCTTCTATAACTAGAATAAAAATAACCACACACTAAATCGAGATCTTTAACAGAATTGAGAGAATTAAGCCTACAACTTCACTTATTATTTCGCTTCAGATAATATCTTTGTCTCCAGTTTATTTCAATTATCCCCAGGTTATTAATCGAAAACACTAATGTAGATAAAACCACCTCACGATGCATAATATCCGTACTCATTTGTATCCATATATTATAAATTCAAATAAGACATCCCAATTAATTAACTCACTATATTTCTAAGTGAATTACAATTAACCAGAATTTATTACCAAGTTCTCTCTCAGATTACATATGGCGTAAAGGAATATATCTATCCTAAACACGAATCACAAATTTCATCTATGCAGAATTCACAAACATAAGTCATTATGGCCAGTTCTAATCTCCTATGTTCCTTCACAAGTTCATAAGAAATAACAGAATAATTGTTGATCAGGCAATTATATAAATTAATCACACATATAATGAATAACATGGGAAGAACCTCCATAAACTGGATTTAAAAATAATTAATCATCCATTACATAATAAGATCCGTTATAGGCTTAAATAAATATTTAGTTCATAACGAATGAAATAAAATCCATAATCCACAGAGTACTAATCATAACGAATATAAAGATAATATAGATTGAGAAATATAGGAATATAAAACTCCTGTCGTTACTGTCTCCAAATTGCTCCGTGTTTATCCGATCATGCTCCGCTTCAATAGTCTTCTTCCAGTTCGGATCCCAAAATTCTTAATCCGGCGGCTAGGTATTATATCTCCTCCCTTTCTTTTTTTTAATAACTGTCCCTTATATATCTATTTTATCTCTCCAACTAAACTTCTTATCCAGTCCCTTTATAATCAAGTCAGCCTAATTTTTCTTGTGCATTCCAATCCCAATAGGAGAATGAACCAGCCCACTTATTATTACACTTGACAACCCACACTAAAAAGGAGACTGCCAGCTGCTTGCTTACGCGCCTCCCCGCCCCGGCGGAGAGTTTCTTTACTAATCACCCGCCCCAGCGGGTAAGGTCTCTGCCTAGCTGCCTTGAATTGCGTTCATGCTATTTTTCATATATTACATAGCAGCATATTTGTGTGATGCATGGCTGCATGCGTGGCCCATTCATTCCTACACAAGCTGCTCCATTTATCTACTATCACTTTGCTTGCACTTGCACACGTGGCTGCTCATTCCCTAATTCATGGTTCACATCTATATATATGCTAAAGCTGCTGACCCACGTACTATAATAACCTTGGCCCACTTGCAAATTGGTAGATCATAATAGTACTTGCATGTTCCTTACTTACATGATTTGCTCCCCTGCTGCAGTTAATTATTTGAATTAAGTCCGGCCACTTGATTTGCATGCTGCCCACTATCTCTCCTAATAAAATTATAGATATACTAAAACTATCCTGTTCCCTCATGGCTTGTATCCGGTCTAGTCACTATGCTCTTCACCTTGCACCCAATCCAAGTCGAATAAAAATTTTAGTAGCAGCACTCCGCCTACCCGCCCTAGCGGGTGATCCTCAGCTCAAGGCCCCGCCCCAGCGGAACATCATACTGCCCAGCCACTTGAAAATCCGCATGGTTTGCTTCCTTCAAGTCCCAACCATAAGGAGGCTTGCATGCAAGGAATTGTCGAACCAATTGAGAGGCTGACATGTTAATTCCATACTAACCTCCAATTCATTTCCAATTATCACAGAACTCTTCAATTGTACCTAAAATAAACATACAAGAATACTGAGTATAGTTAGGCACAATAAAAGAACAGAAACATTGAAGAATAGACATATACATACAAATTTGTACTTTAAAGCTACTTTCACCTCCATTTTATTATTTGCACATAAACGTATACACCCAGTAGAAATGATAGGCAAAGTACTCGAAAACATGCGGAATCAAGCTATAACGACTACCGATTCGTAGGTATAAAACTCACTCATCAAATACCCCCAAACTTGAGACTTTGCTTGTCCTCAAGCAAATACATACATATGCAAGACTATACAATGACCATGAATGCAACTGTCAGTGTTCACAAAGCTAACTCATTACTCCTCAGAAAACTCACAACAGATATAAATATTAAATCCAACCAGACACGTATTCGTAATTCAAACCAATTTAAGAATCTTTACCTGTCAACACCACTGTTGTGTGTGTGCTTAACACCAAGATATCCAACTACAGATCAAATATATAACATACTCCGCGTCTTGGAATGTAATCAGAGTTCAACTCAAGAAATCGCGTGAACCAAGTATAGTGAATTCAAGTAAACATTAACCAAGCCAAAAGTTAATATGGGAGATTTTCTATCTTTCTTTATTCACGGAAGCATTTTGCTCTTTTTCCGTATCTCAAAGTTCCTCATGACTGTGCAATGTTTAATTCCCTTAGGCTCTTCAGTGATACCCATGTAGCGATTTTTCGACCAACGACTCCCAAACCGAATGGCTTTAGGGCGCTGGGTGATAAAGACATCCCCTAGGGCTTACTTACTCGAGTACCACCGGCCACTAAACTAAACAAGTCACGGTGTTTATTCATGTTTCTATTTTTTTTTCTTTCAGATAGCTCCCGTATCTTCCCCCAAACTTATGTTTTAGTCTAATCTCAGTCACTACTACCAGTTCACTAAATTCCCTTCATTAAAACCTAAGTTCTGTTCAAGACGATAATTATGTGACTATTTGAACTGAGTTGACTAAATTGGTGTCTTATTGTGCTAACCAGTGCAATAATGTCAAACAGGTGAGGAATTATGCAGAGGATTGAATACACATCAACATTCTTGTTTTCATTATGTTTATATTCTTATGTAAGTCCAGTCTCATCACAAGCTAAAGTTATTTCTTACCACTGACATACTGACTCATACAATCCTAATTACAAACTCTTTTTTGGTCTTTTATGATTTTTCATTTATTTATTTATTTTTTCAATATTTGATAAGCATAAAAACTTAAACTACTTTACTATGCAAATTTTAATTAAACTACTATGCAACTATACATATTTTACCCTTCATGCACATGCTAACCAAACTCATGGTGATTAAAGCTCTACACAATTCATACCCCCAAACTTAATTGAAACAATGTCCTCATTGTGAAACATCTAGAAATTGAAGTGTAGAGGACTTCCCTGTTCAGTCAAACAGTCGGGCCGGCCTCCTCATCGATGTCTGAGTCAGATGGTGGATATGGCGAGAGCGGCTGTGGAGCAGGGAATTGGATTGGATCAGCGACGGTGTTTAGGCGGGAGAAAGCCTCAGCAAGAATAGCATTAAAATTGTTCTGTGTCTCGAACATGTGATTCTGTCGTTCCGCTGTGCGGTCAATTCTTCGCTGAAGGCGTCTAAACATGGCCGTTGTGGATGTGGTCGATGGTTGTGGCTCCAATTCCTCGTCGGACATCCTGGTTTTCGCACCTCGAGCCTCCTCCTCCCCGTCTGAAACTATAAACCCGAGGCCTCGAGGATGTGCCGGAGCTCCCGTCCATGATTCAAATCTGTTTATCAGTTTAGAATCCAAAACCATCGAAGGGAATTGGACTGGTTCATTCGGTGTCCAGGCTACGCCTGCTTGTAAACACAACCCAGTGATTAAAGATGGGTGTGGTAAGCCTCCGGATATTCCTCCTTGCAAACACCGGCGAATTGAAAAATTGATGACCGTCCCAATATTGATGCTAAGATCTTTGACAATGGCATACAATAGTGAGACTTTATCTTTAGTGATATCACTGGTGTGTGTTGAGGGCAGTAGTTTAGCACAGAGGAAAGAATACCAGACTTTCCCATATTTGTTCAAAGTGGAGGTCGGGACGATGATACCTTTTCGACTGTCTTTTACCCAGACAGTGTCCGGTTTGCATATTTCTTTAATAACCCAATCATAGTCTATCCCGGCGTCTCGCATCTGAGTGTATTGACACATAGCAGGCGGTGTTATATTGAAAAAGGCATTGATTGTTCCGGGACTGAAATCGACCAATCTTCCTCTTACAAAAGCTCTATACGGAAGGACGTTTTCTGCATTGGCATAAAATTCTTTCACTATTGCTATCACTGCGGGTTCCGGCTGTTGAGTGAAATAGTGCCAAAGCCGTTCGTTGATTTGCCTGTGCATTTTGCCATCTATTGGATCAGGTCTAAGTTCACGTTCGGAGATGATGGCTTTTCCTGACACATATTCAAAACGTTCAGCGGCTGCCACGCTTCGAAATTTTTTTCTGTCGAATGGTGGAGCGGCCGCGGATGAGGGTCCTTCCCCCTTTTGCTTCTTTTGTGGCCTGGGAGGCATGTTGTTTGTGGGCTAAAACTCACGTATTTCGAAAGTTTTGTTATGCAGTACTTTTACCGAACACTTGGTGTGCAGTGTCAAGTTGGGTTGATGTTGAGTGAGTTTGCTCTCTAGGATATCCCCAAATTTTGTTACTCAACCAAGCAAGCAAGTATAATATAACAATGAACCAACCATTCTTCACAAGAACTTCTCCAATTCAAACAGAATTTCCAAGTATTCGTGTTACCCAATTGAACAATAGAAACTATTACCTTAGTATGCCCTTCAATTCGGCTGTAGTGGACTGTATGACTGAGCGGCAATACTAAATGCAATATCCTTGAAATTCGTCTGGATAATATCAATACTGTGTTTTGGGTAATGGGTATTGCAGTTCGTGAGTGCAGGGCGGTTTACTGCCGGATTTCTGGGGCGTATGTTGGGGCTAGTTGGATTGGAAAGAATGGTGGAATAAAGGTTTGAGATTATATGGGTTTGCAATTTCGTGGGTGCAGGGGGGAGTTATGTGGCATGGGATTTTCGGTAATGGGTATGGGAGTGGGGTTTAAATGATTCATGAGTTGTGGGCTAAGGCTTTGGGGGTATATTGGGTGATGGTGGGTGGTTTCAGAGGGGGATTGGGAGATGAATGAGGTGGGGGGGGGGGGTTAATGGTTTAGGGAGATATGTAATAGGATAGTGGGGATTCGTGGGTGATGGGGATTTGGTAGTGGTTAGGATTTCGGTGGTAATGGTTAGGATTTTGGTAGTGATACTGATTGGTGAACGGTTATGGGGTGAAGGGGGGCTTAGGGATTTTGGTGAGTGCGAAGAAGATTAGCAGGTTATGGGATGGGAGTTGTAATTGGAGTTGTGTAGGATTTTCCGTGTACCCGCCCCAGCGGGGGTACATGATAGTAGTGTGCATACAAGCCAATCATGTATGATGATAAAGCACGTACTTTGTAAACAATCTTATTTATTTATTAATAAAATATTCATTTATTAAAGGCATTTAATTATCTACATGTTGCTGTTTTTATAATATGTAAATAACCCATAGTTTTAAGCAATGCTTTTAGAATCATGATGATGATCATGCTAATGAGATCTAAATTCTTAGAAAGTTTTAAAACTAAAATAGTTCCCAATCGTGGGATTACTAAAAAGGGGATTAGTAAATCCGGATAGATTGGTACATATGTTGCTTGCTCATTGGATGAGGATGATTGATCTCATGATCATTTGTGTGGAGACACTAAAGCAAGTATGTAGGTGCTTATTGGAGAATAAGTTCACTGAACGTGATTCGCTATGGAATACCTAATGGAGATTTACTCGCCTGTCAATAGGAATTCCTAATGTGATAGTAGTACAAGTAATCCTTGGACTTGAGATCATCATAGTATCTTGTATGTAACAAATTATACTTTGACTTATTCCTTAAGACCTTTTAAGGCATATATAGGGTATGCTTGGGTATAATGAGTTACATATGGAGATAATGAATGATCAATAAAGAATCTACCACCTCTAGTAAAAGAGGAGATATGTCCTATGTGATTCGTTAAATGACAACCCAGGAATCCTTGGCCAAGGTGAAATGAAATTAGAAAGGAGTTTCTAATTTGCATTATTTGGAGTTGTGCATTTTCTAATCGAAATACATATAATTAAATAAAATAAGACTTGACAGTAAATCCATGTCTTATATTTAATTGGGACATTGTATGGTGGAAGGATTGAATTGTACGGTAACTATTTACTCACAGGTTCTTTTTGATTAATGTTGAAATCTATATTATCTGGAAAGTCGTTGATCGCTAGGGAGGCTTATCCCTATTGTAGAATAAATATTATTTATTTAAATAAATTATTAGTTTAATTTATTTATTTAAATAAGATTAAAATTGTTTTAATTGATTTATTCACAACCGGTTTAATATGGAGAACCTAAAGGGTCACACCATAAAAGGAAGAATAATTATTTAAGAAGGTAATGGCATAATCGTAATAATGCATTAAGTATAATTAATTTAATCTATGGTGATAGAATAAATTAAATAGCTTAATGTTTATTATTTAATATTTTAGAAATATTAAATATAAATTAATAAGAGGAGTCTTATTAATATTATTACAATTATTATTATTTTAATTTCTAAAGGAGTTTAGTAATTAATTTAATATTTAGTACTCTCATTTATTCCTAATAAGATTAGGAGACAAATTAATTAAATGAATTTAATTAATTATTCCCATGTGGTGGGAAGCCTAAATTAATTAAAGGAGTTTAATTAATTAAAAGAAATCCCATGTCTAATAGGATTAGAAGGGTTGACCAATGTCTATATAAGAGAAGTCTTATAATAGATATTAGATTGATGTAATTCCAATTGTTGGAGAGTACTCCTTTTCTATAGAGGATAGAAAACTAAGGTTAAGCCAAACACCCTCCTTCTTGATAATTCATCTTCCTTGGTGGATCACCTCTAGAGGCCAAACACTTGGGTGGCTAACGTTGATCAAAGAAAGGAATCTAACCTGAAAATTCAAGGAGATCACGAAGAACAAGGAGTTGAACTAGTACCTGTGGAAGCTTCGTTCTACAAGGGTATGATTCCATAACTTCTTATTTATCGTTTTAAATTAATAATTTGCATAAAGGATGATCCGGGTAATGGTTTTGTAGAAATTTTTTTAAACTCTGATATACCATGCTTCCGCTAATTTTTGCAATTTGATTGCGTCACGATTTCGTACAAACCCAAGAGTGGCATCAGAGCCAAATCTTTATGCAATTATTAATTTATTTTTGATTTCATATACATATGGGTATGTATTTAAAATAATTTATTGGGCATAATTTTATTGTATAAAATTATATATATTTTTTTTTTAAAAAAAAAAAGACTTTTTTTGGGACGAATCACAATTTTTTTTGGTGCTAATCTTGAATTCTGCAAAGAAAAGGTGTTGTCTCTTTCCTACTCCAAAAAGAAGGTGACCCATCATGAAAGGACTTTTTTTAATAAACCTGCAGGACTCTTTTAATAAAAGAAGGTGACTTCTTTTTAAAAAATAAATATGATATATTTATATATTATATTCTAAATAATTTTATAATTAAAATAAAGAGTTTATTTTAATCTTGAAATTGGATTTCATGCAATTTAAAATTGCCCATTAAATGATACTCATATATATATGGAATGTTTTAATTCATGAGATGAATATTTATTTATTGATATATATGGTGATATGTATGAAAATAAATGGGGATTGATTATGGACTATTTGACCAATGTGATTGGATTTTATTTTAGTTGAATGCTTGAATGAATGGGTTTTATTAAATGGGGTCTGCGTACCTCGTCTTCTCTAATTTTTTTTTTCTTGATGTAAAATTCTATCTCCCTCCTATGTACTTCCCCTTGACTGTTGATCAAGGTTTCTATTTAAATTAAATAGTTTAATGTAATAGAAATAGTTAGAATTATCTTTAAAAATTAGAGACCAAGGAGCAAGGAGCGCGTGAAGACCCGTTTGTATGGAGCCCGGGTTTAAATGTAATAGTTACGTTTAAATTTAAATTCTTGCACCCCTAGGTTTGACCTTTTGGTTCACTTGGTGGCTCTAGTGAATCAAACTAGAATAAAAGTCCATAATCAATCCGGGTAGAATATAGTATTCTATATTGCATGCTAAATATTATATATATTATATTTTATGCAAACATGCTTCGCATGTTTAATAAAATAACGCGTATTTTATATATATGTGCACTGCGCGCTAAACAAAGATGAGACTAATAATAACAAACCCCTCAAAGAAATAATATTAAGTCCGAAGTGTTCAAATGATATTTGGAATATCGAACGTCGCCTTCTAGCATGATAAATTAATAGAGTATTAGATATTTAATATGAGCTTGTTGTGCTATCCACAAGGCGAGTATTGCGTATTTAAGATGTTAATTAATCACATTTGATGCTTATCAAGAAAATTGAACGATCTAGTCTTGTTGTGCTATCCACAAGGACGAACATTTTTCTTTTTTGAATTTATGAAAGTGCTAGGTTGGACTTAACTTAAATTATTTTAGTTCGGATGTGCACACACTTGACCATTATGATTTAAGAGGCAAAATAAAAGGAATTACATGGTGATGTAATTGACAAGAGTTGTCTACCTATTTATTTGTATATCGCTTGTTGTGCTATCCACAAGGTTATATACATTTGAAATGGGATCCTTATTCTCACTAGCAATTTTTTAATTAGATGTTGCCGAACTATATAAGTGAGGGTAATATAGTTTGATAAAAATAGTGGGAGATACCAATTTAAAATAAAGACCTAAATTTATTTTGGTATGCAAAATTAATAAAATGAATGTTTGCTAAAATGTTGTTTTTCACATGCAGAATTTTAAAAATGTCAAAATCACTAATTTCACTGCGAAGCATACTTGATGCTAATAAGCTTACCGGGCCGAATTATACGGACTAGCTAAGAAATCTGAGAATAGTTCTCACTGCTGAAAAGATTTCTTATGTCCTAAACTCACATGTCCCTGGAACTGTTCCAGAAACAACCTCTGAGGAAGAGATTGCCACCATTGTAAAGTGGCAAGATGATGCATCTGTAGCTCAATGCATTATGCTCGCATCCATGAATAACGAGCTTCAGCGTCAGCAAGAAAACATGGATGCTCCTACTATGTTGATTCACCTCAAGGAGTTGTATGGTGAACAAAGTAGGACTGCTAGATATGAGATATCTAAGGAGCTCTTTCGATCTCGGATGACCAAGGGCAAGGTGAACATAAAGGAGCAAAAGAAATCTGATCCAGCTAGCAAAGGAATGTGCTTCCATTGCAACGAGCCGGGTCGTTGGAAGAAAAACTGCAAGAAGTTTCTGACAGACAAGAAGCTTGGAGAAGCTTCGACTTTCAATCAAGGTTTGTTCATGATTGAAATTAATTTTTCAGAAAGTTAAAATTCTACTTGGGTATTGGATACCGGCTGTGGTTCTCACATATGTAATAATGTGAAGGGACTGGTCAGAAGTAGAAAGCTGAACAATGATGAGGTGATCCTACGAGTAGGGAATGGAGCAAAGGTTGCTGCATTAGCTGTAGGAACTTATTATTTAGCAATGCCTTCGGGCAAGTCCATTTATCTTAATAATTGTTATTATGTTCCGAATATTATTAAAAACATTATTTCAATTTCTGTATTGGATATGGAAGGATTTAACGTTGTTATAAAGAACAATAGTTGTTCTATTTATAAAGACGATGTTTTATATGGTATTGGAAATTTGCGAAATGGACTTTATACACTTGACTTACAAGAAAATATATTTCAAATCGAACAAACTAAGAAAAGGAAAAGAGATGATATTAATTATACCTACATGTGGCACTGTAGACTCGGTCATATCAATGAAACAAGATTATCCAAGTTGCATAAAGATGGGCTCCTCGAGCTATCCGATTATGAATCATATCCAACTTGTGAATCTTGTCTCATGGGTAAAATGACTAAATCTCCTTTTAGTGGAAGAGGAGAAAGAGTTACAGAGTTGTTGACATTGATTCACACAGACGTTTGTGGGCCTATGACAACAAGTGCACGGGGTGGGTATTCTTATTTTATTACTTTCACTGATGATCACTCAAGATTTGGATATGTGTATTTAATGAAATACAAGTCAGAATCATTTGAAAAGTTCAAAGAGTTCAGAAGTGAAGTAGAGAAACAAACGGGCAAGAGTATAAAGATACTTCGATCAGATCGAGGCGGAGAATACTTAAGCGGTGAGTTTCTCAATTGTCTCAAAGAAAATGGTATAATCTCACAATGGACTCCTCCAGGTACACCACAGTTAAATGGAGTATCTGAAAGGAGAAATCGAACACTGTTAGACATGGTTCGATCCATGATGAGTTTTACCGACCTTCCAATTTCCTTCTGGGGATATGCCCTAGAAACGACTGCATACCTACTTAACAAGGTACCTACCAAATCCGCCCCAAAGACTCCATATGAGATGTGGAAGGGGAGGAAACCAAATCTTAAGCATGTTAAGACTTGGGGTTGTCCAGCTTATGTCAAAAAGTTTGAACATGATAAGCTACAAACTAAATCCGAAAAGTGTAGATTTGTGGGATACCCTAAAGAAACTGTAGGGTATTATTTCTATCATCCAACTGATCAAAAGGTGTTTGTTGCGAAACATGCTGCCTTCTTAGAAAAGGAGTTTATCCATGAAGGGGTCAGTGGGAGTAAGATATATCTTGAAGAAGCTCAATAACCACAAATTACCACGGATCAAAGTCAGGTACCTGACCAAGTAGAAGAACCTACTATACCACACCCTGTTCGTAAATCTTGGAGAGTACCGAAGATACCTGAGAGATATGGATTCGTTATAGAGGATGACGATGAGGTACACATCATGAATGATGATGATCCATTGAATTACGAACAGGCCATGAGTAATAAAGACTCAGGGAAATGGCTTGAAGCCATGAAATCCGAAATGGACTCCATGTATGAAAATAAAGTATGGACTTTGGTTTCACCACCTGAAGGCATTAAGCCTATTGGGTGTAAATGGGTCTTTAAAAGAAAGACTGGAGCGGACGGCAAGGTGGAGACCTATAAGGCCCGACTGGTTGCAAAAGGTTTCAAACAAAGACAAGGAGTTGATTATGATGAAACCTTTTCACCAGTAGCTATGCTCAAGTCCATTCGGATTTTGCTTGCAATTGCAGCTTATAACGACTATGAGATCTGGCAGATGGACGTGAAAACGGCCTTCCTTCAATGGAAAACTTGAGGAGGATGTGTATATGACACAGCCAGAGGGATTTGTTTCAAAGGTTGGAATAAATCAAGTCTGTAAGCTGCAACGATCCATTTATGGATTGAAGCAAGCTTCTCGTAGATGGAACATTCGTTTTGATGAGACAATCAAAGAGTTTGATTTTATCAAAAATGACGATGAACCATGTGTGTACAAGAAGGTTAGTGGGAGCGTAATTTCATTCCTTGTATTATATGTTGATGATATATTACTGATAGGGAATGACATTCCTATGCTACAATCAATTAAAATCTGGTTATCTAAACACTTCTCCATGAAGGACTTGGGAGAAGCATCCTATATTTTGGGGATAAAGATCTATAGAGATAGATCTAAAAGGATGCTTGGTTTATCCCAAGGAACGTACATTGATACGATGCTAAAGAGGTTTAGCATGGAAGATTCCAAAAGAGGTCTCATGCCGATGAGCCATGGAATACATCTCTCCAAGAAACAGGCCCCAAAGACACCTGAGGAGAGAGACCGTATGAGTAAGATCCCTTATGCTTCTGCAATAGGATCTATCATGTACGGTATGATATGTACTAGACCGGATGTTTCTCATGCACTTAGTGTAACGAGCAGATACCAGTCGAATCCTGGAGAAGAGCACTGGAAGGCAGTGAAAAATATCCTAAAGTACTTGAGAAGGACTAAAGATATTTTTCTTGTCTACTGTGGGTCTGAATTAAAACTCGAGGGCTTCACAGACTCAAGTTTTCAAACGGACCAAGATGACAGTAAATCTGTTTCGGGGTATGTTTTACCTTGAACGGAGGCGCAGTGAGTTGGAAGAGTTCCAAGCAGCAAACAGTTGCTGATTCAGTGACAGAGGCAGAGTATATAGCTGCAAGTGAAGCTGCAAAGGAAGCTGTTTGGATGAAGAAGTTCATAACTGAACTTGGTGTGGTTCCTAGCAATGGAGAAGCAGTTCCCGTTTACTGTGACAACACAGGAGCAGTTGCACAGGCTAAAGAACCCAGGTCTCATCAGAAATCTAAACACGTGTTGCGGCGATTTCACTTGATCAGGGAGATCATTGAAAGTGGAGACGTCACCTTGGAGCGTGTAGACTCTCAAGATAACATTGCAGATCCATTTACTAAAGCTTTAACACAACAGCAGTTTGATCGTCACTTAGAGAAGATGGGTATGAGATACCATGGCGATTGGCTTTAGTGCAAGTGGGAGAATGATAGTAGTGTGCATACAAGCCAATCATGTATGATGATAAAGCACGTACTTTGTAAACAATCTTATTTATTTATTAATAAAATATTCATTTATTAAAGGCATTTAATTATCTACATGTTGCTGTTTTTATAATATGTAAATAACCCATAGTTTTAAGCAATGCTTTTAGAATCATGATGATGATCATGCTAATGAGATCTAAATTCTTAGAAAGTTTTAAAACTAAAATAGTTCCCAATTGTGGGATTACTAAAAAGGGGATTAGTAAATCCGGATAGATTGGTACATATGTTGCTTGCTCATTGGATGAGGATGATTGATCTCATGATCATTTGTGTGGAGACACTAAAGCAAGTATGTAGGTGCTTATTGGAGAATAAGTTCACTGAACGTGATTCGCTATGGAATACCTAATGGAGATTTACTCGCCTGTCAATAGGAATTCCTAATGTGATAGTAGTACAAGTAATCCTTGGACTTGAGATCATCATAGTATCTTGTATGTAACAAATTATACTTTGACTTATTCCTTAAGACCTTTTAAGGCATATATAGGGTATGCTTGGGTATAATGAGTTACATATGGAGATAATGAATGATCAATAAAGAATCTACCACCTCTAGTAAAAGAGGAGATATGTCCTATGTGATTTGTTAAATGACAACCCAGGAATCCTTGGCCAAGGTGAAATGAAATTAGAAAGGAGTTTCTAATTTGCATTATTTGGAGTTGTGCATTTTCTAATCGAAATACATATAATTAAATAAAATAAGACTTGACAGTAAATCCATGTCTTATATTTAATTGGGACATTGTATGGTGGAAGGATTGAATTGTACGGTAACTATTTACTCACAGGTTCTTTTTGATTAATGTTGAAATCTATATTATCTGGAAAGTCGTTGATCGTTAGGGAGGCTTATCCCTATTGTAGAATAAATATTATTTATTTAAATAAATTATTAGTTTAATTTATTTATTTAAATAAGATTAAAATTGTTTTAATTGATTTATTCACAACCGGTTTAATATGGAGAACCTAAAGGGTCACACCATAAAAGGAAGAATAATTATTTAAGAAGGTAATGGCATAATCGTAATAATGCATTAAGTATAATTAATTTAATCTATGGTGATAGAATAAATTAAATAGCTTAATGTTTATTATTTAATATTTTAGAAATATTAAATATAAATTAATAAGAGGAGTCTTATTAATATTATTACAATTATTATTATTTTAATTTCTAAAGGAGTTTAGTAATTAATTTAATATTTAGTACTCTCATTTATTCCTAATAAGATTAGGAGACAAATTAATTAAATGAATTTAATTAATTATTCCCATGTGGTGGGAAGCCTAAATTAATTAAAGGAGTTTAATTAATTAAAAGAAATCCCATGTCTAATAGGATTAGAAGGGTTGACCAATGTCTATATAAGAGAAGTCTTATAATAGATATTAGATTGATGTAATTCCAATTGTTGGAGAGTACTCCTTTTCTATAGAGGATAGAAAACTAAGGTTAAGCCAAACACCCTCCTTCTTGATAATTCATCTTCCTTGGTGGATCACCTCTAGAGGCCAAACACTTGGGTGGCTAACGTTGATCAAAGAAAGGAATCTAACCTGAAAATTCAAGGAGATCACGAAGAACAAGGAGTTGAACTAGTACCTGTGGAAGCTTCGTTCTACAAGGGTATGATTCCATAACTTCTTATTTATCGTTTTAAATTAATAATTTGCATAAAGGATGATCCGGGTAATGGTTTTGTAGAAATTTTTTTAAACTCTGATATACCATGCTTCCGCTAATTTTTGCAATTTGATTGCGTCACGATTTCGTACAAACCCAACAGTACAACCTTTAGAACTCCCGCCCCAGCGGGCAAAACTTCTATCCAGCCATATTCATAACCCTGCCCCGGCGGGAATTGTATGACTCTTCCACCCGCCCCAGCGGGAAAATCTTCTGTCCAGCCATATATTTTATTCTTTTCTCAATTCCCTTGTCTCCTTTTTCTTTTGCTTCTTGTATTATTCCTTGATCCATCTGGAAGTTGGAGTTCCTGTATCAATTACACCACAAGCTATATTAGACGTGTCTCATGCAGAGAGGTTTCTACGTTAATACATTATTACCCTATTAAATGATATTCATGCAACTAAAAATGAAAATAAAATTAAATTAAAATAACTGATGGGTTGCCTCCCATCAAGCGCTTAATTTTAAGTCTTTAGCCTGACTCATTTGTTGATTTATTTGGGTTCGGCCAGGACGACCGTGGTTGCTTGGCGATCAATTTTTTCGCCCCAGTAATGCTTTAATCTTTGACCATTGACTTTAAATGTTTCGGTTGACTCCTTAGTATATAACTCAACGGTGCCATGTGGGAATACCGTCTTTATCGTGAATGGACCTGACCATCTAGATTTCATCTTTCCGGGGAATAATTTCAACCGAGAGTTGAATACTAATACTGATTGCCCCGGTTCAAACTGGCGGGGCATTATTTTCTGATCATGCCATTTCTTCATCTTCTCCTTGTACAGCTTTGAATTCTCATACGCCTGCAAGCGAAATTCGTCTAGTTCGTTGAGTTGTAACAACTCTTTTCACCTGCTGCTGACAGATCGAAATTTATCTTTCTGATTGCCCAATATGCTCGATGCTCTAGTTCTACCGGCAAGTGACATGCTTTCCCGTAGACGAGTTGATAAGGAGGCATGCCTATTGGAGTCTTGTAGGCAGTCCGATACGCCCACAAAGCATCATCTAACTTTACTGACCAGTCCTTCCTATTTGGATTTACAACTTTCTCCAAAATTCTTTTGACGTCCCTGTTAGACACCTCCGCTTGTCCACTTGTTTGCGGGTGATAGGCTGTGGCAACCCTATGTTTGACCCCATACTTTTCCACAAGAGCAGTGAAGTATTTGTTGCAGAAATGGCTCCCTTCATCGCTAATGATTGCTCGTGGGGTTCCGAACCGAGTGAATATATTCTTTTGCAGGAACCTTAACACCACTTTTGCATCATTTGTCGGTAATGCCACCGCTTCAACCCATTTCGAGACATAATCTACATCCAAGAGGATGTACAGATTGTTGAATGAAGATGGAAAGGGTCCCATGAAATCGATTCCCCATACGTCGAAAACCTCGACTTCTAAGATCATGTTCAATGGCATTTCATTACATTTTGATATATTCCCCACTCTCTGACATCTATCATAATTTTTCACACATTGATGTGTGTCTCTGAACAACGTGGGCCAGTAGAATCCTGATTGAAGAACTTTTCCTGCTGTGCGATCCATCCCATAGTGTCCCCCATATGGCGATGCGTGACACGCCTGTAGGATACTCTCCACTTCACTTTCCGGTATGCATCGCCGGATCATTCTATCAGCACATTGGCAGAATAAGTATGGTTCGTCCCACATGTACCACTTAACATCATGTAAGAATTTTCTCTTTTGGTGTCGGGACAAGTCTGGTGGAAGGACGTTACTGACCACGTAATTGGCGAAGTCCGCATACCACGGAAACTCACCGTTTATCAAAAATAGTTGCTCATCAGGAAATAGTTCATTGATTGCTAACTTGTCTGTTTCATCCTGCTTTGGGTTCTCAAGGCGTGAGAGGTGATCGGCCACCTGATTCTCTGTTCCCTTTCTATCCTTAATTTCCAGGTCAAATTCCTGTAGTAGCAACACCCAATGTATAAGCCTTGGCTTTGCGTCTTTCTTCTCAACTAAATACCTGATGGTTGAATGGTCGGTGTACACCACCACCTTAGTTCCCACCAAGTATGAACGGAACTTGTCGAAGGCATACACAACCGCAAGTAGTTCTTTCTCCGTGGTTGTGTAGTTTAACTGTGCATCCGTTAGAGTCTTGCTTGCATAGTAGATGGCATGAAAGATTTTATCCTATCTTTGTCCTAGTACTGCTCCAACTGCAAAATCACTTGCGTCACACATGAGTTCGAAGGGCTTGGTCCAATCAGGTGCTATTATTACAGGGGGCCGTGGTCAACTTCTTCTTTAATTGTTCAAAAGCCACTCGACAGTCTTCGTCAAATTTGAATGGGACATCTTTTTCTAATAGACTGCAAAGTGGTGTAGTGATTTTTGAGAAGTCCTTGATTAATCTTCTGTAGAATCCAGCATGGCCGAGAAAACTTCGAATACCCTTTACCGATGTCGGCGCTGGCAGATTTTCAATTGTTTCTAACTTTGCTCGGTCGACTTCCAATCCTTTTCCTGAGACTTTGTGGCCAAGAATTATCCCCTCTTGGACCATAAAGTGGCATTTCTCCCAGCTGAGTACCAGGTTCGTTTCCACACACCTCTTCAAAACCAACACCAGATTTTCGAGGCATCTATCAAACGACTCCCCAAAGACGGAGAAATCATCCATAAAGACCTCAACACTCCGCTCCACCATATCTGAAAATATCGCCATCATGCACCGCTGGAATGTTGCTGGTGCGTTGCACAGTCCGAATGACATTCTTCTGAAGGCAAAGGTGCCATATGGACATGTGAATGTCGTCTTTTCTTGATCCTCTGGTGCAATGACAATCTGGTTGTATCCGAAATACCAGTCCAATAAGCAGTAATATTCATGTCCGGTTAATCTGTCCAACATCTGATCAATGAAAGGCAAGGGGAAATGATCCTTTCTAGTTGCCTTATTTAGTTTTCTATAATCCATGCAGACTCTCCAGCCGGTTACTGTTCTTCTCGGTATTAACTCATTATTTTCGTTCTTCACCATTGTCATACCACCCTTTTTTAGCACACATTGGACCGGACTCACCCAAGCACTGTCTGAAATTGGGTAGATAATTCCTGCGTCTAGCCATTTCAGGATCTCTTTCTTCATGACTTCTTCAATTTATAGGATTGAGCCTCCTCTGTTGTTCTACCGTGGGCTTGCTAGCTTCCTCCATCAGGATCTTGTGCATACAGAATGACGGACTGATCCCTTTAATGTCGGCGATGGTCCAGCCTATAGCCGATTTATGTTCCCTTAACACTCTCAGCAGCCTACTTTCCTGCATTGGGTTAAGTGCAGATGCAATAATAACAGGTAAAGTAGATGAATCGCCTAAAAATACTTACCTGAGGTGATCAGGTAATGGTTTAAGTTCAAGCTTAGGTGGTTCCTGGAGAGATGGCTTGATTTTTTCTGATAAAACTCCTTCCATTTCCAAAGGTTCAACTGGTGATATGAATCTATTTGCTCTCGGAATTGCGTCCAATAGCTGTATATATTCTATTATTTCTGCATCCTCCTCATCACACTCTTCCACCAATGCTAATTCTAGTGGGTCAGTATTCAACACCCGCAATTGTTCCTCATCCACCAATGTGTCTATTGTATCCACCTGATAACATTCCTCATCTTCCTTGGGAAAGTTCATGGCCTTGAATAAATTGAAGGTGACTTGTTGATCGTGCACCCTCATGGTCAACTCTCCTTTCTGCACGTCGATGAGTGTATTACCAGTAGCCAAGAATGGTCGTCCAAGGATTATTGGGATTTACTTATCTTCTTCAAAATCAAGGATGATGAAATCTGCTGGGAAGAGTAACTTGTCTACTTTCACCAAAATGTCTTCGACAATTCCCCGAGGATACGTTACTGATCTGTTTGCCAATTGTAGGGAGATGTTGGTAGGTTTAGGTGCCGGTAATCCTAGCTGAGTGTAAACTGATAGTGGCATAAGATTAATACTGGCACCTAAATCACAAAGGCATTTGTTGAAGGTTACACTTCCTATTGTGCATGGAATGGTAAAATTACCCGGATCTTTCAACTTCGGTGGAAGCTTCTTTTGCAGAATTGCACTACATTCTTCTGACAGTGCTACAGTTTCGAAGTCCTCTAGTCTTTTTTTCTTTGATAGAATGTCCTTCAAGAATTTAGCATAACTGGGCATCTGCTCTAATGCCTCCGCAAACGGTATATTTATATGCAGCTTCTTGAATACTTCCAGGAATTTTGTGAACTGTTGCTGTAGTTTTTGTTTGTGGAGTCTTTGTGGAAATGGCAGTGGAGGATAAACTACTGGTGTAACCACTTGTTTCTTTTCTGCTGGTTTTTCTCCTGCCTCTTTTTCCACTATTTTTTCCTTACTGGGTCCAGCTTGATCTTCGGTTACCGGCTTCTCCAACTCTAGCTCATCTAACTGTTTTCCACTCCTGAGTGTCACCGCTTGACATTGCTCATGTCCTCCCTTCGGATTCTTCTCGGTGTCACTAGGCAACGATCCC
This sequence comes from Panax stipuleanatus, assembly GCA_020205555.1. NCBI lineage: Eukaryota > Viridiplantae > Streptophyta > Magnoliopsida > Apiales > Araliaceae > Panax > Panax stipuleanatus. Next base: position 43,870,420 of record CM035123.1, on the reverse strand, counting down.
TGGGGCTGGTTATTCATTGCACTTGCCATCTGTCCTATTTGAATCATTAGATTCTTCATATCCACCGCAAGAGCCTTCGTCTATTTCCTCGTCAATTCATTAGCTGTTCTGACTTTGGCTATAGCTTCTTCCCAACCGAGCTTTTCCTCCTGTTGTGGTGCTGCCTGTTGCTGCGAATTCTGAAAACCAGGAGGGTATGGTTGTCGTGGAGCCTGTTGTTGGTTCTGTGTGTTGCTCCATGAGAAGTTTGGGTAGTTTCTGTTCCCTTGATTATATGTGTTCTGGTATGTGTTGGCTGGTCTGTTATAATTACCCACATAATTAACTGCAGCTGGGTTGATTGCACATTGTTCAATCGGATGTTCTCCTGCACAAAGTTCGCATACGATTGCTACCTGCTGCATCTTTCCCTTTGTCATGGTCTCAATACACTTTTGTAACGAAGCTAGTTGTGCCATTATATAGCTGTCGAATTATCCACTTGCAGAACACCCGCTACTGTGGGCTGAGTCAATCTTTCAGTCGGCCATTGGTACCCATTCGAAGCCATCATTTCTATCAATGCCCATCCATCCTCAAATTTCTTCGTCAGAAAGTCTCCCTGTGATGCTGCATCAATGCTAGACCGTATCTGACTCGATACTCCGTTATAAAAATTACTCAACTGCATCCATGGTGGAAATCCGTGATGAGGGCACTTCCTCAACAATTCTTTGTATCTTTCCCATGCTTCATACAGTGGCTCCCCTTGATATTGTGCAAATGCAGATATCTCCGACCTTATCTTGTGTGTCTTCGATGGTGGAAAGAACTTAGCCAAAAATTTCTGTGCTAGGCCATTCCATGTCGTAATTGACCCCGACGGTTCAGAATGTAACCAAGCCTTCTCCTTGTCTCTGAGCGAGAATGGGAATAACCTCAGCTTGAGTGCATCGTCTGACACTCCATTGCACTTGAAAGTGTCGCAGATTTCTATGAAAGTGAAGATATGATCATTTGGATCAACATTCGGAAGATCCCCAAACTGACATGTGTTCTGCACCATCTGTATTGTCCCAGGCTTAATCTCGAAGTTATTTGCATTAATTGCTGGCCTGGCTATACTTGAATGGATTTCTGAGATTTTTGGTATATCATAATCCTTCATAGGTTTGTCTTCCTGTTGCTGGTCCGCCATGTTTGTTTTGGGTATTTCAAATTCCTGTCGATTCTTTGCAATCCACTCAGTTACCCCCCGAAACCGTTTGTCGATATCGTCCTCAAAGGGCAACAACTCTGATTTTTTCGATCTAGTTTGCATGCACTAATCGAAAGTACCTGAAATTTCCAAACAAACAAAAATAAGAATATATATATATATATATATGTTTAATTAAAATTGATTTACTTAAATCGATATTGTAAGTAATAAACACAATTACTGTCCCCCGGCAACGGCGCCAAAAACTTGTTGTGTATTTTCTACGCGCAACACGCAAGTGTACGTGGTCAACAAGTAATACAGTGATAAATCAAAGATCGTACCCACAGAGACAATAATTTCTATTTAATCGAACAAGTACCAATTTTAGAGTATTTCAACTTTATCAAACTAACAGCAAAAAGATAGATTCTTCTATAACTAGAATAAAAATAACCACACACTAAATCGAGATCTTTAACAGAATTGAGAGAATTAAGCCTACAACTTCACTTATTATTTCACTTCAGATAATATCTTTGTCTCCAGTTTATTTTAATTACCCCCAGGTTATTAATCGAAAACACTAATGTGGATAAAACCACCTCAAGATGCATAATATCCGTACTCATTTGTATCCACATATGATAAATTCAAATAAGACATCCCAATTAATTAACTCACTATATTTCTAAGTGAATTACAATTAACCAGAATTTATTACCAAGTTCTCTCTCAGATTACATATGGCGTAAAGGAATATATCTATCCTAAACACGAATCACAAATTCCATCTATGCAGAATTCACAAACATAAATCATTATGGCCAGTTCTAATCTCCTATGTTCCTTCACAAGTTCATAAGAAATAACAGAATAATTGTTGATCAGGCAATTATATAAATTAATCACACACATAATGAATAACCTGGGAATAACCTCCATAAACTGGATTTAAAAATAATTAATCATCCATTACATAATAAGATCCGTCATAGGCTTAAATAAATATTTAGTTCATAACGAATGAAATAAAATCCATAATCCACAGAGTACTAATCATAACGAATATAAAGATAATATGGATTGAGAAAGATAGGAATATAAAACTCCTGTCGTTACTGTCTCCAAATTGCTCCGTGTTTATCCGATCATGCTCCGCTTCAATAGTCTTCTTCCAGTTCGGATCCCAAAATTCTTAATCCGGCGGCTAGGTATTATATCTCCTCCCTTTCTTTTTTTTAATAACTGTCCCTTATATATCTATTTTATCTCTCCAACTAAACTTCTTATCCAGTCCCTTTATAATCAAGTCAGCCTAATTTTTCTTGTGCATTCCAATCCCAATAGGAGAATGAACCAGCCCACTTATTATTACACTTGACAACCCACACTAAAAAGGAGACTGCCAGCTGCTTGCTTACGCGCCTCCCCGCCCTGGCGGATAGTTTCTTTACTAATCACCCCCCCAGCGGGTAAGGTTTCTGCCTAGCTACCTTGAGTTGCGTTCATGCTATTTTTCATATATTACATAGCAGCATATTTGTGTGATGCATGGCTGCATGCGTGGCCCATTCATTCCTACACAAGCTGCTCCATTTATCTACTATCACTTTGCTTGCACTTGCACACGTGGCTGCTCATTCCCTAATTCATGACTACTCTTTTATTGAGCAAGTATTTGATTCATACTGTTCATTGAAAACATATTCGAGCTTGTACTAACTTTGGTCGTACGAGTAAATAGGTGCTAGAATAATTCTTGCCTTGCAAACTTATGTTTCATAGTTTGATTTAAATCACGATTATATTCTTCGAATTATTGTTGCGAGTATTGAACTCATAAATTGTTCTTATATACATTGTTAAAATTGTCTACGCCATCTAATTCGGCTAGACCAATATCATGAATTGGAAAGCAATCCACACCAATTACCATGGTGCGGACTCCTATAAATTGACTGAGTTGAACAACCCTTGTAAAAAGGGGAACTATATAGTCGGGGTGCCGACAGTGGTGTGGTAGGTTATGCATAACTCTAGGTACGATAGGCTGATCCCCTAATTGTACTTGGTTGGGTTACCAGAAATATTTTTGGTGATTCTAGTAGAAGTTCGTGGTTCTTAGCGACCACTCAGTATCCAGTATTTATTTACTTGAAACTTTGAACTCTTTGGATTCTTTTATAAATCCTTAGTCCACAGCGACACTTAGTGATATCTATTCATTGACTTGAAATTGTTGAAACTTTTGAATCCTTTAATAACTTCTCGACCCGTAGTAGTCCTTATTTAACTTCACAGAATAGATTTGGAAGTCATTGCTATTTATTTTGTTCACAACATTCTTATTTGAAATCCTGAGCGATTAATTATCGTTTTACCCTTGAGATTTAGAACTGTATATATTCCTGTTCACATTTATTGGCATATTACTTGCTGAGCAAATTTGTTGCTCACTCTTGCTTCCCATAAACTTTTCAGTTAGGGCAGGGCAAGGTGGAACCCCAGGACAGGACAAATGCGAAGGAAAGGCTATGGAGTAGCTATGTTTTCTATATTAGGATGTTTCCGTTATGTTGTATTAAGACTTATTTAATGTTATGTATTAAGATATGTTTGGTTTAAGTTATGAAGTGTATTAGTAATAGTTTCGAGACTTGGGATGAGAATATTTATGTTATATCAATGTAAATTATTCTGTTATTCCATTGTTTGAGATTTTAGTTGTTATTATAATTAGTACGCGATGAACCGAATTCGAGAGACCAAGTAGCGGTCACGGATTTGGGGGCGTCACAAACAACATTACGAAAATAATTAATTTTGGTATGATAAGTGGTTAACCAGTCAATTCTAATATCACATCAAATGCAAGTATTTTCAAAGATATAAGATCAACAGGTAGGGTGAGGGTGCCAATTTGAATCAAGCAAGATTTGTAAACTGTAGATGTAATGAAGGTTTCTCCTAACGGAGTTTCAACAGATAAGTCAAAGTCTAATTTCTCAAGTGTCAAATTCAAACGTTGAGCACAAGCAGGTGAAATAAAAGAATGGGTAGCACCGGTATCTATTAAGGTGTAAATTTTGCAAGAGTTTATTATCAGCTTACCCGTGATAACCTCATTCGGGTTCCTCGCTTGGGGGGTAGTCACGACAAACACTCTTCTAGGAACCACCGAATTTGACTTGTCCGGCACTACCTTAGGAATCACCACCCCCACTGGACTTGGTTTCGCTACAGGACACACTCGAGCTATATGTCCTTCCTTTCCACAGTTATAGCATACCTTGGATTGCTGTGTGCAGTTGGGACTGATGTGTCCCTCTTGCCAGCATTTATAGCATACGACCGACGGTCGTTTTCCTCCCCTAGAAACAGTTGATGTTGGTGCTATTGTCGATGTTTTTCACGTTCTCATTGTTGTACCTTCTCTTCTTGAAATCTCCCCCCAACTCACTTCTTCTATTATCATGACCACGATTACCACCGGAGTGGTTACCGCTTATGTCATGATACATTCCTCCCTGCTGGTTATCATTGTTCCGATGACTGCTGCCACCGGTACGACCTTGGTGGTTGTCCCTTGGTTGAAAATAATCATTATTTCCCAAGACATCTTAAGTGCAGTAGGCTGGGTACGCTTCACTGATTCCCACCAATAATCTGCATCTCCACGGAACATAAAGGTGGCAAATGGAACCTTCTGTTCCTCCATGCATCCCAAAACATCAAATATCTTGGTAATTTGCTTAATCCAATTTTCTGCCTTGATTGAATTTGGCTTCCCTGAAACTCTGGTGGTCCCAACTCTTTCAACTGCTTGGTAGTGACAAACCGCGAGTTATTATTATTCCCACCTGTATTATGAACACGAGTCTCCCTCGTCTGGTTTTGCATGAACTGCAAAAAGCTCCTAAACATCCTATCATTCATCGTTTCTTTAGTAGGGTTGTTTACAGGAGGAATATAACCTTCCTGTTGCACGTTTCTCCTGGTTGGTGATTAAAGGTGTCTCAACAGTCTCATTCACTCTATTGTTTAGATTTTCAGCTGCCATTCTCAAATACTACCACAAAACAAGGGTTAATCAAATAAATTAACATATCACATATTAAACCTATGTTCCAAACGACTAACTAAATAACAATTAAGCTTAGGTAGGACACACTAGCGAAGGTTTTACTCGTATCTCCCCTCCTAGTTCTATTCCCAGATCTCTGCCAGAGATCATATCCCTAAGCTCTGATACCAACTGTGACGCCCCCAAAATAGGTTCAATACTCAACCCATTCTGAGTCGCCAAATACATGGTACAAAATTCAAATACAATCTTTTATAACATACGGTCGTGCAAAATACGACCACACAAACTATGAGCTTCAATATAAATCGTATATAATACGAAATATAAACGCTCAAATTCATTCCTTATTCATTACAATAATTGTCTCACTATTTTATAGAATAGTGATGACTTCTACATATCTAACTCTGATCATCACACTGTTCCCCAACTAGTCCCCGCGATATTCTCATTTCTTGAAGAGAACAATAGATGAAAAGGGTGAGCTTAACTAGCCTAGTAAAGAATATTATGACTAAGATAATGAAGAATAAATTATCGTTAGTCTTCAATAAATCAGATAAAATATTATGGACAACAAGTTTTAGATTAACAAATGCAGCGGAAATAACAATTCATTAGAAGAGTTACGTAGAAAATGAAGTCTACTATCTTCAATGATTTAAAAGTCCATCATCAATATTTTATTCCTATAACATCAATCAATATATATCTCAAATCAAATATTCATCTTTGCACTACGGGCCAAAGATATTCATTTGTATCACCAGTGATCATGTTCATCTCAACACCTGTCCATCTTTGCACTACGGGCCAAAGATATTCATTAGGTAATCATTCATCTTTGCTCTACAAGCCAAAGATATTCAGTTATATCACCATTTAGGACTAAGGATGATGAAAAATAATATAAATAATGAATCCAGTGAGATAAAGGACAAAGATTAGGGATTCGTAATTTAGTTTATCCAAGTTCAAGATAATTCCATAATAATACTTTGTGGAGCAAAATTCAAGAATAAAGATCAAAACTTGGATCCAATCAAAGATAGGAACCATAATAGCCAATTTGGACAAATAGAAGAAAATTTAATTTCCCGTGAATAGTGTCGTATACGTGAATAGTAACCCCGACGAAAAAAGTAAGAATTTTATAATAAAATCCATGCCAATATTTTGGTATAATGATATTGAAATAAATAACATCATTTACGAAAGAAAATAACATCCCTTACCTTAACAGGAGAGTAGTTTTGACGGGAATATCGGATATTATGTGGACAAAAATTTACACTGTAATTCACTCTCAAACTATTTAAACACTCACAAGAAATACACTCGATATTATAGAGAGAAAATTTTCTGATTCTGGTGTGATTTTCATTTATAACTAAGCACCCTATTTATAGGAAAATGTCAGAACACCAGTTCTGACAAAACTTGCTACCGGTGGCTATTACCTCTTTGAAAATTTGAACGCACGAACTCAGCATACCAACAAAGAATTGAATTTTCAGCATTATACTCCACAAAAAAACCAGTGGGGCCCACCCATGTTTTTAATAAAAATATTTGTTCTGAAACTTCAATAATTCATAATAAATAGCCATTTTATCTGAAAAATATGAACTTTATGTCAATTTCATATGAAATTTAATTCTCTACAACTTTGTAGAAGGAAGTGTTTCCAAATTCTCAACGAAAAATGACCGAAATCCACAAACAGATTATTTTTCACACCAAAATACTGATAAATACACCTCAGTACTAATTCCTTCTTTTATATCCACAAAAATAAATATTTTCTTATCATATAAATTAATAATTAATTATTCACAAATAATATTTTAGAGCTACAATATTGATAACCAGGTCGTTCCTAGGAAAGAGGGGGCCTTCCGATAAGGATTTCTCCTTATTGGCGCGCAATTACCTAACCCCTTTCTTAGACAGAACTTCCTTAGACATTGCCAATAATGCTATCTAATAATATTATTCACATAATATGAATTACTGATTTGATAATTTGAAATACTGTGCAATGACAATTATTGAATCAATAACATGCAATTATCAATGTAGCAATTATAAAATATTGAATAGTAATTACTGTAACAATTATTGAGTAGTGTCTTCTTACGTAAGAATCAATAATTAGAATTACTATGCAATACCGTGTGCTACTGTGCAACACCTCGTATTACTGTATTTTAACCACCGGGTATTTCAATAGTTCTAACAGTAACAACTACACCGTTATTTTTAAAAAACTCATTCTTGTCATTTTATTCATCCGACAATTATTCCGTTATGGGACCCACAAATGACTGCGCCGTCCTACGAATATTCCCCGGCAACAAGAATATTCCACGACCAAACGAATATTCTCCGACAACAATGAATATTTTATTACCACTTGTTAACCTTGAAAAATTTGCACATTTCACCCATAACTTATCACATTTATCAAATGAACACCTTACTATTTCAAAATAATATATAAAAAAATTTAAATCTTTATTCATAAAACTTGGGGTCTTACAATTACTTTAGAAGATATGATAATTTTGGGAAAATTGAATCTAAAGAATTGAGGGAAATTGAAGAGAATTTGAATAAAGCAAGGAAATCAATCTTCAAGTCAAAACCCCAACAGGTGATCACTATGAATAGCTGAAATACTTTATGGAAAGTGGGAATGAAATGGAGTATGAAGCATTTCTTTCTCTGTGGTTATTATCAATGTTTGTTTTCCCTTAAAATGTGTTTGATACTATAAATAGAGATGAATTTTCTATTTCGATTTACCTCGCTAGAGTGATAGTTTGCAGACTTATATAAATTTTTAAACTATTAAATTCGGTTATTAACCGAATAATCGAATAACTAATTCGATTATTCGGTTATTTTGTTATTCGATTATCTTGTATTTCGGGTTGTAATTCAGATACTTAAAATAGGAGAATTTTGGTTTTCGGTTATAACCGAATAGCTTATTCGGTTCGATTAATAACCGAATGCTCAACCCTACTTGGGTGGCTGACATTGATCAAAAGAAGGAATCACACCCGATAGATTCAAGTTAAACATGGAAAGGATTTGAAGTTGAACTCGTACCTGAGAAAGCTCGTATCTTCAAAGGTATGAATCTTATTCTTCATCTTTTTGTTTAATTAATAATTGCGCATAAAGGATGATCCGGGTATATGGTTTGTAAAAAAATTTAAAACTTTATTTTATTCGCTTCCACTCTATGTATGTAATTATTGTATATTCATGGATATTTCAAACCTAACAGTGGCATCGAAGCCAAACTTTTATGCGAGTTATTAATTATTTAGATTTGATATGTATATTGATATGTGTTTGGAATAATTTAATTAGGCATAATTGTTTGTAAGGAATAATGTTTTTGGAGAAAAACTGTACAATTCGCGAACTAAAAAATAGATTTTGGAGACTGACGCTGCAGCACCTGATTGCAGCACAATCACGACAGTGTTTTTTTGAAAGCGTTGATGTGGCAGTGCAGTGCCTGATGCTAGTTAATTAGCGACGCCACAACGCTGGTTACGTGTTTTGAAAACTGGTGACGTGGCACCGCAGCGCCTGATGCTAATTCACTAGAGGCGCCGCAACGCCACTCTCCAGAAACAAAATTTATTTTTTATTTTTGATTTCTAATTAAGATAAAAGTTTTATTTTAATTAAAATTAAATTATATTATTTTTTGTAATTCCAAATTAATAAATGAGTTTATTAGATTTGGAAATTGATTAAAATAAAGATGTTTATTTTTAATTAGAATTGAATTTCATGCTAACTAATTAGAGCTGGAATTAGATTCCATGACAACTAATTGGAGTTGAAATTGGATTTCAAACTAATTATTATTGCCCATTAAATCGATATCAATGTATATATTGAATGTTTTATTTATTGATGCATATGGTAATATGTATGATAATAAATGGGGTTGATTGTCGACGCCGAAAAAATTTCCCTGAATTGTTCTCTACCCTTTATATGTCACTATGTTGATTTTATCTTTTTTAAACGAGTGAGATTTTGAGAAAGATTGACATACACTGTCGACGATTTGAAAAGATTGATTTTAATAATTGGGCCGAATTAGACAGAGCCGTCAGTTGGTATGAGTTTAAATGGTTGTACCAACTCAATCAAATTTTGAAAGGTTTTTGTAATATAGCCTAATATTTGACTCCGTTTAATTTGGTCTGGAACCTAAGATTCATAGAGTTCGGGGGCTTGCTTAAGTGAGGGGAAGGTGTTAGGAACTCCCTAACTTCCGTGAAATATGGTTATCGCGTCTTTTCATTTCCTATGCATTGATTGTGTGCGTGTGTAATGCAGATAAATGTGCTCGAAATGCTTTATTTTGAAAGTAGTGTTGTGCTTCGTTAGACCTATATACGAAGGGTTTGATTATTTAAAAATTCCTTTTAAACAATCATGTGAAAGTGATATTTTGAAAAGAGATTTTCAAACCCTTTCGATCATATAGGAATTGGAGCCTTTGATACTTCCATTTTATTCCATATTCGGCTTTATTTGATTTTATTAAGATGCGAAGCATCTTTGACAATAAATAAAACTATGTACAAGTGTCTCCTTATGGGCATGAAAGTCATCGAAGTATGCCCAAGCACCACAAACCACAGTTTTCACTATTTTTGGGCCTTAAATCCGGATACCTGCTTTAAGGCCCTGGATTTACAAATACAAGGGTTTGCAAGCTAACTGTACAACTTAAAAAGTCCATAATGGGAACCAGATAAATCTTGTAGCACCCAGGCTCATATGTTATCACATAAACAGCATGCACAATGAATATATTACAATAAAACACATATCTATTCTAGACATCGCTGGACGAAGGATTCATCAGTGAAATCCTAGTAAACGAGTAGCCCAAAGCTTTCAGTTTCCTCTAGATATAGATCTAGGGTCACGTGGTTGCTAAATATTTACAAAAACTAGAAAAAAAACTAGATCTATACAGATCTTAGCCATTCTAGCTTCTAGGTTCAAGTTTCACAACTTTTGAACCGGTTAAAAGCTAAATTTGGCTAGATCTAGTACAAATCTAGTCAATAAAGCATAAATATTGAGTATTTACATGAAATGAACGGTTAAAAAGTCAGATCTGACCAATATTAACTAATAACTATATATATATAGCACTTATATATATATATATATATATATATATATATGTTTGATAAGTAGGTTTTTTACCGACTTATTGGATATCATCTTACCATAACTGAGGCTTAATCTCACATGTTATAGTTACTTTTCATGCGTTTTGTCTTTTTTTTGTAGATTGCATAATGGGAAACTAGCTCGGTGGCATCGAGGATGGAATGGGCATGAAACTGACTCGGGTAGGAGTAAATGGCATGTGGAGTGAAATTGAGATTGGCTTGTGAAGGTTAGGAGAAAGAAGCAGCAGCAGTAGGAAACCAGCAGAGCAGCAGCAGCAGTTTACAGAAATCCATGGAGCGCGGTCGCACTCTGGTAGTTCACAAGAGCAGCGCGCCCGCTCCAGGAGAAGAATTCAACAGCAGGCAGAGCGCCCGCGCCCCATTTGTGCTGAGGGGCAGTGCGGCCGCGCCTGTCTGGTTTGACCTGAGTTGACCTTTCATTAAAAGTCCTGAATTAAATTATTTTCTCTATAAGGGTGTATTTGGAGTTTGAGACTGGATGATTGAACGTTATTATTACTACTTTTAAGATTTTGAGAAACTTAGAGAGTGTGTAGCCTCTTCCTATATATTTTGGCTATCTATCTTTATTTCTCTTGGATTTTCATATATTTGCATAGATTAGGGCTAGATTTGGGAGTATTGAAGGATTTTCTCTACATTGAAGGTTCAGATTTGTAGAGGAGAACTTAGATTTGCATATCTCATTCCTTAGTTTCTCTTTATTTTCATATTTGGTTTTCAATGTATGAACAAGTTTGGATGATGGTTATTGATTCACTTATGAACTAATTTCTATTGTGGGATTTTAATGGATCTTAGTGCTTAATTCAGATTTATATGCTTCCTTGTTGAGTTTTAATTGATTATGTATGGATTTTCTAATGTGGTTTACTTTAATTGCCTAATTACTTGATCACCAATTACCAGAATAACTCATATGAAATTGAGTAATGAATTATGAGTTCAGATTTGACCATATTAGTTTGTGTTTATGATTCTACATGGTGTTAGATTCCATAATTTGTGCTTCGGATAGACATATACCGAAGCACCACTTGTAGTCTTTTGAGAACTTGTGCTTAAACCCTTATTAATGTTAAGTTACATAGAAATATAGTGGTTTATGTAATTTGGGTGTTCACATTCATTCTATTATTTGTGGATTGTATGTGATATGGACATGGTTCATTGAGAAATGGCTATGTTTTGCTTTCGTGTTCTAGACTAACAATCTGAAGTAATCAATTGAGCTTAACAGGAGGTGTATCAACTTGAGTAATGCATTAAGTGAAGTTAGAATCCCATATCTCTCTTATCTAATTTATTTGCTTATTATTTAGCTGTCATTTGATAATCAACACTATTAGATAAATCACCATTTGATCATCTGTTTAACTTGACCGAAATAGTTACAAAACGGTTGCATATTATATTAGAGGCACTCATTATTCTCTGTGGGAACGATACTTTTCTTACTCTATATTACTTGTGGACCATGTGCACTTGCGTGGGTGTGATTGTTTTGATTAACACCCAAACAAGCCAACAAGTTTTAATTTGGTGCTGGCAAGTGATTGTTTTTATTACTTTTGCCATCAGTTTAAATTAAATTGGTCGTAGTTAAACAAATCTAATATTATCTTATTTCTATCTTCATTTTTCTTTGTTTCAGGCACTCTTAACTAGTGTATGCAAACTCGGTATAAGAAGTCTACTTTGGTGCCTAGAAAGGAAAACATCAACAGAAGGGCTCGGCAATTGAGTAAGGGTACTACTAGTATTCAAGAGGAGACTGAGGCACCGGTAGTTGTGGCGGTCGAAGAACATAAAGCATTAAGGGATTATGCAACGCCGCGTATCCATGAGTTACAGTCGAGCATCGCAAGGCCGGCACTAGCCGCCAATTCCTTCAAAATTAAATCGGGGACGATACAAATGGTGCAAAACTCAGTTCAGTTTGGGGGTATGCCTAATGATGACCCGAATGAGCATATACTGAGCTTCATTGAGATATGTGACACCTTCAAGTTTAATGGTGTGTCGGATGATGCAGTGAGACTTAGACTCTTTCCTTTCACATTGAGAGACAAGGCAAGGAGTTGGCTTCAATCGCTACCACCGGGGTCCATTACTACTTGGGAAGACTTGGCACAGAAATTCTTGGCAAAATTCTTCCTACGCGCAAAGATCGCAAAGATGAGAAGTGCTCTTTCTTCATTTGAGCAACAACATGGGGAGTCCTTATATAAAGCATGGGAGAGATACAAGGAAATGATAAGGAAATGCCCTCATCATGGGATGCCTCAATGGATGGAGATAAACACATTTTACTTAGGATTGGGTAGTCAAATTCGGCCTAGCATTGATGCCCCTTAGAGAGGAGCATTCATAGCCAAGAGTTATGAAGAAGCTTATGAATTGTTAGAGACCATGGCTGCAAATGATTACCAATGGCCTTCTTCTAGAATGAGTCAACCGAAAGTCGCAGAAGTATTGGAAGTTGATGCCATCACGGCTTTATCGGCTAAATTAGCTGTTATGTCAAAGAAAATCGATTCCATGGCCTAGTCAAAAGTGCAACAAGTAGTCTATGTTTGTGAGCTTTGTGCGGGGTCACATCCTATAGACCAATGTGCTATCAATCCCGAGTCAGTGCAGTTTGTGAGCAACTATCAGAGGCCACCGAATCAATATCAGAACACTTACAACCCCAACAACAGAAAGCACCCCAACTTGTCATGGAGCAATAACCAAACTCATCAACCACAACATCAAGCTCCAAGACCTTCATACCCTCCGGGATTTCAGAACCAACTGATAGTAGTGTGCATACAAGTCAATCATGTATGATGATAAAGCACATACTTTGTAAATAATCTTATTTATTTATTAATAAAATATTCATTTAATAAAGGCATTTAATTATCTATATGGTGCTATTTTTATAATATTTAAATAACCCATAGTTTTAGGCAATGCTTTTAGAATCATGATGTTGATCATTCTAATGAGATCTAAATTCTTAGAAAGCTTAAAAACTAAAACAGTTCCTAATCATGGGATTACTAAAAGGGGATTAGTAAATCCGGATAGATTAGTACATATATTGTTTGCTCATTGGATGAGGATGATTGATCTCATGATCATTTTTGTGGAGACACTAAAGCAAGTATGTAGGTGCTTATTGGAGAATAAGTTCACTGAACGTGACTCGCTATGGAATATCTAATGGAGTTTTACTTGCCTGTCAATAGAAATTCCTAATGTGATAGTAGTACATGTGATCCTTGGACTTGAGATCATCATAGTATCTTGTATGTAATGAATTATACTTTGACTTATTCCTTAAAATCCCTTTAGGATATATAAAAGGGTATGCTTGGGTATAATGAGTTACATATGGAGATAATGAATGATCAATAAAAAATCTACCACCTCTAGTAAAAGAGGAGATATGTCCTATGTGATTCATTAAATGACAACCCAGGAATCCTTGGCCAAGGTGGAATGAAATTAGAAAGGAGTTTCTAATTTGCATTATATGGAGTTGTGCATTTTCTAATCGAAATACATATGATTAAAATAAAATAAGACTTGACAGTAAATCCATGTATTATATTTAGTTGGAACATTGTATGGTGGAAGGATTGAATTGTACGGTAACTATTTACTCACAGGTTCTTTTATGACTAATGTTGAAATCTATATTATTTGAAAAGTCGTTGATCGCTAGGGAGACTTATCCCTATTGTAGAATAAATATTATTTATTTAAATAGATTATTAGTTTAATTTATTGATTTAAATAAGATTAGAATTAGTTTTAATTGATTTATTCACAACCGGTTTAATATGGAGAACCTAAAGGGTCACACCATAACAGGAAGAATAATTATTTAAGAAGGTAATGGCATAATCGTAATAATGCATTAAGTGTAATTAATTTAATCTGTAGTGATATAATAAATTAAATAGCTTAATGTTTATTATTTAATATTTTGAAAATATTAAATATAAATTAATAAGAGATGTGTTATTAATATTATTACAATTATTATTATTTTAATTTCTAAAGGGGTTTAGTAATTAATTTAATATTAGTACTCTTATTTATTCCTAATAAGATTAGGAGACAAATTAATTAAATAAATTTAATTAATTATTTCCAATGTGGTGGGAAGCCTAAATTAATTAAAGGAGTTTAATTAATTAAATGAAATTCTATGTCTAATAGGATTAGAAGGGTTGACCAATATCTATATAAGAGGAGTTTTATAATAGATATCAGTTGATGCAATTCCAATTGTTGGAGAGTACTCCTTTTCTATAGAGGATAGAAAACTAAGCCAACCACCCTCATTCTTGATAATTCATCTTCCTTGGTGGATCACCTCTAGAGGCCAAACACTTGGGTGGCTAACGTTGATCAAAGAAAGGAATTTAACCCAAAAATTTAAGGAGATCACGAAGAACAAGGAGTTGAACTCGTACCTGTGGAAGCTTCGTTCTACAAGGGTATGATTCCATAACTTCTTATTTATCGTTTTAAATTAATAATTTGCATAAAGGATGATCCGGATAATGTTTTTGTAGAAATTTTTAGACTTTGATATACCATGCTTCCGCTAATTTTTGTAATTTGATTGCGTCACGATTTCGTACAAACCCAACAGTGGTATCAGAGCCAAACCTTTATGCAATTATTAATTATTTTAATTTCATATACATATGGGTATGTATTTAGAATAATTTATTGGGCATAATTTTATTGTATAAAATTATTTTTTATGAAAAATAAAAAGGGCCGAATTTTTATTTTTTTCCTGTGGAGGTGGATCCGTGTTTTTCCATCAAAAGGCGAAGCTGAATTTTTTTTTGCGAAAACTTTTGTTATTTTAAGCTAGTCACTAACTTGCTTGATTTCATATATATAAATATATATATATATAAAGTAAGTGACTGCAACAAGATTTCAAGGCTTGATCATTTTTTTTAAAGTTAGTCACGTAATATTAATATATATAAAATAAGTGACTAATGAAATTGATGATTCAATCCAGGATTCTAAAAAGTTAGATTACCTTTATATATATTATATATATACGGTTTATATATATATATATATATATATATATATATATATATATAATATTCTTAATAATTTTATAATTAAAATAAAGAGTTTATTTTAATCTTGAAATTTGATTTCATGCAATTTAAAATTGCCCATTAAATTATTCTCATATATATATGGAATGTTTTAATTCATGAGATGAATATTTATTTATTGATACATATGGTAATATGTATGAAAATAAATGGGGTTGATTATGGACTATTGACCAATGTGATTGAATTTTATTTTAGTTGAATGCTTGAATGAATGAGTTTTATTAAATGGGGTCTGCGTACCTTGTCTTCTCTGATTTTTTTTCTAGATGTAAATTCTATATCCCTCCTATGTACTTTCCCTTGACTGCTGATCAAGATTTTTATTTAAATTAAATAGTTTAATGTAATAGAAATAGTTAGAATTATCTTAAAGAAATTGGAGACCAAGGAGCAAGGAGCGCGTGAAGACCCTTTTGTATGGAGCCCGTGTTTAAATGTAATAGTTACGTTTAAATTTTATTTCTTGCACCCTTAGGTTTGACCTTTTGGTTCACTTGGTGGCTCGAGTGAACCATACTAGAATAAAAGTCCATAATCAATCCGGGTAGAATATAGTATTCTATATGTGCATGGTAAGTATTATATATATTATATTTTATGCAAACATGCTTTGTATGTTTAATAAAATGATGAGTATTTTATATATATATGTGCATGCGCGCTAAACAAGATGAGACAAATAATAACAAACCCCTCAAATAAATTATATTAAGTCCGAAGCGTTCAATGATATTTGAAATATCGAACGTCGCCTTCTAGCATGATAAATTAATAGAGTATTAAATATTTAATATGAGCTTGTTGTGCTATCCACAAGTCGAGTATTGCGTATTTAAGATGTTAATTAATCACATTTGATGCTTATCAAGAAAATTGAACAATATAGTCTTGTTGTGCTATCTACAAGGACGAACATTTTTCTTTTTTTAATTTATGGAAGTGCTAGGTTGGACTTAACTTAAATCATTTTAGTTTGGATGTGCACACACTTGGCCATTATGATTTAAGAGGCAAAATAAAATGAGTTACATGTTGATGTAATTGACAAGAGTTGTCTACTTATTTATTTATATATCGTTTGTTGTGCTATCCACAAGGCTATATACATTTGAAATGGGATCCTTATTCTCACTAGTAAATCTTTAATTAGATGTTGCCGAACTATATAAGTGAGGGTAATATAGTTTGATAAAAATAGTGGGAGATACCAATTTAAAATAAAGACCTAAATTTATTTTGGTATGAAAAAATTAATAAAAATGAATGTTTACTAAAATGTTGTCTTTTCATTTGCAGAATTTTAAAAATGTCAAAATCACTAATCTCACTACGAAGCATACTTGATGTAAATAATCTTACCAGCCCGAATTATGAGGACTGGATAAGAAATCTGAGAATTATTCTCACTGCTGAAAAGATTCTTATGTCCTAAATTCAACTGTCCCTGAATCCGTTTCGGAAACAGCCTCTGAGGAAGAGATTGCCACTTTCAATAAGTGGCAAGATGATGCATCTGTGGCTCAATGCGTCATGCTCGCATCCATGAATAACGAGCTTCAGCGTCAGCACGAAAAAATGGATGCTCCTGCTATGCTGCTTCACCTCAAGGAGTTGTATGGTGAACAGAGTAGGACTGCTGGATATGAGACATCTAAAGAGCTCTTTCGATCTCGGATGACCGAGGGCACTGCAGTTGAGACTCATGTACTAAAGGTGATTAATTTGATTGAACGCCTTGGATAGCTTGGGTTCGTCATGGATGGGGAGTTAAGTCAAGACTTGGTCTTGCAGTCACTCCCTGAGACCTTCTCGCAGTTTGTGGTTAATTTTCACATGAATAAGCTAGATGTCAGCTTGCCTGAGCTGCTTTAACATGCTGAAAAGTATAGAAGGTCACTTCCCATCCAAGAAGAACCATATCTTGATGGTGGATTCTTCCAATAAAAGGAAGAGGCCCAAGGTATCTTCTAAAAAGAAGAAATCCAAGAAGGCTAAGGGAAAGGGAAAAGAAAAGGAACAAAAAAAACCTGAACCAGCTAAAGGAATGTGCTTTCATTGCAATGAGCCGAGACATTGGAAAAGGAACTGCAAGAAATTTCTAGCAGAGAAAAAGCTTGGAGAAGATTCGACTTCCAATTAAGGTTTATTTATGATTGAAATTAATTTTTCTGAAAGTCATAATTCTACTTGGGTATTGGATACCGGCTATGGTTCTCACATATGTAATACTATGCAGGGACTGGTCAGAAGTAGGAAGCTAAGTAATGATGAGGTCATCCTACAAGTGGGGAATGGAGCAAAGGTTACTGCATTTGCTGTAGGGACTTATTATTTAGCAATGCCTTCGGGCAAGTCCATTTATCAAAATAATTGTTATTTGTTCCGAATATTATTAGAAATATTATTTCTATTTCTGTATTGGATATGGAAGGATTTAACGTTATTATAAAGAACAATAGTTATTCTATTTATAAAGACGATGTTTTATATGGTATTGGAAATTTGCGAAATGGACTTTATATACTTGACTTGCAAGAAAATATATTTCAAATTAAACAAACTAAGAAAAGGAAAAGAGATGATATTAATTATACCTATATGTGGCACTGTAGACTTGGTCATATCAATGAAACAAGATTATCCAAGTTGTATAAGGATGGGCTCTTAGAGCTATCTGATTATGAATCATATCCAACTTGTGAATCTTGTCTCATGGGTAAAATGACTAAATCTCCTTTTAGTGGAAAAGGAGAAAGAGTTACAGAGTTGTTAGCGTTGATTCACACAGACGTTTGTGGACCTATGACAACAAATGCACGGGGTGAGTATTCTTATTTTATTACTTTCACTGATGATCACTCAAGATTTGGATATGTGTATTTAATGAAATATAAATCAGAATCATTTGAAAAGTTCAAAGAGTTCAGAAGTGAAGTAGAGAAACAAACGGGCAAGAGTGTTAAGATACTTTGATCAGATCGAGGTGGAGAATACTTAAGCGGTGAGTTTCTCAATTGTCCAAAAAAAATGGTATAATCTCACAATGGACTCCTCTAGGTACACCACAGTTAACTGGAGTATCTGAAAGGAGAAATTAAACACTGTTAGACACGGTTCGATCCATGATGAGTTTTACTGACCTTGCAATTTCCTTCTGGGGTTATGCCTTAGAAACAACTGCATACCTACTTAACAAGGTACCTACCAAATCAGCCCCTAAAGACTCCATATGAGATGTGGAAGGGGAGGAAACCAAATCTTAAGCATGTTAAGACTTGGGGTTGTCCAGCTTATGTCAAAAAGTTTGAACATGATAAGTTACATACTAAATCCGATAAGTGTATATTTGTGGGATACCCTAAAGAAAATGTAGGGTATTATTTCTATCATCCAACTGATCAAAAAGTGTTTGTTGCGAAACATGTTGCCTTCTTGGAAAAAGAGTTTATCCATGAAGGGGTCAGTGGGAGTAAGATATATCTTGAAGAAGTTCAAGAACCACAAATTACTACCGATCAGAGTCAGGTACCTGACCAAGTGGAAGAACCTACTGTATCACACCCTATTCGTAAATTTGGAAGAGTACCGAAGATACCTGAGAGGTACGGATTTATCATAGAGGATGACAATGAGGTACACATCATGAATGATGATAATCCATTGAATTATGAACAGGCTATGAGTAATAAAGACTCAGGGAAATGGCTTGAAGCCATGAAATCCGAAATGGACTCCATGTATGAAAACAAAGTATGGACTTTGGTTTCACCACCTGAAGGCATTAAGCCTATTGGGTGTAAATGGGTCTTTAAAAGAAAGACGGGAGCGGACGGCAAGGTAGAGACCTATAAGGCCCGACTGGTTGCAAAAGGTTTCAAACAAAGACAAGGAGTTGACTATGATGAAACATTCTCACTAGTAGCTATGCTCAAGTCTATTCGGATTTTGCTTGCAATTGTAGCTTATAACGACTATGAGATCTGACAGATGGACGTGAAAACGGCCTTCCTCAATGGGAAACTTGAGGAGGATGTGTATATGACACAGCCAGAGGGATTTGTTTCAAAGGTTGGAACAAATCAAGTTTGTAAGCTGCAATGATCCATTTATGGATTGAAGCAAGTTTCTCGTAGATGGAACATTCATTTTGATGAGACAATCAAAGAGTTTGATTTTATCAAAAATGACGATGAACCATGTGTGTACAAGAAGGTTAGTGGGAGCGCAGTTTCATTTCTTGTATTATATGTTGATGATATATTACTGATAGGGAATGACATTCCTATGCTACAATCGATTAAAATCTGGTTATTTAAACACTTCTCCATGAAGGACTTGGGAGAAACATCCTATATTTTGGGGATAAAGATCTATAGAGATAGATCTAAAAGGATGCTTGGTTTATCCCAAGGAACGTACATTGATACGATGCTAAAGAGGTTTAGCATGGAAGATTCCAAAAGAGGTCTCATGCCGATGAGCCATGGAACACATCTCTCCAAGAAACAGGCTCCAAAGACACCTGAGGAGAGAAATCGTATGAGTAAGATCCCTTATGCTTCTGCAATAAGATCTATCATGTATGGTATGGTACCGGATGTTGCTCATGCACTTAGTGTAACGAGAAGATACCAGTCGAATCCAGGAGAAGAGCACTGGAAGGCAGTGAAGAATATCCTAAAATACTTGAGAAGGACTAAGGATATTTTTCTTGTCTACGGTGGGTCTGAATTAAAACTCGAGGGTTTCACAGACTCAAGTTTTCAAACGGACCAAGATGACAGTAAATCTATTTCGGGGTATGTTTTTACCTTGATTGGAGGCGCAGTGAGTTGGAAGAGTTCCAAGCAGCAAACAATTGCTGATTCAGTGACAGAGGCAGAGTATATAGCTGCAAGTGAAGCTGCAAAGGAAGCTGTTTGGATAAAAAAGTTCATAACAGAACTTGGTGTGGTTCCTAGCATTGGAGAAGCAGTCCCCGTATACTGTGACAACACAGGAGCAGTTGCACAAGTTAAGGAACCCAGGTCTCATCAGAAATCTAAACACGAGTTGCAGCGATTTCACTTGATCAGGGAGATCACTGAAAGAGGAGACGTCACCTTGGACCATGTAGACTCTCAAGACAACATTGCAGATCCATTTACTAAAGCTTTAACATAACAGCAGTTTGATCATCACTTAGAGAAGATAGGTATGAGATACCATGGCGATTGGCTTTAGTGCAAGTGGGAGATTGATAGTAGTGTGCATACAAGCCAATCCTGTATGATGATAAAGCACATACTTTGTAAATAATCTTATTTATTTATTAATAAAATATTCATTTAATAAAGGCATTTAATTATCTACATGGTTTTATTTTTATAATATGTAAATAACCCATAGTTTTAAGCAATGCTTTTAGAATCATGATGTTGATCATGCTAATGAGATCTAAATTCTTAGAAAGCTTAAAAACTAAAACAGTTCCTAATCATGGGATTACTAAAAAGGGAATTAGTAAATCCGGATAGATTAGTACATATGTTGCTTGCTCATTCGATGAGGGAGATTGATCTCATGATCATTTGTGTGGAGACACTAAAGCAAGTATGTAGTGCTTATTAGAGAATAAGTTCACTGAACGTGACTCGCTATGGAATACCTATTGGAGTTTTACTTGCCTGTCAATTAGAATTCCTAATGTGATAGTAGTACAAGTGATCCTTGGACTTGAGTTCATCATAGTATCTTGTATGTAATGAATTATACTTTGACTTATTCCTTAAAAGCCCTTTAGGGTATATAAAAGGGTATGCTTGGGTATAATGAGTTACATATGGAGATAATGAATGATCAATAAAGAATCTACCACCTCTAGTAAAAGAGGACATATGTCCTATGTGATTCGTTAAATGACAACCCAGGAATCCTTGGCCAAGGTGGAATGAAATTAGAAAGGAGTTTCTAATTTGCATTATATGGAGTTGTGCATTTTCTAATCGAAATACATATGATTAAATAAAATAAGACTTGACAGTAAATCCATGTCTTATATTTAATTGGGACATTGTATGGTGGAAGGATTGAATTGTACGGTAACTATTTACTCACAGGTTCTTTTATGACTAATGTTGAAATCTATATTATTTGGAAAGTCGTTGATCGCTAGGGAGACTTCTCCCTATTGTAGAATAAATATTATTTATTTAAATAGATTATTAGTTTAATTTATTTATTTAAATAAGATTAGAATTATTCTAATTGATTTATTCACAACTAGTTTAATATGAAGAACCTAAAGGGTCACACCATAAAAGGAATAATAATTATTTAAGAAGGTAATAGCATAATCGTAATAATGCATTAAGTGTAATTATGTTAATCTATGGTGATAGAATATATTAAATAGTTTAATGTTTATTATTTAGTATTTTTGAAATATTAAATATAAATTAATAAGAGATGTCTTGTTAATATTATTATAATTATAATTATTTTAATTTCTAAAGGGGTTTAGTAATTAATTTAATATTAGTACTCTTATTTATTCCTAATAAGATTAGGAGACAAATTAATTAAATGAATTTAATTAATTATTCCCAATGTGGTGGGAAGCCTAAATTAATTAAAGGAGTTTAATTAATTAAATAAAATCCCATGTCTAATAGGATTAGAAGGGTTGACCAATATCTATATAAGAGGAGTCTTATAATAGTTATCAATTGATGCAATTCCAATTGTTGGAGAGTACTCCTTTTCTATAGAAGATAGAAAACTAAGCCAACCACCCTCCTTCTTGATAATTCATCTTCCTTGGTGGATCACCTCTTGAGGCCAAACACTTGGGTGGCTAACGTTGAAAAAAGGAAGGAATCTAACCCCAGAAATTCAAGGAGATCACGAAGAACAAGGAGTTGAACTCGTACCTGTGGAAGCTTCGTTCTACAAGGGTATGATTTCATAACTTCTTATTTATCGTTTTAAATTAATAATTTACATAAAGGATGATCCGGGTAATATTTTTGTAAAAATTTTTAAACTTTGATATACCATGCTTCCGCTAATTTTTGTAATTTGACTGCGTCACGATTTCGTACAAACCCAACACCAACAACATCCACAAGCTCCCACTCCTCAGCCAGAAAAGAAATCATAAATGGAGGAGATGATGTTGAAGTACATGGCCAACACCGAGGTGATGATAAAGAGCCAAGATGTGGCTATTAAGAACTTGGAGAATCAAATGGGCCAAATGGCTAGCATGCTTACTAATAGACCACAAGGGACTCTAC
The DNA here is from genome assembly GCA_020205555.1 of Panax stipuleanatus. Lineage (NCBI taxonomy): Eukaryota > Viridiplantae > Streptophyta > Magnoliopsida > Apiales > Araliaceae > Panax > Panax stipuleanatus. Next base: position 43,847,471 of record CM035123.1, on the reverse strand, counting down.
CTAGCAACACGGAAGCTAACCCAAGAAGAGATGGAAAAGAGCAATGTTAGGCCATTACACTTGTAAGTGGAAAGCAGACTACAGCTTCAGAGCCAACCTCGGTCGCGCCCCAAATACAAGGAGAAACAGTGCGGGGGTGCCCATCCCCTGGAAAAATTTCTGCAGATTTTGCACAGGAAGAGGATGGCAAGCAAGGTTTTGATGCAGAGCAGAAGGAAAGAGTAGAGCAATCATGTGTTCCACCACCTATAGTGTATCCACCTGTCCCTTACCCACAAAGACTCCAAAAGAAAAATTTGGATAACCAATTTGCCAAGTTCCTTGAGGTATTCAAAAAGCTTCAAATTAACATCCCATTCGCATAGGCTTTAGAACAGATGCCGAGCTATGCAAAATTCATGAAGGAGATTCTGTCTACGAAGAAGAAATTAGAAGATTTTGAGACAGTGGCCTTGACTGAGGAATGTAGTGTGGTGTTACAAAGGAAGCTACCTCGCAAACTAAAGGATTCTGGCAGTTTTACTATCCCGCTATTGGAGGCTTGTCATTTAACAAATGTCTGTGTGATTTGGGAGCTAGCATCAACCTCATGCCACTGTCGATTTACACACAATTGGGTTTGTCGACTCCAAAACTGAAATATATATCTCTTCAGCTTGCTGATAGATCCATTACTTATCCGAGAGGTATTGTGGAGGACATCCTTATGAAGGTGGACAAGTTCATATTCCCCGCCGACTTCATTATCCTTGATTATGAAGAAGATAAGGACATTCCTATTATTCTGGGGAGACCTTTCTTAGCTATCGGGAGAACTCTCATTAATGTGCAACAAGGAGAGCTTACTATGAGAGTTCAGGATCAAGAAGTCACTTTCAACGTGTTTAAGGGTATGAAATTTCCTACAAATGAAGAGGAATGCTTCCGAATGGATGTTGTTGATAGGGTTGTGAATGAAGAGCTCACACATGTGATGAATATTGACCATTTGGAGGGTGCACTGATAGGGGACTTTGGCATTGATGACCTCGAGGTAGTTGAATATGTACTGATTCTGGATACAGTGCCACGGCTGAGCAAGTTTAAAAGTCATGTGGAACCTCTAAAGCACACAGGCAAGTCATCTGAGCGTTTAAAACCATCTCTTGAGATACCTCCTACACTTGATCTTAAACCTCTTCCTAATCACCTAAGGTATGCATTTTTGGGTGATTCTTCTACTTTGCCTGTTATCATTGCTTTTGCACTAACATCATTTCAGGGAAATAAGCTATTGAGGGTGCTAAGGGAATTCAAAACTGCAATTGGGTGGACCATTGCTGATATCAAGGGGATAAACCCTTCCTTTTGCATCCACAAAATACTTCTTAAAGATAATAGCAAGCCTACAGTTGAACAGTAGAGAAGACTCAACCCAATCACGAAAGAAGTGGTTAAGAAGGAGATTCTGAAATGCTTGGAAGCTAGAATTATATACCCCATTTCAGATAGCTCCTGGGTGAGTCTAGTGCAGTGTGTACCCAAGAAAAGAGGAATGACTGTGGTAGCAAACGAGAACAATGAGTTGATCCCCACTAGAACGGTCACTGGATGGAGAATGTGCATGGATTATCGAAAGTTCAACAAAGCGACTAGAAAAGATCATTTTTCTCTTCCATTTATTGATCAGATGTTGGATAGGTTGGCATGTTATGAGTATTATTGCCTCCTCGATGGATACTCGGGATATAATCAGATAGTTATTGCTCCTGAAGATCAAGAAAAGACAACCTTCACTTGTCCCTATGGAACATTGCTTTCAGAAGGATGTCGTTTGGGTTATACAATGCATTGGCTACCTTTCAAAGGTGTATGATGGCTATCTTCTCCGACATGGTAGAACAGAACGTAGAAGTCTTCATGGATGACTTCTCAGTTTTTGGGGACTCATTTGATATATGCTTGGAGAACTTGGTCATGGTATTGTAACGGTGCGTAGAGACAAACTTGGTGCTCAACTGGGAGAAGTGCCATTTTATGGTATAAGAAGGGATCATTCTTGGGCACAAGGTTTCAGGCGAGGGATTAGAGGCTGACAAGGCAAAGTTGGAAACAATAAAGAGCTTACCGCCACCAAACTCAGTGAAGGGGGTCCACAGTTTTCTTGGATATGTGGGGTTCTACCGTCTATTTATAAAGGACTTCTCCAAGATTACAAAGCCTTTATGCAGTTTATTGGAGAAGGATATCCCTTTTAAATTCGACGAGGAGTGTTTGGCATTATTTGAGCATTTGTAGAGAAAGTTGGCGACAACACCTATCATCACGGCTCCAGATTGGTCATTACTGTTTGAGTTGATGTGTGATTCTAGTGACTTTGCAGTAGGAGTTATTTTGGGGCAGCGCAAGGAAAAGATATTTTATATCATTTATTAGGCTAGCAAGACCTTGACAGATGCACAACTCAACTACACAACTACTGAGAAGGAGTTACTAGCTGTGGTGTATGCCTTCGACAAGTTTCACTCATATTTGATTGGCACAAAAGTAGTGGTGTTTACAGATCATGCTACCATTTGGTACTTAATTGCTAAAAAGGATGCCAAACCCCGATTGATTCATTGGATTCTACTCTTGCAGGAGTTTGATTTGGAGATCAAGGATAGGAAGGGTACCGAGAATTAGGTGGCGGACCACTTGTCACGAATCCGGGAAAAGACAAGGATGATAGAGTTTTGATTAGTGAGTCTTTCCCAGATGAACAACTTTTTATGGTCCAAGGTGAAATCCTATAGTTTACTGACTTTGCAGACTACTTGGTTAGCAACATCCTCCCTCTTGAGTTGTCAAGGCCTCAAAAGAAGAAATTTCTGCATGATGTCAAATGGTACATATGGGATGAGCCATATCTCTTCAAGCAATGTGCAGACCGAATGATCAGGCGATGTATCCCTCACAGTGAGACAGAGAGCATATTACATGATTGTCATGCATCAATGTACGGAGGATATTTTGGAGATGAGAAGACAGCGACTAAGGTGCTTCAAGCTCGATTTTATTGGCTAACTCTCTTCAAGGACGCCTACCAATTTGTGCAAAAATGTGATAGATGCCAAAGGGTGGGAAACATCTCAAAGAGGAATGAAATGCCTTAGAACATGATTCTAGAAGTTAAAATTTGTGATGTTTGGGGCATTGACATCATGGGACCATTCATCTCGTCTTGTGGCAATCTATACATTCTATTGGCAGTTGATTATGTCTCTAAGTGGGTTGAAGTGGAGGCTTTGTTAACAAATGACGCCAAGGTGGTCTTGAGGTTTCTACATATAAGTATTTTCATAAGGTTCGGGGACACCGAGGGAGATCATTAGTGACAAAGGCGGTCACTTCTATAACAGACAGTTCTCAACTCTTTTGGCTAAGTATGAGGTGGATCATCGAGTTGCTACAGCCTATCATCCCCAAACTAATGGCCAAGATGAAGTCTCCAATCGAGAAGTAAAGTAAATTCTGGAGAAAATTGTCAACCACACTAGGAAGGATTGGTCCTTAAAGATAGATGATGCAATTTGGGCTTACAGAACGGCATACAGGACACCTCTTGGGATGTCCCCGTATTAGTTGGTCTATGGTAAATCTTGTCATCTTCCTATGGAGTTGGAGCACAAAGCATTCTAGGCCATCAAAAAGTTGAATTTTGACCTCAAAGCTGCAGGGGAGAAGAGACTTCTCCAATTAAACGAACTCGATGAATTTAGACTATAAGCTTATGAGAATTCAAAATTATACAAGGAGAAGGTGAAAAGATGGCATGACCGAAAAATCATTGATAGGAAGTTTGAGCCGGAACAAGCCGTTTTGTTGTTCAACTCACGCCTTCGTCTCTTTTCGGGGAAGCTCAAGTCAAGATGGTCGGGGCCATTCACGGTGAAAATAGTTTATCCTCATGGTGCGGTGGAAATTATAGGCCAAGACCTGGACAAGCCATTCAAGGTCAATGAGTAGCGATTGAAACACTATTGGGGAGGCGAGGTCGATCGCCTGAAAGGCCTCAATATCCCTTGTCACTACATGATCATGCCCGAGAGAGTCAAGCTAATCGACTATAAACAAGCACTAGATGGGAGGCACCCCATCCACTCTACTCTCCCTCTTATTTAATTGTTGTTACTTATCTATTATTTTCCTCCTCATGCTTAATTCTTGGATAATTTAAATTTTAGTCCATTTTTTATATAATATAGAAAATTTCAAATATTACATTTTTGAGTTGAATACATTTAGTTTAAATAGTTCAATTTTGATTTAGTGGAATAAGGATTTGTCTCATCTTAGATACCCCATTTTTGCAGGAAATAGTTTATATATGTAAGTTGGCTTCTGAAATACAAAGTGTTGCAGAATTTGCATGTGCAGGTCTAGGGTAGCGCGGTTGCGCCATTTGCCAAGCCAAAGGTAGCGCGCCTGCGCCATTAGTTTGACATGCAGTATGCTCCTAGGCCAGAGCGCGCCTGCGCCCCAAATTACCTAAGACATGGCGCGCCCGCGCCATCTCTGACGAATTTTTTTTTAAACAGCCTGCAGTATCTCACAGACCTTATAACTCCTATTTCATTCTATCGAGCCTCCTTCTCAGAACAAACAAACCTACTTCCTAAACTCCTAAACTCTACTACTACATCTATACCTAACCCACTTCCATCATCATTTATACACTCCTATGATCATTCTCCAGGGTTCTCCTCAAGCCCTACTTTAGAGCCACATTATCCATTACATCAGAAATCTCTTCTCCACTCCATTTCAACCGAAATTTCTATATAAACCCTAACTACTATCACACACAAACATACAAACCCATCCTTGATCAAGCATCAATTGTCTGGCAGAAGAGTTAGGGTTTCCATAGGGATTCTTAAGGAAGAGTTTGGGATTCAGAGTTATCTGTCAGAAGTTAGGGTTCTAATTTTTTTGCAGAATCATGGCACCAAATAGAGTTCGTTCGTTGTCATCTTCATCTTCTAGTGATAGTTATGGTGAAGGGAGCAGTAGGGATGTGTTGGACGCATCAAAATTTATCAATTTATCTGCCCAACAACGCTTTGGTGAACAAGACCTTTGTGTTGGAGAGGAGCCTTAAGTCGAGTAAAGATGATGGAAAGATGTGGAACATGATTCGAGATAGTGGATGGATTGGCGTTGTGAGCACTCCCGTGGTTGCACCCATAGTAATTGTGCGGGAGTTTTATGCCAATGCGAGGGAGACACAAAATGGGATTTCCTTCGTGCGAGGAAAACAAGTGAGCTATTCCGCTCAATCTATAAATAAGATTTTCCACTTATTTCCTCCTTCTGCTGAGACAGTGAATTGAATGGTTGTCGAGAGGTTTGAAACATACTTGGACAAGTTAGTGAAGGACCTCTGCACGCCGGGCACCACATGGGCTATCAAGCCAGGCACTGATAGGAAGACACACTTCCCATATACCGCGCTGAACAGATATGCTAAGGCTTGTAACAGTTTCATATGCGCCAATTTGATGCCACCGGCACGACGTCACTATGGAGAGGGCTATTATTCTGTATGGGATCATCACCGGGAAGTTCATAGATGTGGGGCACTTGATCCATCAGTCCATGCTTAGGTACATGTGTGGCGATACCACTGACGGGATCCCACATGCCTCAGTTGTGACTCAGCTGTGTGTTCAGGCAGGGGTTGATTGGGAGAATGAGTTAGTGCAGATGCCCATGAAGGACATCGACCATGCCGCCATCAAGAAGTATTCAGAGTGGGAAGGTGGCAAGGTTCACCCTTGAGGCCTGGGGTTCATTTTGCCACATGCTCAAGTTCATGAAGAAGAAGCTCCACCGCAGACATCACAGGAAGCAGCGCCACCTTCGAACTATACAGCTAGTCATGATTGCCAGATGAGGCGTTTACAGTCGAGGATGGACGCTTTGCACCTCAACTTTCAGACATACGCCGATGGACTGTCTGGTGCACTGGCACATGTCTTCGCTCAGCACGGCGTGCTAGTAAAGTTTCGCATCTTTGGTGCAGCTATGCCATACCCACCATCAGATTCACCACTCGAGCCACAGTCGGGTGGCCACGATGATGCTTAGGGTAGTTCCCTTACCCTTTACTTCTAATGTGGACATTGTTTATTTCAAGTTTGGGGGTATTGGGTGTTTAGTTGCATATTTAGTTTAATTTTCATATCTATTAGTTGCATTTTTGCATGTTGTCATTTAGTTTGCATTTTGCATTGCTTATGATTCCAATTTTAGGTTAGTTTGAGTTCCACGTGGCCTGCGATGATATTGGAATTGTATTGATTTTTGAGCATTGTTGATTACTAAGACTTGGTCATATTTTCATTGCATGATGTTAATCTTTGTCTGTTGATTTTGATGTAACCAGATAGCACGGTTTTGTTATTTCTGCTTGTTGGTTTAGATTATTACATACTTGTTTTCTGAGGGGAAATGTTGGTTTTCAATTATAGAGTTTTATAGACAGTTAGCAATGACCATGATGACATGGAAATTCAAGTTTGGGGGTGAACATTGGGTATGCATGCTATAAAATTAATAATATAAAAAAATAAATTAAAAATATATTTGAACTGGTTAAAAGCTAAATTTGGCTAGATCTAGTACAAATCTAGTCAATAAAGAATAAATATTGAGTATTTACATGAAATGAACGGTTAAAAAGTCAGATCTGACCAATATTAACTACTAACTATATATATATAGCACTTATATATACGTTAAAGCATGCGAAGAAAGCAGATCCGACAAAATCTTACAGTATAGCACGAGAATGGCTATCAAACGGCTTTTGGCGCTCTTAGAATCAATTTTCACCAGTTAAAACTTGATATGTTGTTGTATATATGTATAAAAGTATTTACAAAGAAGTTTTACAAAGAGTGAAGTAAGATTTGAGCTCATTCTCTTTCAAACTGACTAACTTTCTCTGTCCTAGACCCTTTTTCTCTCTCTTCTCTACCTATTCTTCTTTTAGAAGCTAAAGGGGGATGGGATATATATATGCCCTGCCAGCCGCAGGTAGACCTGCGGTTGGGCCTGGTGGGCCTCGCCATCTCAAAGTACGTGTATCGCGATCGTTCTGCAGGTTACTTAAAACCTTCATAACTTGAAATCCAAGAATCCTATGGAGGCGTGTCATACCTTTTCGAAAAGCTCTTTCCGAGATCTACGCAATGACATGGGACTTGACCTTTTTCGAATCCGAGAAGATGGGTCCATGACCAGATCTTCAAGTCTTCGCAGTCAGTCCGTAGAGCTGTCTGGCGTAGTTTACACTCGGGATTGTTGTGATGGCTCTGTACGAACTTATCCACAATGGTTTGATCAATATTGATGTTGAGTTGGCAAAAGTACCCTTTTGCCCTTCCGGGGTGGTTTTCGGACTTGATGCCGCCGCAGCTGTCTTCCCTCAGGGTTATCTCCAGGGTTTGACTGTTGTTGATTCTGTCTGTCCTCGAGGTTGTCTCTGAGGCTAATTTGATGTTCCACGGGGCTGTCTCCGAGGTTTTATTGTGATTGTAGACTTCCAAGGTTGTCTCCAGAATATAAAAGATAGTTTTGCCCTCCTGTAGGGTTAGTAACAGGAATGCAAAATTTTGAGTGTCTACAGGTGACCCTCTTTATCATGTTTATACAATGCAATGGAATGAACAAGATAAAGATTACTAGACACTGGAAATACTATAAATGTAAATGTAATGATGCGATGACAAGATATAGCATTATGTTATGGATGCCATGTGCTCTCGTGGCTGCCACAGGTTGTATCAACGATCATTCCTTATTCTCCGCTAGGGATGATTTTCGTGGCTGATACCATCGGACCTTCCCGATATTCACGTTGGGTTTGTTATAGATGCTTTCTTTTCCAGATATACATTCTTGTTTTACCTTTGTTGGGGATATTTTTCTTTTTTACAAGTGACCTCATTGGGAATTCCCAATGCCTATCCTGCCGATAATCTACATCGATTTGCAACACCAGATCCTTCCCGATGCTACGTTGGGGCTGTCACCAACGGTTTGCAATATCAAATTCTTCGTTATCTTCGATGAAGTAGCTTTCAACAGCTTGCACCCTATCTGATGCTACGCTGGGGCTGTTACCAACGGTTTATAATATCAGACGATCTCGATGTCTATCCTGACGATAGTTTACAAAGGTTCATCACCAGACGGTCTTAATGCCTACTTGAACAGTAGTTTACAAAGGCTCTTCACCGAACTGTCTCGATGCCTACTCGAACGGTAGTTTATAAAGGTTCTTCACAGAACTATCTCGATTCCTACTCGAACGGTAGTTTACAAAGGTTCATCACCGGACGGTCTCGACGCCTACTCGAACAGTAGTTTGCAAAGGTTCTTCACAGAACTGTCTCGATGCTTACTTAGACGGTAGTTTACAAAGGTTCATCACCGAACGGTCTCGATGCCTACTTGAACGGTAGTTTGCAAAGGTTCTTCACCGAGCTATCTCGATGCCTACTCGAACAATAGTTTACAAAGGTTCTTCACCAAACTGTCTCGATGCCTACTCGAACAGTAGTTTACAAAGGTTCATCACCAGACGGTCTCGATGCCTACTCGAATGGTAGTTTGCAAAGGTTCTTCACCGAACTGTCTTGATGCCTACTTCGAACAGTGGTTTACAAAGGTTCATCACCAGACGGTCAAGATGCCTACTTGAACTGTAGTTTGCAAAGGTTCTTCACCGAACTGTCTTGATGCCTACTCGAATGGTAGTTTACAAAGGTTCATCACTAGACGATCTCGATGCCTACTCAAATGGTAGTTTACAAAGGTTCTTCACCGAAACTGTCTCGATGCCTACTTGAACGGTGGTTTTCAAAGGTTCATCACTGGACGGTCTCGATGCCTACTCGAACTGTGGTTTGCTAAGGTTCTTCACCGAACTGTCTTGATGCCTACTCGAAGGGTAGTTTACAAAGGTTCATCACCGGACGGTCTTGATGCCGACTCCAATGGTAGTTTACAAAGGTTTTTCATTGAACTGTCTCGATGCCTACTCGAACGGTAGTTTACAAAGGTTCATCACCGGACGGTCTCGATGCCTACTCGAACAGTAGTTTGTAAAGGTTCACAATATCGGATTCTCCGATATCCTCGCTGAAGTAGTGTTTAATGGCTTACATCACCGGATCCCTCTCTGATGCTACATTGGGGCTCTCACCAAAGGTTTACAAGAGATTTTCATGCTTCTGAAGTTTAGAACATTATTTCAAGATTTCAGGCCCTTTCTGCTCAATCGCGTAAAACCTTTTTTCTGATTTGACTTTTTGGCTTCAAGGGACCCTACTTTGACTTAAATGTGATAGAGCTGAAAGGGGTGGGACCCACCCCAGCCTGCCGCAGGTCTACCTACGGCTGCTGTAACGATTGAGATTTTATATATTTAATTTTAATATTTATTGAGTGAATAAATATTTTATGTGATTTATTTATCGAATTAAATAAACAAATTATGTGATTGTGTGGATTGATTTAATTAAGAGTAATATTTAATTAAATTGATATGTTGTAGCATAATTCTAATTTAGTTGAGAATAATTCAATTAGATTTAATGTTATGTGCTAAGTGTTAATAATTATGTGGCAATTTTATGTGATTAATTGATGTTAGATTTTAATTGATTAAATTAGATGATTAATATTTATTTAATTAAAATGTGACATTAAAGTATGTGTTAAAATAATTTGTTAAAATAAAGAAAAGAATTTTTAAATTTGTTTTGCCAAACAAGGCCCTTGTATTTGTTTTAAACCTATTTCTACCAAACGTGGCCTTAGTGAAAAAAATCTATTTTTAAATAAAAGGTTTACCAAACATGACCTTATGGCTTTTAAAATTCAAAACAAATTATAATTGCTAATTATTTAATTTAGACATTATATATTTGTCAGTTACGTTGCAATGTTATTATGTCTATTATATACGTATATTATCATGTAACAGTTATATTTTCCTTTACTACGTGAGTTTTTCCCAAGTCTAAACTAAGAAAAGGGAATAAGAGAAGACAGAGAGGAAAAGAGAGGAAACACTTTGAATTTTTTAACAAAGAAGGTGGAGAAGAGTTGGAATTCTGAGAATCAAAGTAGGATTATCAGAGCTATTCTTACCCTCTATCAAAGCTTAATCAAGAATTAAGGTAACAAGTCACCTCTTGTTTTTAGTTTTTGTATTCTTGAGTTTTTGGTAAATAATTGGGATTGTAATTGATAAATTTGTGATTACATGTTATATGAATTGAGGGATGTTGTAATCTATTACATGTATACTATTAATGATTACTGTAAAAACAAGTTTTATTTGTGAAAATAGTGTTCATATGTAGTTCATGTATTTGGTTGAGTTTTAGAGTAAAAGTTATGATTTAATTATTTTTAATATGCCTATTGGAATTGTTAGGATGTTATATCCTCAATCATGAAAAGAATACATGTGTTATAAGTTGAAATTGATTGAGAATTGGATTTATAGTGACTTATTTTGTTAAAGTATGAGTTTATATGAAAATATCAAAAATTAAGTTTTTAAAACACTGATTCTTGTTACTTAGGTGATTTTTGTGTTTAAGTACATGTTGTACATATGTATTGTTGCATGTATGTGTCCTATGTTGTTTGTATTGATTGGTATTGCCGGTTGTTGGATTGTATGGGTTGCTCGGTAAAGCAAAGAGTCGTGGCTGTTTGCGTCTGGCCGAGTTGCTGCACAACTGCACCGGCAGCAAGGCCAGAAGCAGCGCAGCTGCGCCGCTTGCCCATCTCTGATCCGACCCCTGCGCAGCTGCGCCGGTGCCCAGGCTGCTGGCTGTGCAGCTGCGCTGTGCAAAGTACTTGAGCAGTGGTTTTAGTTTATTTGTGCAGATTATTTTTGAGCCTTAGTTTAATTATTCATTGATAGTGGACATATATTTAAATGATGTAACATGTTGTTATATGATTGTGATAAATTCATATATGAGAAAAAGGAAACCTAATATAGTATTTAAATTATAAACTATAATTGTGTAATTGTAAAATAAGTTACTTAATTATATTTTGATTAATTATAATTAAGAGTAAATGTTTAATTTAAATTATGATTCTGTGAAATTATAATGTATAGAAGTTGATTTATTTTAATCAATTAAATGTTAATCTAAATTATAATTGAAGTATTTATAATTTAATAAATGCATGTTTAATTGTGAATTTTAAATTGATAATTACATGATTAATTATAATTTGTGTAATTATAATACATGTTATAGTTTAATTAATTATTGATTATAATTGATAAATACATGATTAATTATAAATTGTGTAATTATAAATGCATGATGTAGTTTAATTGATTTTAAATTATAATTATTTATAATTTAAATGGTAATTATAATTTAAGTAATTATAATTTGATTAAGTGTTTGAATTATAATTGTTTAATTATAATTTAGTTAAATACATAATTAATTTTATTATGTGAATATGTAAGTGATGTAATTAACTATGTGATAGTTAATAATTATTATTTATTTAATTAGAGTGAGTTAACCATGAGGGTTAACCACTTATGTGAATTAGTTATGTATTAACTAATTTAGATTATTATAATTGAATGTGTAGAGCAAGTGTTTAAGTACGTGGTTGAGTTAAGTAGCTTGCGTTTAAGGCAAGTTTTCTAAACTCTAATCTTGTATTAATTTTTTTGCAAGTTTTCTAAACCCTGATCTTGTATTAATTTTTTTATGCAAGTCTTTTAATCTTAAACTTGTTAATTATATATAAATTCTTGAATTCGTATATTCATTGTTGAGAATGTCCTTTCCATTTCTGTATTGGACAATTGTTTATTTAATTGAAATGATCTTAACTTATCATTTAAGTAAGATCCAATTATTATTTTAAATGCTTTACGTTGATTCTAAAGCATATGTTAGTTCATAATTCTGTTATTTATGAATTATTGAAAGTCGATTCAACTATCCTTAGTTGATAAATGTGAATTCTAAATTATCCTTATAAGCTTATCCAAACCAAACTTTCTTTGGTGCGGACTTGAATTCAAATTACTGAGTTGAACAACCCTATTTATTAGGGGAGGTTACTACACATAGCGTTAAGATGTTTGTGCATAATACATGGTACAAAGGGCTGATCCCCCTAAGTACGAGTTAAGATCCATAGTCTTATTAACTGTTAAAGGTTTAAATAGAAATATTTATAACCTTGGACAAGAGGTCAAAGGTCTTATAACCCTCAGATAAATTCTATATTCGAATTTTAATGTTAATAGAGAATTATTATTCAATTCTTTATTATTGAAGCAAGCTAAGTTGTTCAGATTCTTTTTAAAAGATACTCTTTCATGTCTTTATTATTGTTAAACTCCAGTGAGCTGTGGTTTGCTCACTCTTGCATTAAATAACAATTTCAGTTAAGGTTGATAACGCTGATGCTCCGTCTACGAGTAAGGGCAAGGGAAAGCAAAGCAAGTGAAGACTTGTTTTATTTAATTGAGAATGATTGTAATAAGACTTGAATGTTATGTTTTTATTTCCGCACTTTATTATATTCATGTCAGGGTTAGAGTAACCCGGGATTTATTTTATAAAGGTTGTAACCCTTGTTGTAAGGGAGATTTAGTTATTTTAATTTAAGTTGAAGTTACTTTGAATTATTCATTGGGTAGATGTATGTTATACTAGAAAGTGAACACCAAATCATGTGAAAACGAAGTACCCGGATTTGGGGGTGTCATAGGTTGGTATCACAGCCATAGGTTATGAAACCTTAGGTAGTAGCCTTATAGGTAAGATCAAAAATATAGATGTGATAGGTAAAAGATAATAAACTACTTTATGTGCTATGTGTTTACATTATAGTATTCGAAGAGTGACGATTCGTTATCACGTAATAATGAACTTTAAAATTCTTTTGTCAGGATGTCGAACGTTGGAGAACCTAGTCAGGCTAGAGAGGATGTACCTCAGGTGCCTAGAGATGAGGAGCCCCATGACATACATATTGTTTGGGAGCAGCTGGTTAGGAGAGAGCCATCTCCAGTGATCACCGTAGCTGGTCGGGAGCGTGAGCTGACACTTATTCCAGAGGATAAGGATGAGGACGAGTCTGAAGAGGAGGAAGAGGAGGGAGAGGATCCCGAAGAGGAATTCCCACCTCACTCTACTAGTGCTGAGATGTACGAGGCAATCTACGATAGCAATGTGGAGCTTCATGGACGCGTAGGAGATCTCGAGGAGACTATCCAGCAGCGAGACGAGACGATCGAGGAAATGGCAAATGATCTAGGAGATGCACAGTGCAACCTGATACATATGGAGGTTGATAGAGATGTTACTCAATTTGAACTGGAAAAGTTGAAGCAAGACATCCAGGAGGAGTCGAGGAAGCGTGCCAGAGCTGAAGAGTCAAGCTTGAGGGCTAATCAACGAGCCGATCGAGCCGAAGGTGAAGCTGAAGCCAAGAGGGCCAAGCTGAGGGAAATGGAATATGCTTTCATACAGCAATAGAGAGAGCTCAGGATCATATTTTCTACTACCCAGCTCAGTTCCAACGTTTACCATGGTATGTGGTGGACCGAAGAACGGCGTTTTAGGTAAAGGAAGAGGAACGCAGAGAGACTGTGCGACTTATTAATATGCCTAGGAAGTAGCAGTAGTAGCAGTAGTAGCGGTAGTAGAGTTGGTTTATGTGTTGCTTTTTGTAGTAAATAAAGTAAATCACATAATTTGAGATAAGAATGGGATGAGTTAATAATGTAATCCTGCAACTTTACCAGTTCAGGAATGGATGATGTAAATGGCAGAAATGCTATCTTTTTGATGTTTTTTTTACTACGAGTAATTAATAAAAGAAGTTATTTGACGTGCTATATGTTCTATGTGAACTGAACCATTTAAAAGTTTAAGTATGAACTTGAATATTTAAAAATTGAGTAAAGGATCTAATAATAATATTTTCTTAACAAAAAATGCCTCCTAGAAGAAGAATAACACGTCAAAACCCCGAGGGTTCGACGAACAACAACAATAACGATGGGACGAACCCCAACTCGGTTCAGCAGTTGGTGAACCTGTTGATAGGAGCTTTTGCGAATTAGCCGCAAGTGCAGGGAATAACGTTCAAGGAATTCAAGGCAGTAGGACCGCCTGAGTTTAAAGGATCGACTAACCCTATCGAAGCTCAGACATGGGTTATGGAAATAGAGAAGGTATTTGACGTGGCTAGGGCAGGGGAAGACCAGAAGACAGCGTTCGCGGCTTTCATATTGAAGTCGGATGCTAGCTTTTGGTGGCAGGCTAACAAGACCCGAGAGGGAGAGGGAGTCATCACGTGGGAACATTTCAAGGAAATGTTCTATGAGATATACTTTCCAGCGAGTTCGCAGGACCAGATGGAGGTCCAGTTCCTAGAGCTTAAGTAGGGAGGAATGACGGTGTCCGAGTATGCCGCTAAGTTTAACGAATTGGCCAGGTTCGCTACTTACCAGGTCAGCACTGACGCTAGGAAAGCGAGAAGGTTTGAGCAGGGACTGAAGCCCTGGCTCTACAGCAAGGTTTCCATGTTCCAGCTGAATACCTTTGCAGCGGTGCTGGAGAAGGCCATACTTACTGAGGGAGGAAGCGAAGCGGTGACGAAGTTCAACCAAGATAAGAAGAAGAATAATGAGGTAGAAACCAAGACTGGGGGTAGCAGCGCTGTGAACCAGAAGAGGAAGTGGTCTGATAATACCTTTGCTGGGAGTAAGCAGGGAAGCCAGCAGAAGAGGAAGTTTGAAGTATGTGGTACATGCGGTAATATTCACACTGGCATGTACATAAAGGGGAAGCGGGTGTGCTTCAACTGTGATCAGGAAGGCCACATTACACCTAATTGCCCAAACCCGAAGAAGGGAGCTTGCTTTACATGTGGATCCAAAGATCACATGGCTGACAACTGCCCGAAGAAGCTGACGGCAAGGTCAACAGGGAGCGGAGGGAATGGAAGCGGCAGTTCTGTGACCATTACTGCACAATTGCAAACTGTTCGACCCACTGCACGGACATTCAATATGACGGTGCAGGATGCTGTGCAATCAAAAGACGTGGTGTCAGGTATTATTCCGGTCAATAGTATAAATGCATATGTATTATTTGATTCGGGTGCTACTTGTTCATTCATATCTGATGATTTTGCTAAAACCTTAGACTTACCTATAGAGGAGTTAGTTTACCCTTTGAACATAGAGATTGCAAAAAGGGAGGTTATTCCTGTTAGGAGCGTTTATAAGAACTGTAGATTGGACATTAAGGGTCAGGAACTTAGAGTAGATTTGATTCCGATTAAACTTGGGGAATTCGACGTTATACTAGGTATGGATTGGTTGTTCAACCATGGGGCGGTAATCGACTGTCAGAAGAAGTCGGTGAACCTTACGACTCCGTCAAAGTTGGTGTTCTATGGTAGCAAATCTCCTAGACAAGCGAGTTGTCTGACGGTTATGCAAGCCAAGAAACTTCTGACGCATGGTTGTGTAGGATACCTAGCCTACATAGTGGATACACGTAAGGAAAGCCCGAAGGTGGAGGAGATATCGGTAGTTAAGGAGTTTGTGGACATTTTTTCGAGCGATTTGCCAGGACTTCCGCCAGATAGGGAGACAAAGTTCGTGATCGATTTAGCGCTGGGAACTGCTCCAATTTCGAAGGCTCCGTACCAAATGGCTTCAGTCGAGATGAAGGAACTGATGGTTCAACTACAAGAATTACTGGACAAGAAGTATATTCAACCGAGCGTTTCGCCGTGGGGAGTGCCTGTTTTATTCGTGAAGAAGAAGGATGGATCGATGCGTCTCTGCATTGATTATAGGGAGTTGACTAAAGTTACGATCAAGAATAGGTATCCTTTACCTAGGATCAATGACTTGTTTGATCAACTGAAGGGTGCGAGGTACTTCTCGAAAATCAATTTGAGAAGCGGGTATCATCAGTTGAAGGTGAGGAAGGAAGATATACCGAAAACTGACTTTTAGAACTCGATAGGGTCATTACGAGTTCTTGGTAATGTCATTTGGTCTCACGAATGCCCCAGCTGCATTTATGGACCTAATGAACAGGGTGTTCAAGCCATTTCTGGACAAGTTCATGGTAGTGTTCATAGATGACATCCTGGTTTATTCCAAGACCGAGGAGGAGCATGCTGAACACTTACGACTAACCTTAGAAGCGCTGAGACGAGAGAAGCTTTACGCTAAATTCTCAAAATGCGAATTTTGGTTGGAACGTGTGCAATTTCTTGGCCACATAATCGACAAGGATGGTATTTCGGTGGATCCGTCGATGGTTGAGGCCGTAATGAGTTGGGATCAGCCGAAGACGTCGTCTGAAGTGAGGAGTTTCTTAGGATTGGCAGGTTATTACCGAAAATTTATCCAAGACTTTTCTAGAATCGCAACTCCGTTGACGAATTTGACTCGTAAAATAGTTAAGTTTGTTTGGACGGAGAAATGTGAGAAGAAGTTTTCAGGAGTTGAAGAAGAGGCTGAGTACTGCGCCTGTATTGTCTTTACCAGATAGTTCGGGGAATTCGTAGTATATAGCGATGCCTCACATAAAGGATTAGGCTGTGTATTGATGCAGAGTGGCAAAGTCATTGCCTATGCGTCACGTCAGCTGAAGGATTATGAGAAGGGGTATCCGACCCATGATCTAGAATTGGCGGCAGTAGTGTTTGCCCTAATGATTTGGAGGCACTACTTATATGGAGAGAAGTGTGAAATATACACAGATCACAAGAGTCTGAAGTATATATTTACCCAGAAGGATTTGAACATGCGCCAAAGAAGATGGTTGGAACTGATTAAAGACTACGATTGCGAGATACTTTACCATCCGGGTAAAGCTAACGTTGTTGTCGATGCATTAAGCAGGAAAGGTCTGGAGAAACTGAACGTGTTAACTGATCAAGATCGGTTAATAGAACAGATGGCTAGATTGGAGTTGGAAGTGAAGTTTTCGAAGGAATCGGATGAGATGTTGTTTCAAGTAACCATTGGTTCTACTCTAGTAGACAAGGTGAAAGAAGCACAACTTTATGATGAAGAATGTGAAAAGATTTGGAAGAGGATAACCGATGGTTAAGAGTTCAAATTCAAGATCGATAATGAAGATCTGTTACGATTTGAAGGTAGAATTTGGGTACCGCCAGTACTAGAGGTCAAAGAGGAGATTCTAAGCGAAGCTCATAGTTTTAGATATTCTATTCACCCTGGGAGTACAAAGATGTACCAGGATCTCAGGCATCATTTCTGGTGGCCGAATAAGAAGAGGGACGCTGCTGAATGCGTTGCGAAGTGCTTTACGTGCCAGAAAGTCAAAGCAGAACACCAGAGACCAAGTGGACTGCTGCAACCGTTAGAAATTCTAGAGTGGAAGTGGGAGCATATCACGATGGATTTTGTGGTAGGTATTCCAACGACTTAGAAGGGATTTGATGCGATATGGGTTATAGTGGATCAATTGACGTAAGTCAGCCCACTTTCTGCCGATCAGGGTTAAGTACAACCTGGATAAGTTAGCAAAGTTATACGTCAAAGAAATTATTTCTAGACACGGTGTTCCAGTGTCGATTGTGTCTAACAGAGATCAGCGTTTTACGTTTAATTTCTGGAAGCGTTTACAAGAATGTATGGGAACGCAATTGTGAATGAGTACAACGTATCATCCTCAGACTGATGGCCAGAGCGAAAGAACGATTCAGACGATTGAGGATATGCTGAGAGCTTGTGTGATGGACTTCAAAGGAAGCTGGGAGGATCATCTACCATTGGTAGAGTTCGCCTATAACAATAGTCATCATACGAGTATTGGCATGCCGCCTTACGAAGCATTATAAGGTAGAAAATGCAGATCTCCTTTGTGTTGGGATGAAGTCGGTGAACGTCAATTGTTGGGACCAGAATTAGTACAACAAATCGCCGAAATTGTGAAGCTGATCGGAACGAGATTAGTTGCTGCTCAAGACAGACAGAAGAAGTATGCCGATTTACATCGACAGAACCGAGAATTCTTACCAGGAAGTTTCGTTTTCCTGAGGGTATCTCCTTGGAAAGGGAAAATTCGATTCGGTAAGAAGGGGAAGCTGAGTCCCCGATTTATTAGACCTTTTGAGGTACTACGAAAGGTGGGCGAGGTTGCTTACGAGATTGCAATACCTCCGGAGCTCAAGAATATATATAATGTCTTCCATATTTATGTGTTAAGACCTTACAAGCACGATTATAAACATATAATAGAATATGAACCTTTGCTATTTGATAAAGACTTAACGTATGAAGAAGTGCATGTTCAAATAGTTGATAGAAAATAACAAGTACTTAGGAATAAAGTGATACCTTCTGTTAAGGTAAACTGGAGGAACCACAGTGCTGAAGAAGCTACGTGGGAACTCGAAGATGTTATGATGAAATTTTATCCGCATTTATTTGCTTAGTTGTGTGTAACCCCTTATATAATAATTATGGGGACAGAATTCTTTTAAGGAGGGAAGCATGTAATATACGGATTTTTTTTGTGTGATTCTGGTGACAGAATCCTTTTAAGGAGGGAAGATTGTAACGATAGAGATTTTATATTTAATTTTAAATATTTATTGAGTTAAATAAATATTTTATGTGATTTATTTATTGAGTTAAATAAATAAATTATGTGATTTATGGAGTGATTTAATTAAGTGTTATATATTAATTAAATGAATGTGTAATATTTAATTAATGTATATTAATTTTATATTATAGTTCTAATTTAATTGAGCTAATTAAATTAGATGGGATATGTGATGAAGTGTTACATGAATTATAATTAGCGAGTAATTATAATTATGTGGCAATTTTATGTGATTAATTGATGTTGGATTTTAATTGATTAAATTAGATGATTAATATTTAATTAATTAAAATGTGACATTAAAGTATGTGTTAAATAATTTGTTAAAATAAAGAAAAGGATTTTTAAATTTGTTTTGCCAAACAAGGCCCTTGTATTTGTTTTAAACCTATTTCTACCAAGCATGGCCTTAGTGAAAAAAATCTATTTTTAAATAAAAGGTTTGCCAAACATGACCTTATGGCTTTTAAAATTCAAAACAAATTATAATTGCTAATTATTTCAGTTACGTTGCATGTTATTATGTCTATTATATACGTATATTATCATGTAACAGTTATATTTTCCTAAACTACGTGAGTTTTTCCTAAGTCTAAACTAAGAAAAGAGAAGAGAGAGAGGAAAAGAGAGGAAACACTGTGAAATTTTTTAACAAAGAAGGTGGAGAAGAGTCGGAATTCTGAGAATCAAAGTAGGATTATCAGAGCTATTCTTACCCTCTATCAAAGCTTAATCAAGAATTAAGGTAACAAGTCACCTCTTGTTTTTAGTTTTTGTATTCTTGAGTTCTTGGTAAATAATTGGGATTGTAATTGATAAATTTGTTATTACATGTTATATGAATTGAGGGATGTTGTAATCCATTACATGTATGCTATTAATGATTACTGTAAAAATAAGTTTTATGTGTGAAAATAGTGTTCATATGTAGTTCATGTATTTGGTTGGATTTTAGAGTAAAAGTTATGATTTAATTATTTTTAATATGCCTATTGGAATTGTTAGGATGTTATATCCTCAATCATGAAAAGAATACATGTGTTATAAGTTGAAGTTGATTGAGAATTGGATTTACAGTGACTTATTTTGTTAAAGTATGAGTTTATATGAAAATATCAAAAATTGAGTTTTTAAAACACTGATTCTTGTTACTTAGGTGATTTTTGTGTTTAAGTACATGTTGTACATATGTATTGTTGCATGTATGCGTCCTATGTTGTTTGTATTGCTTGGTATTGCAGGTTGTTGGATTGTATGGATTGTTCGGTAAAGCAGAGAGCCGTGGCTGTCTGCGTCTGGCCGAGTTGCTGCACAGCTGCGCCGGCAGCAAGGCCAGAAGCAGCGCAGCTGCGCCGCTTGCCCATCTCTGATCCGACCCCTTCGCAGCTGCGCCGGTGCCCAGGCTGCTGGCTGCGCAGCTGCGCCATGCACAGTGCTTGGGCAGTGGTTTTAGTTTATTTGTGCAGATTATTTTTTAGCCTTAGTTTAATTATTCATTGATAGTGGACATATATTTAAATAATGTAACATGTTGTTATATGATTGTGATAAATTCATATCTGAGAAAAAGGAAACATAATATAGTATTTAAATTATAAACTATAATTGTTTAATTATAAAATAAGTTACTTAATTATAATTTGATTAATTATAATTAAGAGTAAATGTTTAATTTAAATTATAATTCTTTGAAATTATAATGTATAGCTGTTGATTTATTTTAATCAATTAAATGTTAATCAAAATTATAATTTAAGTAATTATAATTTAATAAATGCATGTTTAATTGTGAATTTTAAATTGATAATTACATGATTAATTATAAATTATGTAATTATAATACATGTTATAAATTAATTAATTATTGATTATAATTGATAAATACATGATTAATTATAAATTATGTAATTATAAATGCATGATGTAGTTTAATTGATTTTAAATTATAATTATTTATAATTTAAATGGTAATTATAATTTAAGTAATTATAATTTGATTAAGTGTTTGAATTATAATTGTTTAATTATAATTTAGTTAAATACATAATTAATTTTATTATGTGAATATGTAAGTGATGTAATTAACTATGTGATAGTTAATTATTATTATTTATTTAATTAGAGTGAGTTAACCATGAGGGTTAACCACTTATGTGAATTAGTTATGTATTAACTAATTTAGATTATTATAATTGAATGTGTATAGGAAGTGTTTAAGTACGTGGTTGAGTTAAGTAGCTTGCGCTTAAGGCAAGTTTTCTAAACCCTGATCTTGTATTAATTTTTATGCAAGTTTTCTAAACCCTGATCTTGTATTAATTTTTTTATGCAAGTTTTCTAACCTTAAACTTGTTAATTATATATAAATTCTTGAATTCGTATATTCATTGTTGAGAATGTCCTTTCCATTTCTGTATTGGACAATTGTTTATTTAATTGAAATGATCTTAACTTATCATTTAAGTAAGATCCAATTATTATTTTAAATGCTTTACGTTGATTCTAAATCATATGTTAGTTCATAATTCTGTTATTTATGAATTATTGAAAGTCGATTCAACTATCCTTAGTTGATAAATGTGAATTCTAAATTATCCTTATAAGCTTATCCAAACCAAACTTTCTTTGGTGCGGACTTGAATTCAAATTACTGAGTTGAACAACCCTATTTATTAGGGGAGGTTACTACACATAGCGTTAAGATGTTTGTGCACAATACATGGTACAAAGGGCTGATCCCCCTAAGTACGAGTTAAGATCCATAGTCTTATTAACTGTTAAAGGTTTAAATAGAAATATTTATAACCTTGGACAAGAGATCAAAGGTCTTATAACCCTCAGATAAATTCTATATTCGAATTTTAATGTTAATAGAGAATTATTATTCAATTCTTTATTATTGAAGCAAGCTAAGTTGTTCAGATTCTTTTTAAAAGATACTCTTTCATGTCTTTATTATTGTTAAACTCCAGTGAGCTGTGGTTTGCTCACTCATGCATTAAATAACAATTTTAGTTAAGGTTGATAACGCTGATGCTCCGTCTACGAGTAAGGGCAAGGGAAAGCAAATCAAGTGAAGACTTGTTTTATTTAATTGAGAATAATTGTAATAAGACCTGAATGTTATATTTTTATTTCTGCACTTTATTATATTCATGTCAGGGTTAGGGTAACCCGGGATTTATTTTACAAAGGTTGTAACCCTTGTTGTAAGGGAGATTTAGTTATTTTAATTTAAGTTGTAGTTACTTTGCATTATTCATTGGGTAGATGTATGTTATATTAGAAAGTGAACACCAAATCATGTGGAAACGAAGTACCCGAATTTGTGGGTGTCACAGTAGGCAGGTAAAACAGGAGGGTTGGGCAGCTGGACTGGTTCAGAATTTGGAGTGAATTGAGAAAACGTATCTGCCAATGCCGTGAATGCGCCAATATTGTATGCATGCATCGTAGCCTGGCGTTGAGCAAACCATAAACTTTTCTTTTGACTTTATCTCTGAAAAAAGTAAATGGCTCTGCTTCTGCCTCTTCGGTCATTAGCACATTCGTGACTGGTGGCGATGAGGGTCAAAGAATGATATAACCTTCTCCCCGTGGGTGTGACTGTGCACCTTCGCATGCTCGGTATTTGTTAATCGTTTGATGGTCAATCACAGTCGTGGGCATCTGTACTGGCTTCGCCGAATTCCACTGTACCACGACCTTACAACATAAATCCATGATAAAAAAACTCGTGTACTAAGCCGCCAGTGGTGCTTCCTCGCAAAAGTCGGTCAATAGATTCCTGAATGCACAACCCCACATCAACCTGGAAGATCTCGATGGCATTAGGTCTACTGAACCAATTATGCACTATGCCATACACGAGGTGTGCCCGTTCCTTAGTTACATCATTCTGATATCTTGTGGGCATGAGTTTTGCACAAAGGAACGCATTCCATGCCTTGCTATACTTGCTAAGCGCCGATTGTGGGAACATGATTTTATTGCCTGTCCCAGCCTTGGTTACCCATTGTGTTCCCAGCATGCAGAGACAGGCGATAAGCTCATCCAAGTCTGGGAGGTGGTCTTCATATCGATCCCCCATTGGTGTTTCCAACTCGAAATAGTCATTAATGGTTGTGGTATGAAAATGGACCGATTTGCCCCGGACCATTACAACTCGCCCCACGTGCTCGATTGAATTGGCATAAAATTCCTTGATTATAGACGGCACGGCTAGTTGTGGTTGTTCTACCAATTAGAAACAATTCCGCTCAACAATCATCAATGCCATGTCGACATATAAGTTCGCGTCAGGCTTCAACCCCCTTTCCAAAACTAAAGTCTTCTTACCGAGCACGGTGTTGAACCTTCTTTCGACGGCTTCGCTGACGAACCTGGACCCATCAAATTATTGGCTGGCACTTGAACTCGAAGCTCTTTGACGTTTGGAAGCAATATTTGATGTCAATTAGTTGTTAGAACACACACTAACGGTAGATGCAATTTGTCGAGAAGTTGGCGTGCAACCTTATTTTTCCCTTAAACTGACTTTCCTTTATATCACAAATCTTTCCACAAATTAGCAATAAAATCCTTGGGTCATCAGTAACCTAAGGTATCCCAATCACAATTATATGAATAAAGCAACACAATTGAATATAAATATGATGTATTTTTTGAACCAACACTGAATCAACTTGTTACCTCTTGTTACTTGGACTGATTGCCTGTGATACTCACCCGAACCGTGCTGAACGAGGATGTGTAGGAGTGGTGTAGTCGTGGTGGGTTGTATGAGATAGAAACAGTCGTGGAGGGATATATGATAGGAGAGATTGTATGTTGGTGGTGATGTTGGAGATAGGTGGTGATTGTGTTTTATAGAAGATTTGGGGTGAGTGTAGAAGGGATTAGAGTTTGATTTGGATTTGTAGTGAGTGAGGGGGAGGATGAATTTAGGGTTTAAGTAGAATAGGAGAGGGGGATTTAGAAGTTGAAGTAGAAAAGGAGAGGTGAAATTAGAAGTTAAAGTAGAAGAGGAGATGGCTGTGGTATGTATGCGCGAAGAAGAGGCGAAGTCCGTGTTTTAAAATGCTCCCTAGCAGCGCAGTGCGGTCTGCGCTTGAATTAAGCATGAAGAGGCGCGCCCTGCGCCTAGTTGTGGTGGCTTTCATAAATTCTCTGCATTGGTAGAGCGCTTGGTGAGGCGCGCCCCGCGCCTGCCTGGGAAAAATCAAGACAAAGTGCTGTATAGGTAGCGCTCTCTGCGCTTAGATCCCCCTATTATTTGCGCGGTCCGCGCTCATCTACTTCCTTTGATTATTTTGCTCTTTTTACTTGGTCTCATATAAAAATTATAATAACAGTTTTAGTACCCTAAGAAATTAACTAAAATGAAAATTATCAATGAGCTACATGCGATTAAATACAAATAATGAAGGGTATAGAAATTGGGTTGCCTCCCACACAGCGCTTGGTTTAGCGCCGTCAGTCCGACTTGGTTTTCGGGATCATTGTTGATCCGCGTGACTAATTGAGGTTTGTTTGCGATCCAACTCTCCGCCCAGATAATGCTTAAGTCTCTGTCCATTAACCTTGAATGACTGTTGTCCTGTGGAATCCTGCACTTCTATTGCGCAATACGAATAAACCTTAGTGATCGTGAATGGTCCAGGCCATCTTGATTTCAATTTACACGGGAATAGCTTTAGTTGGGAATTGAAAAGTAGCATAGATTGTCCTGGTTCAAAGGTTTGTTGGACAATTCGCTTGTCGTGCCATCTCTTGGTTTTCTCCTTGTATAGTTTAACGTTCTCGTATGCTTGCAGTCGAAATTCATCCAATTCCCTCAGCTACAGCAGTCGCTTCCCACCGGCTTCTTTGAGGTCCAGATTTAACTTCTTTATTGCCCAGTAAGCTTTGTGTTCTGGTTCCAGCAGTAAGTGACAGGCTTTATCGAACACCAGTCAATATGGAGACATACCGATTAGAGATTTATAAGCCGTAAGATATGCCCATAGTGCTTCATCCAGCTTGCTCGCCCAATCCTTCCGTGATGGATTAACAATTATTTCTATAACCTGTTTCATTTCCCGGTTGGACACGTATGCTTGGCTATTTGTCTATAGATGATAGGCTATGGCAATCTTATGGCATACTCCATATTTAGCCAAGAGTGCTGCACAAGATTTATTACAAAAATGTGTGCCCTCATCACTGATGATAGCTCTCGGCATCCCAAATCTGGTAAAGATGTTCTTGCGGAGAAAGTTCAGAACTACCTTGGTATCGTTAGTAGGGAGAGCCACTGCTTCCACCAACTTGGATACGTAATCCACTGCAACCAATATGTACTTATTATTGAATGATAATGGGAACGGTCCCATGAATTCGATGCCCCATACGTCAAATAGTTCTACTTCTAGCATGGTATTTAGTGGCATCTCTTGGTGACTCATTACGTTCCCCACTCTTTGGCACCTATCGCATCTTTTGGCAAATGCATGAGAATCTTTGAATAGTGTTGGCCAAAAGAAACCAGACTGTAGGACTTTTGCCGCTATCCGATCTCCTCCGTAGTGACCGCTATATAATGAAGAGTGGTAATGTTGTAATTTTCCCTTAATTTTGGATTCAGCCACACATCTTCATATCATCTGATCGGCACACTATTTGATTAAGAAGCGCTCGTCCCACATATAAAGCTTTACCTCGAATAAAAACCTCTTCTTTTGCTGAAAACTAAAGTCGAATGGCACAATCCCGCTGACGATGTAATTTACGAAATCTGCGTACCAATGGGTCTCTGTTGCCACTGCGAATAATTGTTCATCCAGGAAAGATTCATTGATGATGTATTTCTCGATTTCCTACTATTGTTCATTCTCCAACCTCGACAAGTGATCTGCCACTTGATTCTCTATCCCTTTTCTGTCCCGAATCTCGAGATCAAATTCTTGAAGTAATAGGACCCAACGGATTAGTCTCGATTTGTAATCTTTCTTCGAGATGAGGTATTTTATTGCTGAGTGATATGTGAATACTACTACCTTTGTTCCAATCAGATAAGCATAAAATTTGTCGAATGCAAACACTACGGCTAGGAGCTCTTTTTCAGTTGTTGTGTAATTTACCTGCGCATCATTCAGAGTTTTGCTTGCATAGTAAATTGCATGGAAGACCTTATCCTTTGTTTGTCCCAATACAGCTCCTACTGCGTAGTCACTTGAGTCACACATTAACTCAAATGGTAGTGTTCAATCTAGTACAACTATGACGGAAGCGGTAACCAACTTTTCTTTCAACACTTCAAAAGCTTTTAAGCAGTCAGAATCAAACTTGAGTGGCATATCTTTTTCTAGTAATGCACACAATGGTTTAGTGATCTTGGAGAAGTCTTTGATAAAGCGTCGGTAAAATCCTGCATGACCCGGAAAACTGTGAATCCCTTTTACAGAAGTAGGAGGTGGTAGATGTTCAATTGTTGCAATTTTTGCTCGATCCACCTCTAAACCTTCTGATGAAACTCGGTGGCCTAAGATGATCCCCTCTCGTACCATGAAGTGAATTTTTTCCAATTAAGGCTCAAATTAGTGTCCACACATCTCTGAAGTACTAATGTAAGATTTGCTAAGAAAAGATCGAAGATATCCCCAAACACCGAGAAATTGTCCATAAATACCTCTACGTTTTGCTCCACCATGTCTGAGAATATAGCCATCATGCATCGTTAAAACGTAGCTGGTGCATTACATAGCCCAAAAGACATCCGACAGAATGCAAATGTTCCGTAAAGGCATGTGAGAATTGTATTCTCTTAATGTTCGGGTGCTATGACAATATAGTTGTAGCCCGAGAATCCATCCAACAAACAGTAGAACTGATGCCCTGCAAACCTATCCAACATCTGGTCAATAAACGGTAGGGGAAAATGATCCTTTCGAGTGGCTTTGTTTAATTTTCTGTAATCCATACATACTCGCCATCCCGCTACTGTTCTAGTTTGAATTAGCTCATTGTTCTCATTTTTTACGACTATCATTCCTCCTTTCTTTGGTACATACTAAACCGGACGAACCCATGAACAGTCCGATATTGGATAAATGATGCCTGCATCGAGCCATTTGATGATTTCTTTCTTGACAACCTCCTTTAAAATTGGATTCAATCTGCGCTGATGTTCCACAACTGGACTCGCATCTTCTTCTAACAAAATTTTATGCATACATAATGAGGGACTGATTCCCTTAATGTCGGCTATCGTCCATCCAATTGTAGTTTTAAACTCTCAAAGTACTCTCAATAACTTCGCTTCTTGTGATTCTGTGAGAGAAGCTGAGATGATGACTGGTAATGTACAAGATTCTCCTAGGTAGGAATACCTGAGGTGACTCGGTAGTTGCTTCAATTCTAGGACTGGAGGTTCCTCAATTGATGTCTTTGGCTGTGCTTTTCCTTTCTCAGATCGATCTAATTCTTCAAATCTCTTTCCATATGGCCTGAATGAAGGAGATGCGTTCAATAGGTGTACATACTCCAAAAAATCTAGAAAGTCTACTGCATCTGAATTTCCTAACGCTGTATCAAGTGGATCCCCAAATACATTACTTTCCACAAACTCTTGTGCCACGTTCTCAACTAAGTCAATCCCAACACAATCATCGGTCTCTTTTGGAAACTACATTGCCTTGAACACATTGAATGTCACCTCTTGAACTTGTATCCTCATTGTGAGTTCTCCTTTTTGGACATCAATCAGTGTTCTCCCCGTGGCTAAGAATGGACGCCCAAGTATGAGGGGAATCTTCTTATCTTCCTCAAAGTCAAGCACAATAAAATCCGATGGGAAATTTTTTTTGTCTACTTTCACCAGTATGTCTTCCACAATTCCCCGAGGGTAAGTCAGAGACCTGTCTGCTAGCTGGAGGGTTGGTGGGATTTACCTCTGGCAAACCCAACTGTGTGTAGATGGATAACGTCATCAAATTGATAATAGCCCCCAAGTCGCATAGTGCTTTTTCGAAGAATTTTTCCCCAATAGTACACGGTATCGTGAAACTACCTGGGTCCTTGAGCTTTGGTGGGAATTTTTTTTTGTAAAATTGCACTACACTCCTCTGTAAGTGCAACAGTCTCAAACTCTTCTAACCTTCTTTTTCTCGATAGGATTTCCTTTATGAATTTCGCGTAACTCGATATTTTTTCTATGGCTTTAGCGAACGGGATATTAATATGCAATTTCTTGAATACCTCCACAAACTTTGAAAATTGTTTATCTTCTTTCTCTTTCCGGAGTCTCCCTGGATATGGAACTGGTAGCACATAAGCTTCAGGCTTGTTCATCTCTGCCTTCTCTCCTGTTTCACCTGATGTTCCTTCCTCTTTTGCTGACTGCGCCTCATTACTCTCATCAGTTGATACCTGCTTAGTTGGCCCTTCTGTAGCTGCATCCTCTAAATTTTTTCCCGTTTCTCAGGTTGATTGACTTAAAGTGCTCTTTTCCATCCATTGGGTTTGTTTTTGTGTCGCTGGGCAATGCTCCTTGAGGGCGAGAATTCATAGCTGTAGCCAACTGTCCGATCTGATTTTCAGTATTCCGCAGAGTTACCTCATGAGTATTCTTCCATGTCTCGTTATCCTTGATGTATTTTACTAATAATTCCTCAAGCTCTGGTTTTTTTTCTTGTTGGGTTGGTTGTTGTTGTTGTCTTGCTTGAAATCCTGGGGGTGCGGCTTGTCGTGGAGCTTGTGGTTGAGTTTGTGCCGGATTTTGATTATTACTCCACGAAAAGTTCGGGTGATTTCTCTAACCCAGATAATAACTGTTCGAATTTACCCATACTGCTGCTGCTTACCATAATTCCCCATAAACTGTACTGACTCGGTGTTGATTGCATACTGATCTGCTGGATGGGCCCCTGCACATAACTCGCATACCACTTCCACTTTCTGAACATTTTGTACACCCAGAGTGTCTATCTTCTTTGTCAAAATGGAAACCTGTGTTGATAGTGTTGTTACAGCATCCAACTCCAACACCCCTGCTACCTTCGATTGAGATGTTCTGCTTGTTGACCATTGGTAGTTGTTGGTCGCCATTGTTTCTAACAAGTCATAGCCATCCTCACAACTTTTGGCATTCAAAGCCCCACCTGCAGCGGCATCTATACTGGTTCTCAAATGCCCGTCAAGACTATTATAGAAGGTGTGAACCTGTAGCCATAACAGTACCCCATGGTGTGGACATTTTTGAAGCAGCTCCTTGTACCTTTCCCAAGCTTCGTATAATAACTCTAGATCAAACTGTTTGAAGGAAAGGACAGCATCCCGCATCTTTGCCGTCTTCGCTGGCGGGAAGAATTTGGCAAGAAACTTTTGTGCCAAATCATCCCATGTTGTGATGGATCCCTGTGGCAACGAATGTAGCCAACTCTTTGATTTGTCTCTCAAGGTAAAAGGAAATAACCTCATCTTCACTGCGTCTTCTGACACCTGATTAAATTAGAATGTATTACAAATTTCCAAAAAATTGATCAGGTGAACGTTGGGATCATCCGTTGGTGCTCCCTCGAACTGACATGAGTTTTGGATCATATGAATCGTGCCTGATTTGATCTCAAAACTTTGTGCTGTAATGGCAGGTTGTGCAATACTAGACTGAATGTCTGTAACCTTCGACATTCCATAATCCCTCAGTGACTTGTACTCTTCATTATCTTGATTTTCCATTGTCCCCTAATTAATTCTTCGTCCTTGTCGGAAAGTTCTTTCAATTTCGCTGTCGTAAGGAACTAGCTCGGATCCCTTGGACCGTGTTTGCATAAATAATTGAAAATACCCTATGCACACACAAATCCTGGATCACAGCTTGAATAAACTTGAACAGAATTTAAGCCTGTAAAAGCAAACAACTAAAATAAAAAATCTGTTTGAATAATCTGAATCAATAAAAACTAATAATAAAATAATTATTAAAACCGTTCCCCGGCAACGGCGCCAAAAACTTGTTGTCCGTTTTATATAATAACAATTACGCTCAAGTGCACATGGTCAATCAAGTAATATAGTAGTAAGAAAAGTGTCGAACCCACAGGGAACAATTATTAAACTTTTATTTCAATTATTCAATTTCTACTAATTTATTCCATTTAAACATTCACTCCAAGTGATTTGTGAGAATTAATTAAATTAATGTGATTAAGAATAGATTAACTGACAATTTATGAATACCAGATGATTAAAGCACAAGAATACAATTTTCCCAGTTAATCGACAATAATTCTCTTACATTATTTCCACTTAATTTATTTCACCAAATTGACAACTAGTTTAACTTCACAATTCACTAACACCTTTCGATTATTAGTAAAAATATCTATTTTAACTATTCTACTATTTTCGTGTAAAATACTTAAAATAGATTCATTAAGTTCACACCTGTCTCACAGTTGCACATGTCATATAAGTACATTCGTCTATATACTGTTATGTTATTCTAATTAAGAATCAACAAATTTATGTGTTGTTATATTCAGCTCTAATCTAAGATATCCTTTCTCAATTCAATCAAAGATATAATATTAATTGTTGGCCAAACAATCATTTAATTACGCACAGAATAATAACAATCAATTCAGAGAGATTATCAAAAGAAAATAATAGTAATTGAATTAAAGCTTCATAAAAGGTTCCATTATACTCATAATAGAGATTTAGTTCATCATCAACTTGGGAACACAAAGATAATAATTAATAAACATCATAATATAGAAATTAATTTAAGAGGAAGAAGGAAAAACTCAGTCGATGCTCTTCAATCTTCACTCCAAAGCCTATCTCACGAAATCTCCAATGTAGTATCAACTTGCTCCACAAGAATAGCCTCCAATGATTTTCAGTCAAAAGATAATTAAAACTAAGAGAATAACTAGTATTTATAGACCTCCTATCAAAACCCTATTACAATTGGTAAGTCAAAATCCTTTTCTAACTCAACTTTATAAATTAAGGAACAAAATTCGGTATTTCCCGTCCGACTGGCTCGCCCCGCGCCCGGTTCTTACACACAGCATCGCGGTCCGCACCTACTATGCAGCTTTTTATCTTCGTCCAGCACGCCTCGCGCCTGTTTCAAAGCCTACCTCGCGCACCCGCGCCCAATTCTCAGATCGCCCAAATTTCCCAGCTTTTCTCTTCAAGTTTATTTGCCATCCTGCTCCACTCCTCTCACCTGCAAAGTAGCATAAAAACACCACAAGTAATATGAACAATACCCAAAAACTCACAATATATCAAGCTAAATGAGATCTAATCATAGGTTTTCAACCTACTCATTACCCATCTCCCCCCACTTGTATACCATGTCCTCCCATGTGCTAGCATGTGCTAGCACATGGCCACCATGTCCCACCATGTGCTCATGGGTTGCTGTGACAACCCGAAAATTTGGACAATTTATTAAAATCTTAAAAGATTGAATTGAGGTTAAATAATAGACCTAGACAAAAAATAAGTGTATGGATTTGACATTTTTATGAAGTATTTTTATGGGTTTAAAAATTTTTGTGAAGAACTTATATGGTTAAGTGTATGAGTGTATATGATTTTGTGAATAGTGACTATATGTGTACAGTATGTCGTTAAGGGTCAATTGTTGATCAGATAAATTATATCAGTGACAAACCCTAATGTTATGTTAAGAACTTCGACGTTCAGTTAGTAAACCCTAGCGATCGATAAGAAACCCTAAT
Organism: Panax stipuleanatus; assembly: GCA_020205555.1. Taxonomy (NCBI): domain Eukaryota; kingdom Viridiplantae; phylum Streptophyta; class Magnoliopsida; order Apiales; family Araliaceae; genus Panax; species Panax stipuleanatus. Next base: position 43,816,021 of record CM035123.1, on the reverse strand, counting down.
GAATGGTTCGAAAATCTTAATTTCAGTTCCGAGAATATTAAAACACTAATGTTCAATTAGGGAAAACTTAATTGTTAATTTAAAATTTTAAGGTGAATTAGGGAACCTTAGTCCTAATTAGCAAGCTTGAATGTGATTAGGAAAGTTTAATATAATTAGGAAATCCTAATTATAATTTAGAAATCTTAATTTTCTATTTTAAAACCTAATTAGAAAACTCTAAAACTTTATTTTTCAAAACCTTAGGGTTAAACCCTAAGAGTCAAACCCTAAGTGTTAAAACTTAATGGTTGTATCCAATGACAATAATGCCATTAAATGTGTAGGCTAAAAGACTAAAGTGGCCTTTTTGCATTTTTTTTTATAAGATTATGTGCAAATCTAGCTAATATCATGGTTGCTCACCAACTTTTGATTTCCCATGTGCATATATCTCAGCAAACTCAGCCCTCATGTGCCACATTTCATGATTTAGATACATTGAATCAAAATAAAAGATTAAAGAGTGAGAAAGTCTAAAGAAAAGTCTCATTTATACTCTTACACTCAACCAAGCCATTCTCTCTCCTAGGCTACGAAATTCTTTAATAGATTCAGTCCCTATCTAAGTCCCCAGCACACTCAAGAACATATCATAAGGATTAGAATTCAAACTTGTGCATTCAAGAGGTATAAACCCTAAAATTTCTAAATCTTGTAATTTATGTTAGATGTTATTGAGTGATCTGGGTTGTTATATCTTAGATCCATAACATATAGATGCACGAAATTGAGTTTTTAGAAACTGATATGAACCCTAAAAAGTTATCTGACAGCCATATGTCAGGGCCCATAGATCTGTCTGTGTTAGGTGTTAGGTGTGTTTATGATATAGATCTGTTCTATGCCATGAGGACTGTAATATGGAACTGGAATCATGGTCATACAATGTTCAGATTTCAAGTTATAAGTGGTCAAAGTCAGTTGATCGACCATGAGAGATTTCTTTCTGGGCAGCCCAGATTTCCCAGGAACCTCCTGACAAGATATTTGAGGCTTCTGATCTTACAACTGTTAAGTAGTTTGGCCAAGTTGTTGTTTTGATGTTGTAGCCTGACATGTAGACTACACATACATATCATTAGATCACTTAAATCTTAAATAGAATCAAAGTTATGAAGGGTCAAAGTAGGGTTGACCACCTGTTTTGATGAATTTCTGGAAAACCAAGAAAGTTCAAGAACAAGGTTTCTGACATTGTTTAACCATGCCAGATCTTGTTCATGTGATGTTGTTATAATGATATGATGTTATATAATGGTTTCTTGACATCAAGATTACATGTTTAAACCTTTAGATCCTACAAACTAAGCCTGGAATTCAAAGATTCATAGGCTGGAAAGTAACCCCTCGAACTGTTCTTCATTTCTGGAAAACCCAGAAATTAAAGAACAGTGTCTGACAAGTTTGCTAAGGCTTAGATCTCTTTGTTATGTGATATAATTACTATGAAACCAGTTGGTGATTGTAGTATTACATTAGTACTACAATCCTAACAAATTTACAAGCCCAGAATCCTTAAGATCATGAATCTAGCATTGGTCAAACCTAGCACCCTGTTAACTGCTTATGAATGTCTGGGTTTCTCAAGAACACTTATAGCGATAGTTCTATCGCTATAGGCACATTTAGGGACAGTTTCTTTACAAAATTAATTATTTTATTTAATAAATAGAGAAAAATAGTTTTTAATTATTAAAAATTCACAATAAATTACTAAAAATTATTTTTAAAGCCTAAAAATAGTTTTTTTGAATATACTTCATTAATATTTTAATATTTTTGAATATTAATGGTATTTAATTTATTTAATTATTGTATTAAATAAATTATTTAAAAATAATTTTAATACTCGAAAAATCATTTAAAATTATATTATGGTATTAGAAAATATTTTAAGTTATTTTGAATAACTTTTAATATTTTGTGATGAATTTAATTAATAAATTAATATTGACAGTGATTGATTTATTTAATAATTATATTAAATAAATTATGAAAAAAATAGAATTAATGTTTTAAAAATCATATAAAAATGATTTAAAGGTTATAAAAATATTTTAAGTTATAAAATATAACTTTTGATATTTTGTCAATAAATACATTAATATTTTAATATTAATGGCAGTTTTTTGATAAGGGATTTAAATGTTTAAAAATCATTTAAACGCAATAATAAAGTATTAAAAATACTTAGAGATATTATAAATAATTTATAATACTATGACATGTAGTTCTGATAATGGAATATTGTGGTATTTAAATCATATAAATATGATATTAATGATCGAAAAATTATTTTAAATGATAATTATTATTTGAAAATTATTATGAGCTTGTGAAAAATATTTTGAATGATTAATAAATTATCTAAGATAATATTAAAGCGTTTAAGTAGAGTCTTATTGATATTAAGCTCGATAATTGTCCGACTAGGCCGTCAGGATGTCGAAATAGAACTAAACTAAACTCAGACTAAAATAGTTTGATTTGATACCGAGTCTTATGTGTTTTATTGATTATTAGGAATATATGATAGTGTGTTTAGGTTATTTTATAACTGTAATTAACAAAAGTTTATGTGATGATATTATTCTAATTGAAAGATCGATATTATCAATAATAGGTCTTTTAACTGAAGCTAAATTAGATTGCGTAGCAGTAATCGACGGTACAGGAAAGTTCCTATAACTCTTTTATTTGAGCAAGTTCTCTAACTTGAACTCGAGTTGTATTTTTGTAAAGTATACTTGTGGTTAATCATTGCTGATTATATCACGTTCATTGATTATTGATTCGCACGTTGTGCATGTTGCATATGTTCATTAGGTATGAAAGGCTGATCACCTTCATTACCATCTGGTTCAGTTGATTTGTTCATGTTCATTGTTCGTTCAGCCATGAAAATTTGTTCATGCTACTTCATAATTGTTATATTATTAAACGTTAGCCAGCTTATTGTTCAATTCTTTCAATCATGATATATCCTTTATTGAACTTAAACTTGCTGGGTAAACTTGTTGCTCACCCTTGCTATATCATGATAAAACTTTCAAATTAAGACGAAATTTTGGATATCAACAAAGACAAAGATAAATTGCAGAATTAGATTGTGTTGCAGTTAAAATTATAATAGTATTGGTGGCAGATGACATTGTAAGTCATGTAGAATATGAATATGTATATTAAGTTAAGGTTACCGACCTTGGGATTATGTTATTAAAGTTATTGTATAAATAATTTATGTTTATATCTTCCGCAATAGTTATAAAAATGATGTATCGTAACGTACCAGGTCTGAGATTTTGGGAACCCGGATTTGGGGGCGATACAGTTGCCCCATGGGTTAGCCCATAGGTTTAACCCACCAGTTAACCCACCGGTGAGACACACGTGTTTAATCCTTAATTTTAATTCAAATTAAATCTATTTACTTCGTATTATACGTTGTATTAATTCTCGTATTCTCTTCGTACCATACGCGTATAATAACTAGTATTATACTCGTATTCGTTATGTATAATAATCATTATTATTACACTTAACTATTTTCTTCTTTAATTTCACTTTCCCTAACCTTTAGGGTTTTAAGTCCACAAGCAAAAACTTTGCGAGCCATAAATGATTATTACATATTCCATCTTGTCTTAAAATCCTATTATTGCGTTTCTCGGAATTTTAATAATAATTCTCGAGCAAAAATGGATGAATAGTGTTTTTCTTCCGAGAAAACTTTTCTCGGCTAACTTAACTTTTCACGGTATATTACCGTCAAATCTTTCGACAGAATGTCATTCCGACATTCCAATCTTCCAGAAAGGCTTATGGTCATTAAACCATAACCCTTAAGGTCAAACCCTAAATCTTAGGGTTTCAACATATAAATAGTGCATATTTCATCTTTTTCTCGGAAATCTTTTATTTTCATCTTGAAAATTCTTATTCGTTCATTCTAACTCGTATGCAGAATCTTTCCGTTTTCTAGTCATCCTATGTCATACAATAACTAATAAACACATAACACCGAATATAATCAATAAAAATTTATTTTATTAATTAATAATTCTTTAATCTTAATTTTTGGACAATCCAATTTTTCGGGTTGTTACATTCTTCCCTTCTTATAAAAATTCCATCCTCGAAATTTCTCAAACCACATCCATACCCGAATGCCTTATTCTTACAACCTTTAATGAAGGTTTAAATCTCACCTCTTCTTATTAATGTTGAAAAAATCTCAACATATTAATTCAGTTAGGTATTTACCTAATTATTCCTTCTTATTATCTCTTCAACATCGTTCCCCCCCAAGGATCATTATCTGTTATAATCGTCAAATGATAAACATCATGATAACTATACTTCTAATCTCTCGGGATATCACATTTATCCCTTTTTCTAAAAATTTCGCCCTCAAAATTGTTAACATAACCTTTTCCTCAACTTCTCTTTACAGAAGTTATCATTGTGACATCCCGAATTTTTAAGAATTAATAAATGAGAATTTAATAAATAAAATTCTTATTTTAAGATGTTTAAGTACGAGTATGTGTATATATGTTATATATTGTGAAATATACGATTTGGTGTGAAGAGAATTTATATATTTATTGAATTAAATAAATATATTAATTGAATTATTTATTGAGTTAAATAAATAATTATGTGATTATTATGAAGTAATTTAATTAAGTGTTATATGTAAATTAAATGAATATTTAGTATTTAATTTAATTAATATATAATGATTTTATGTTATAGTTCTGATTTTAATTGGGATAATTAAATTAGATGAGTTATGTGATGATTGTTACATGAAATTATAATTAACGAGTAATTATAATTATGTGACAATTTTATGAGATTAATTGATGGTAGACTTTTAATTAATTAAATTAATGTTAAGATTTAATTAATTAAAGGATAACATTAAGAATATATGTTAAAAGATTTATTAAAAGAGTTAAAAGAGTTTTTAAAATCGTTTTCCCAAACAAGGCCCTTACTTTTGTTTTAAACTTGTTTTACCCAAACAAGGCCTTAATTATTAAAACCTGTTTTTAAAATAAAGTTATTTTTTTTGCCAAACAAGCCTTAGGGCTTTTTAAATTCCAAATGTTGTAACCTATGTATTAAGTACAATTATTATACTTATTAGGGTCATTATATATTATAAGTTATATATCTTATATTTATGTATTATATGTATAATATATGTTAAATATATTATATGTATATTACGTTAGTAGAAAAACAAAGAGTTAGAGTTAGTCTGTTAGAAACAAAGAAGAAAGAACAGACTAAACTAGAGAGAAAAGAGAGAAGAAGAAGAGAGAAAGAAGAAAGAGAAAAACTTTGAGAAATCAAAAGAGAAGATAATCACCATCAACTTCATCTTCTTCCTCTAGAAGCAAAGGTATAACCTAAGTTTTATTGTTGTTCTTCATTGTTTTTATTCTCTATAAATTGATTTTCATAATAAACTATAAATTGATGATCAATATGTGTTAGATTATGTATAAAAACTATTATATATGAGTTATATGATAGTTTATGTTATTAATTTCATGTAGATATGATGAACATGGAGAAATTGTGTTCATAGTGTTCTATCATGAAGTTATTTTAAAAATTATTCTTAAATCTTTGATGTGAGCATGAGTTATGTGTAATATGGGTTATATTAGGATATAATATGAGTTATATTATGGTTGTAGAAATTCAATCCATGTATTTTCAATAAACAAGAAGGATTGTGTTCATAACGATTTTTCGAAAACTAATTTCTGAAAAATGGTTTTTTTTAAACTATCAAATTGGTGTTTAATTATGAGTTAATGTTAAACTTGATCATGTATTATGTTAGTATGTTAAGAATATGAGTTATTGCGATTGGAATTACTTGAATTGAGTTAAAAATGAATTCGTAGTAGCAATTTTCGTCAAGAACGCTTAATATTGTAGTTTTCTTTGATATCTTGAAATCTTGGTTTTGATTATTTGTTGTATGAATTTTATATGTTATGATCATGTCTAAGAGTTTAAAATATAGTTTTTATCAAGTTTCATTTTTATCATATTGGGAAAAATCGAATTCGGTGTGAAGGAATAGGTCAAATTAGCTTATTTCTCCACCAGTTTGCAAACCAGCACCCTCACTATAGGGGTGATCCACCCCAGCGGGTGTATTAGGATTGGGGGACCCACCCCAGAGGGTGCCCTTGCTGTCCGGAGTGGTTTAATTGTTGTAATGCAAAACTATTTTGACCTCCGTTAGTAAAATGGCCATAACGTTTTCATACAAACTCCGATTGAGGAGATTCAAGATGATCCAGAACGAGCACGAGTAGACCTACAACCTTTGGTTTTTAACATTTTTGATTTGAAGTCCTTAGAAGGGGTCAAAATGGTCATCTTTGTGACTGATGCGTATTCGGAGGCAACCGGAGGGCGTCAAACATGCACATACGCAAGTATAGTGTTGTCGACGATAATAGATGTTGTTCTAAGTTATAAAACATGAATTTTAGTAAGTATAATGATGTTTAACATTAATAAATGATGTATTAGATAAGTTATGTAAGCACACTAAGCATACACATGAGAGACGATTCGGGCGTGTGATGAATGAACGTCGAAACGCCGTGACAAGTGTTAATGAACGTAAAAAGTATTTTAAGTCAAATGAAATGAACATTATAAGATATAAAATGGGGTTAATACAAAATCAATAAGTAGTCCTAGCAAGACTTAAACACTTGAATGATTTCGAATATTACTTAAAAGAAATATAGTGAGATATAAGTCGAAAGTTAACACAATCTAATTGAATATTTTGTATTGATAGTAGGAAGAGTTATGAGACGTAGAGTAGAGTTTATATTACAACTACTATGTGTTGCTATGTGACTAATAGTTGATGTACATGATTATATAATTGTGTAGGGCACGCGAAGTGCAGATAGCTGTAAGCTGTTAATCTGTTATTAGTAAACAACGATCAAGGCAAGTCTTTCGATTCTTATTTTCTACGTGGACTTGATGAACTATTTTAAATTGCATGATATGTTATATGTGTTGTAAGCGAGCATGATATGTTATACATGTTGTAATTATGAAATGTTAAAATCAATTTATGACTACATTATTTTAGTTAAATAATGATGATTGAGTAAGGAACTGAATCTTTATATTTGCTACGTGAATTAAAGCATGTATGCCATGTTACATTAATTATTATGATATGTATGTTGAACATATTATTATGTGCTATGTGATGCATGAAAACTGTTAGAACTTGCTGAGCTGTCGAGCTCACTCTTGCAAATAATAAATTTTGCAGGTCAAGATTTCAAGGTAAGGATATGTGCTAAGTGAATTATAGAGATCCATATTCACGAAGATTACTTATGTTTTATGAGAAATGTATTTAGTATTTTGAATGTAACATGTTGTTGAATTGTAAGTTGAGCTATCCGGTGTATATGGATATTGATTTATGATGTAAGACTTTGAATAGTCATTTTGTTGTAACGATTCATGATATAAATTTGAATCGAAGAGATGTAATGTAAAGGTTGCGATTCAGGGCAATAAAGAAAGATTGTATAAAAGTTTTAAATATTCCTCATTTTTAGTGATTTTAATATCGAATAATGATGTAAGGATAGAATAAAGATGTATTGTTAACGATCGAGGATGAGGATTATATTGTATGAATTTTGGGGTCGTTACAATCATCCATCGTACATTCAAGAACCTTCACAATTTATAATGAATTATGAAGTAGAATGAATAATTAGGAATATAAGGATTCCTTTACAACATTTCATAAAGGAACATCCCGGCACTAAAGCCGTATGCTCGATATATTCATAAATGAACATCCCAAAACTGAGGTCGTATGCTCGATATATCTTACCAGCACGTCCAGGTAATCATCTTGTAGTACTCTGTGTTAAACAACACTCTATCCTTAAACGTTTTCACGTTTAAGCTTTTTGGTAACTCCCAGTGCCCGTCGAATTAACGACATTAACTCTGAATCCGTACCAAAATAATTTGGCTTAGTAAAACTTCTCAAAGAATGCTTGATTTCTTTTAAACATGATATACCATTTGTCTAGCCAAATCAAATAGCTCAGACCACCAATAAATTGGACACCAACTTGAAACAGTCGTCTAGTCAAATCAATTGACATCGACTACCCTTTTTAATTCTTTCACGATAATTCAAAACGTGTAATGATGTCATGATACCGTACTGATTTACAGCACGTTGAGGACTCCGCCTTTTTACCACCTATGCTTCAAAAGCACTGATATAAAATTCATTTTGATATTTCAAATCAACTTTTGTCTAGCCGAAATGATTAGCATAGAAATACAAAGAATAGTTCTTTTAAAATCCATTGGTTTCCAAAAGTTGAAACCAATATTTTCGATCCAAACACATACACATCAGCATGATGTCAATAACTTCGAAATCTAGCATAGCTAGAAGACTTGGAATTTTCTACTTCCTTCTTCTTCCTTCATTGTCATACTTGCGACAATATTAACCTCTTCTAGTACCTTAAATGCTACTTATACTGAAAATATCTCATTTTCAGTCTAAACTTTTTTATACCTTAGTATAGTTCATCAACTTACCACACTTTATGTGTTTAGGAACTTTCCACAACCATATGTGTTTAAGAATTTATCTTTGCAATATGTAATCCAAGAACAAATCAAGGACTATCCATATGCTCAGGGCTCAGAAACATAGCATATAATTATGAGTCACAAACTTTTCATAAGTATGAGTTTTAAGAACTCGCACCTACCTTAATACAGTCTACTATCCAATATATATATGAGAAAAGATTCACCTTCTCGTCATATACATATTGATAATGCGACATTACTATTCTAATGATTATCATTGTAACAGACTGAGTGGTTGTTACACCAAAGGGCAAACCTTTGCCCATAACAAAAGTTCATATAACTCAACTATCACATGAGTCCTCAATTAAAATTTACAACCTTTTAACTCTCTCTTGACTTAATACTAATTTTCTTTAATTCGTAACTTATCCTATATTACTCGATCTGAGTTCTTCTTCCCATACCATTCACAGTACTTGTCCATTATAGCAATCAGCTATAACTCATCTTTCGTTTAACAGAAAATCTGTTACTACGACTTAATACGATCACGTCGTGATCTTTTTCCTTAATCGTTTAATCTAACGATTTTCTTACCCTTCTCTCTCAGAGTATAGCCTTAGATAATCGTACCTAAGGTTTATAAACTATCAGCTTTGATACCAACTTGTGACGCCCCGAAATTCGGCCTATCTTCACACCCGGATTCCATACGTTACGAGTACTTCTCATTCCATACATACATCATTATATCCTGAAGACTAATGACATATCCATTCAATTCCCAGGTGTGACGTCCCCAAATTCGGACCGCCACTGGTCTCTCGAATTTAGTTCATCATTTTCTCACGATAATACAATAATGATTAAAATCATACAATTACAGCGGATAATCTAGAATAATATACAATGATTTATTCTATTTGTTCCCCCAAGTCTCGCAACCTACAATACTTAATAGACTACATAATAATATCAAATAACAACTTATTACATAATCTAACTTAAGCTTAAACATAGTTCAGAATCAGTCTTAATACATCATCTTAATAGACATAATACAACATCATAATATTTAGAACATTAAAGGGGCTAGCTAGTCGGTAGCCTTGCCCTTGCCCTTATCGACTCCCAAAGGTCCACCCTACTCTGCCTTAACTGAAAAATGTTTTTAGGGAAAGCAAGAATGAGCAACAAGTTTGCTCAACAAGTAATATAACAATAAGGGTGAATGATATAGTTTTCGAATCCCAAAAGGGTATAACAGGATATGATAGTTCAAGGATAGCAAGAATATCAACAGGTCTCAATAAAAGTCGCTAAGGACAGAAAGATATCAATATGATTCAATGCTAAATCAGTTTAAGATTTCAGGATAATTGAATACAGAGCAGTCACTAAGGACTATGAACTCCAACTAGAATAAACAGAAATATACTGATAATCCAATAAAAACAAGTACAACAGGTGATCAGCCTAAAGTACCCTACGGTATGCATATCGTTCAATCGTACTAAAATGCGCACGTCAATCTCCCGACAATATATAATTTTTCTTCAAAGAAGGTTGTTCATCTCAGTCAATATAAGACTCTGCACTAATCAATTGGTTTGGATTGCTTTCTAATCATGATATAAGTCTAGCCGAATCAAATGGCATAGACCACTCTTTATAAGTTCAATACTCAAGATTTAAAGTTCGAAGGATATAAATTAACTTTATTTTATCCACGAAGTATTTAAGTTATAAAACATGAATCACAATTCCAATAGTTTACTTGTACGACAATAATAGCACAAGCTTAATGAATGCTCAATAAAGAGTCTGGTTAGGAACTTTCTTACAATGTTCCTTGAATAAAGTAAACACAAGGATAGGATACTTGCCTTTCGCGTCGATTATCAACTTATAGTTTACTAGCACCCAACGAACTTATTTTATCCTATTCATGTATACACATTAGTCATATAAGTTCAATATGTACACCTACTATCTTGAGTTGCTATGATACATAAGTGTAATTCATCAATACCAAACATATAACGTTACTCTTCTCTTAGTCGTATGATCTCATATGTATATCATCACATAACACAAAAAAAATTAGTTTCTAATACACTACAACATTAAAGAACATAGTTTGTCATCATATTTTGACTTCAAGGTTATAAACACTTATCGAATTCATGGTTCTATGTTAGCATATTTGTGACACCCCCAAATCCGGGTCCCCTAACCCTGATTCAGTCGTCACGATACAATACAAATATCCACCTCTAAACAACATACAATAACTAAATGCGGAAATATAATAAACGTATGTCGTTCATTCAAAAGGTGTTACTAGTCCCAACATTTGATAACCTTAATACGACTATACAAACATAACCTAGAATAGTCATTAGGGTTTATATTATATAACAATAATTATACTAATAATAAGACAAAGTCTGCTCCTTGCAAACTATTCTTACATCTTTTCTTTACCTCTTGTCCTTCCTTGAAGTCTCGGGCTTAACTGCAATAGAAGTCATGATATAGCAAGAATGAGCAACAAGTTTTCTTAGCAAGTTTAAATACAACAATAAAGGATATATCATGATGAATGGAAAATATCTGACAATGAATTCAATAATATGAATATCGGAAGCAAGAATAATAATTACTTTTTAGAATAACTGATAGTCAAGTAGTCTTTAAACTATAAAACTCCAATGGAATCAATAGCTGATTGACCCTTTGGTTACTGGCTACAGAATAAGTACTTGAGGGGATCAGCCTCGCGTATGCCATGTATATGCATAACATTCAACTCTGCTGTTTGTATCTTATAGTAGATACCTGGGGTACTCCCTTATATATAAGGGGTGTTCTTTTCAGTCTAAGAATCCCTACCATCAATTGGTTTTGATAGCTTTTATAAAATTTTATACAATTGTCTGACCGAACAAGAGTTCAGACTCTATCTGACACAGTTCAAGAATTATAGAACTTTAAACTATGTACAAGTCCAAGACTGTACGAACTCAAGTGCACTCAGTGCGAGTGTCAATGAGATTGATGTGGAATAATTATAAAATAATTAAACCACCTAATAGCATGCTTGGTAATAAGATTCAAGCTTAAGTAAAATAACTTGCAATACAATAATAACCTGCTCAATACAATATGAGAAGGATAAGAAACTTGCACAAATAAAGAGTGTAAGTCAGAGAACTTGCACAACCAAAGAGTGAAGTTCGAGAACTTGCATATTTGCTCAGCTACAAATAATTCTAGCTTTAATTAAAATGCGTTGAAACGACCTAACATTAACAAGTCATTCTTTCAATTAGTATGTGTAAACTAATATGAGTCTACACTTACAAGAATCTAATCATCACATAGGTCTATCCCATAATTCACGTAAGTCAATTTACTATGACTAATTTTATAAATATTTAATCATGTCCTAGATTAATAACTTTAGAATATCTAGTCTCTAGGCATCAACATAGGCTTGAACACATAGCACTTCAATTCAACCATGCAATACAGTTTATGATACAATTATTACAAGGTTCTATCTATAGCTCAAGGTTACATGGTTTAATGCCGGTAAACCTTAAGTTAATCAAGTTCATGCCTCAAGGTCAACTATTAAAGTCATATTACCACATAATGAGGCTAAACAATGTTAAGTAGTCATGCTTGTGCGTAAACAACATATGTATACTTTAATCACTTAGTTCATGCCTTAGAAATTCATTTTCTTGAATATATGTGCATAGGTGAAATCTATGTTTAAACAAATAACGTTCATGTCAGTATGTCTATAGGCATAATGAAATCTTAATACTCTTGCTTGCATGATCATAACGTAATTCACTTACTACTTGATGATATTAGCTTTCCCATTCTAAGCTTTCTTTGAAATTGCACTAAGTCCTTTTAGTGCATGCAAGACATCTCGACATATAATTCATATGCATTTGAAACACATATTAAAGCCACATAAACATACTCACATGGTCAGAATCTAAAAGACATATGTCTTGGTCAAGTTTGCTTTTAAAGTTCTTAAGTTTTTCCTTTGAAATCACTTGAATTTATCAATCATGTATGATAGAGTGTGCTTAACACTTCAAACTTAGTTCTCATGTGAATATAGACCGTACTATCATGTTTATAAAAATCAAAATGCTCACATGATATGTTCGCGACGAAGTTCACTTTAACCATTCTAAGTTCACTTCTAAACTAGAAAGGTTTTTATCAATAGGGTATGCTATCATGGCCATAAACATGCATGTTGCATCAAGGAACATGTTTATAGGAGTTATATCAGTTTTCATGCTTGTCTTAAATAATATCAAGAAGTTATCACATAGCAGGATGTAGTAGAAAACAGGAATCCAAAAACTGGTCCTAGCGCAGCTGCGCCGCTGGCCAGCACAAAACTGGCGCAGCTACGCAGGTGTGCGGTCAGAGACAGTAACAGGCTGCTTCGGCAGAAACTGCAAACCCAACTCAGAAATTTCATACGAATTCAATTCTATTCCAGCCACATGATATAACTAACATGATTAACATCTTGTATAACACTTAACCAACATATTCCATAGTTCAATTAACATCTATTTCAACAAATTAAGAATTTGACAATGTAGAGCATGAATGGGAATTTTACATAGAATAAGAAATGAAGAGCATAAATAACAAACAATTATTATACCTCTGCAATCAGTTATCTCCACTCCTCCCTCACTGATGACTCTCTCAATAGCTTACTATCAATTTTATACTTACATGAAAATCTCAACAATTCAAAATGAGAAGGAGAAGAGCTAATGTATAGGCAAATTGAATAATTAGACAACTCCGTTACCTTCTAAATTAAATCAAAGGATTTCAATGTTGTATAATGGTTAACAAAAAGTTGGTGAATTGAATCATGAAATCCACATCCCTTATAATCATTAGCTAGGATTGATGAATTTGAGAAGAAGATAGAGTAGTGTAGCCATGTGGTTGTTCCCGTGAAGAGAAAATTGAGGATGGGATCTTATTATTGGATAAGACCAAGGAACTCAGCAACTTGCAAAGTGTAATACAACATTAAGGTCATATATATATATATACACACACATATATATATATACACACATATATATATAACCACTAATTTAATTTGAACGTTAACTGTTATCGCCTTGATGATCTCTACTGTCTGCTGCACCAATTCTGGTCCCAACAGTCAACGTTCACCTACTTCGTCCCAACATAAGGGCGTTCGAAATTTTCTCCCATATAGCGCTTCGTATGGCGGCATTCCGATACTAGTGTGATAACTATTATTGTACGCTAACTCTACTAACTGGAAGGTGATCCTCCCAGCTACCTTTGAAGTCCATCACACAAGCACAGAGCATGTCTTCAAGTGTTTGAATTGTTCTCTCGCTTTGCCCATTGTTCTGCTGATGATATGCAGCACTCATTCGTAGTTGTGTTCGCATTCTTTCTTGAAGACTCTTCCAGAAGTTTGACGTAAATCGCGGATCTCTATCTGATACAATAGTTACCGGTACCCCATGGCTTGAGATAATTTCCTTGACATATAATTTGGCTAACTGGTCCAAACTATACTTAATCATAATCGACAAAAAGTGAGCCGACTTGGTAAGACGATCCACAATCACCCATATAGCGTCGTGCCCTTTCTGCGTTGCTGGAAGTCCCACCACAAAGTCCATCGTGATGTGCTCCCACTTCCATTCTGCAATCTCTAACGGCTGTAGTAACCCGCTAGGTCGTTGGTGCTCCGCCTTGACTATCTAACAAGTTAAAAATCTGCTTACGTATTCTGCAACCTCTCTCTTCATGTTTGGCCACCAGAAGTGGTGACGCAAATCTTGGTACATCTTTTTGCTTCCTGGGTGTATCGGGTATCTCGTACTGTGCGCTTCTTGAAAAATCTCCTCCCTTAGTTCTGGTACTAACGGTACCCAGATTCGTCCTTCGAATCTCAGCAGTCAAGTGCTATCAATCATGTATTTCAATTCGTCACCTTCAGTCAATCGCTTCTTGATGTTATTGTAATCTTCGTCCATCACTTGTGCCTCTTTAACCTTATCTAATAAAGTCAGGCTCGCTGTCACTGTAAATAATTTCTCGTTGGTCTCCATCGGATACTTAACCTCCAAGTCTAGTCATTCAAAATCTTTCACCAATTCCTCTTGAATGGTCAACTTCAATAACTTCTCTCTGCCTTTTCTGCTCAAGGCATCTGCCACTACATTTGCTCTGCCTGGATGGTACAGAATCTCACAATCATAATCTTTGATCAATTCTAGCCATCGGCACTGCCTCATGTTTAGCTCCTTCTGCAGTGAAGATATACTTTAGACTCTTGTGATCCGTATATATCTCACACTTTTTGCTCTACAAATAATGCCTCCAAATCTTCAGGGCAAAAACTATCGCTGCTAACTCCAGGTCATGAGTCGGATAGACCTTCTCATAATCTTTCAGCTGACGTGAAGCGTACGTAATGACCCTGTCGTGCTGTATTAGTACACAACCAAGACCTTTGTGTGACGCATCACTACACACTACAAACCCTACCTTGTTGTTCGGTAAAGCCAACACAGGTGCTTGACTAAGCCTCTTCTTCAATTCTAGGAAACTCTCCTCATATTTCTCTGTCCAAACAAATTTAACTACTTTTCTGGTAAGATTGGTCAATGGCGATGCTATCTTTGAAAAATCTTGAATGAATCTTCGATAGTATCCCGCTAATCCTAAGAAACTCTTGATTTTTATTGGCGTCTTCGGCTACTCCCAATTGATATCTCTTCTACTTTTGCTAGATCCACCGAAACACCATTCTTGTCGATAATGTGCCCCAAAAACTGCACTCTCTGCAACCAAAACTCACACTTGGAGAATTTTGCATACAACTTCTCCCTACTTAATGTCTCCAACACTATCCAAATATGCTCGACGTGTTCTTCCTCCGTCTCTGAATACACCAGAATGTCATCGATGAACACGACAACGAACTTATCCAAATACTGTTTGAACACTCTGTTCATCAAGTCCATAAAATGCTGTCAACGCATTCGTCAATCCGAATAACATTACCAGAAACTCAAAGTGTTCATACCGAGTTCTAAATGCCGTCTTTGGAATGTCCTACGGCCTCACCTTCAGTTGGTGATAACCGGTCCTCAAGTAAATCTTTGAAAAGTATTTTGCCCCCTTCAACTGATCAAACAGATCGTCGATCCTAGGTAACGGGTACTTATTCTTAATGTTGACCTTGTTCAACTCTCGGTAGTCAATACAAAGTTTTAACGACCCATCTTTCTTCTTTACGAATAAGACTGGTTCTCCCCACGGTGATACGCTTGGTCGAATGTAACCCTTATCTAACAACTCTTGTAATTGAGCCATCAGTTCTTTCATTTCTACCGGAGCCATACAATATGGCGCTTTGTATACCGGTGCTGTCCCTAGTGCCAAATCAATAACAAACTCAATCTCTTTATCCGGTGGCAATCCCGAAATCTCATCTGGGAAGACATCAATGAATTCCCTTACAATAGGTATCTGACCCAGTTCACCCTCGACTCGTTGAGTATCAACCACGTGAGCCAAATAACCTAGACAACCCTTCCTAAGCAATCTCTGCGCTTGCATCATCGTTAGAAAATGATATTGTCTGGCGATTTATTACCATAAAATACCACCTTCGACTTATTCGGAGTCTTAAGGTGTACACACTTCTTCTTACAGTTGATAACTGCTCCGTGATTCGATAACCAATCCATTCTAAGGATTACATCGAACTCCCCCAAATGAATAGGTATCAAATCCACGTTGAACTTAAATCCTCGCAACTCGGTATAATAGTTCCTATGAATGTATTCTACGGGGATAATTTCCTTGTTTGCTACTTCTACGTTCATAGGGTGTTCTAATCTTTCACGGGGTAAGTCTAACTGTTTAGCAAATTCTTCAAAAACAAAAGAGTAGGTAGCACCCGAATCAAATAACCTATAGGCATCTATATTGTTGATTGGGATGATACCTGAAACCACGTCCTTAGACTCCACCGCATCATGTACAATCAAATTGAACGTGTGTGCCGCTGGTCTGTTGGCTTGGCTGGCTGGCCCTCCGATGCTCAGCCCATTGTTGTTGTTGTTGCTACGATTGCCGCTAGCTGCATCCCCCTATTTCTTTGGGCAGTCCTTAATCTGATGGTCTGGGGCTCCACACGAAAAACATCCTCCTTTCTGCTTGTTCGGACATTGAGGAGCCATGTGCCTTAGTTGTCCGCAACAGTAACAAACGCTCTTTCCCTTTATGCACTCCCCCGAGTGATTCCTCCCACAGTTGTTGCACTTTATACTTTTCTTGGCCTCTCCCCCAGACTTGTTGCCTCCGGAGGATTGGCTCTCCGCCCATTTACGCTTGTTAGGGTTGCTGCCTCCGGTGCTTCCCCCTTTCTGTCCTTCATGTTCAGTCTTCTTTTCTTGTTTAAATCAAGCAATGGCTTCATTGCCTCCCTCTGCAATGATAGCCCTTTTCGGTAGATCAGAGTAAGTCTTAATCTTCAATATCGCGACTGCTTTCTACACCCATGGTTTCAGTCCTAATTCGAACCTCCTTGCCTTCCTGGCCTCCGTGTCAACCTGATGTGAAGCGAATCGGGCCAACTCATTAAATTTTGTCGCGTACTCTACGACAGACATACTACCTTATTTTAATCCCAGAAACTTAACTTCCATATCCTGTTGCGTATTCTTCGAGAAGTAATTCTCGTGGAATAGCTCCTTAAATTTGTCCCAAGGAATAACTCCTTTGATTGCTCGTCCCTTATTGGCTTTCCACCAATAATTAGCTTCGCCCTTCATCATGAAAGTGGCAAAACTCATTTTCTATGCTTCGACCACCCGTGCGACCTTAAACACTTTCTCCATCTCTTTTATCCATGTTTGGGCTTCGATTGGGTCTAAGATTTCCCGAAACTCTGGTGGTCCTACCAATTTAAAATCCTTGAAGCTAGCCAAGTGATGTCCTTGCTGCCCTGCAGCTGGCTGGGGTCTATTTTGCATTGCTTCTGTTAACAGGTCAACGAAGTTCTACATTGGATCTACATTTCCCCCTCCACCATTGTTAATGGATCCTTCCTCCCTCTGGTTTCATGGTAGTCTCCTAGGCGGCATGATCTGAGGAAAGGAAGAAAACTTTAGGCTTTAATTAATATGCTATTCATGTTAGCATTAAGAAGTTAGGACGTCTATCAATTATATTTGATTCAAATAAACAACTTCAGTATCATAATAAAACTCGATGGATCTCCTCAATCCATCACTTACATACTCTATTTGAGTTTTCTACTAAGGTTATAACCTAGGTTTCGCATTTCTAACATTTATAACCTACTGCTTTGATGCCAACCTGTGACACCCCCAAATTCGGGTCCCCTAACCCTGATTCGTTCGTCACGATACAATACAAATATCCACCTCTAAACAATATACAATAACTAAATGCGAAAATATAGTAAACGTATGTCGTTCATTCAAAAGGTGTTACTAGTCCCAAGATTCGATAATCTTAATACAACCATACAAACATACCCTAGAATAGTCATTAGGGTTTATATTATATAATAATAATTATACTAATAATAAGACAAAGTCTGCTCCTTGCAAACTATTCTTACATCTTTTCTTTACCCTTGTCCTTCCCTGAAGTCTCGGGCTTAACTACAATAAAAGTCATGATATAGCAAGAATGAACAACAAGTTTGCTCAGCAAGTTTAAATACAACAATAAAGGATATATCATGATGAATGGAAAATATATGACAATGAATTCAACAATATGAATATCGGAAGCAAGAATAATAATTGCTTTTTAGAATAACTGATAGTCAAGTAGACTTTGAACTATAAAACTCCAATAAAATCAATAGCTGATTGACCCTTTGGTTACTGGCTACAGAATAAGTACTTGAAGGGATCAGCCTCGCGTACGCTATGTATATGCATAACATTTAACTCTGCTATTTGTATCTTATAGTAGATACCTGGGGTACTCCCCTATATATAAGGTGTAACGATTGAGATTTTATATAATAATTTTAAATATTTATTGGGTTAAATAAATATTGTATGTGATTTATTTATTGAGCTAAATAAATAAATTATGTGATTTTGTGGATTGATTTAATTAAGAGTAATATTTAATTAAATTGATATGTTGTAGCATAATTCTAATTTAGTTGAGAATAATTTAATTAGATTTAATATTATGTGTTAAGTGTTAATAATAATTTGGTACATGAATTATGTTTAATAAAGGAATTACAATTGTGTAACAATTTGGTATTATGTGTTTTTATTAATTAATGAATGTTAGCTTTTATTTAATTGAATTGGATTGTTGTAATTTAATTAAATAAGTGTATTATTTAATCTATGGATGAAGGATTTATTAAAATAATGAAAAGGGTTATAAATTGGTTTTACCAAACGAGGCCCTTGCACCTCTTTTAAATCTATTATACCCAAACAAGGCCTTAGGTAATAATCAGTTTTTAAAAGATAAAGGATTTGCCAAACATGGCCTAACCTTTCAAATTATTGTAACCTATGTAATTAGTAATAATTATTATGATAATTAGTATTATACTTATTACTTATAATAATAATATAGGTTACATATATATTATATATGTATATGTATATCATATGTATATACATTATACGTTAAGTTAAAAGTTAGTCAGTTAAAACAAAATAAAGAAAGAAAAACAGAGAAGAGAGTTGGAGAGAGTTAACAGAGAAGAAGAAAAGGAAGAAGAAGAGAAGCTTGAGAAAGCAAGAGAATAACATCATCATCTCCATCTCTTCTCTTAGTCCAACTAGTAAGGTTATAATCTTAACCCTTATAACCATAGAATCAATTCATATGTGTTATAATTCTTCTTTGTTAAATTAGGTTTTCATAATCATGAATTTATATATATATATATATATATATATATATATATATATGGTATTCATTTGTTCTTCATATGTAATTGTATGCCATGAATGGATTTTCAAAATTCAATTGTTGTAAAAACAAGTTTTAAAAGTTATGTTCTTTTACATGTTCTTGGTTTAAAACTTCTCTGTAAAAATCTCTTTGTAAAATTTCTTGATTTTGATATGTGTATGGGATGTGTACATATATATATTTATAGGTATATGTTTACATATGATTTTTTATAATTGTTTAAGTGTTTTAATTGACAACGATATGATGAACATAAAGAAATCATGTTCATAGTGGTTTATTATGAAGTTATTTTGAAAATAGTTCTTAAATTATCAAAGAAATTGATGAAAGCATGAAGTTATGTGTAATATGTGATATAGCATGATTATATATGAGTTATATGGTTGTTTTAATAATTCAATTCATGAAATTTTGATAAACAAGAAGAATAGTGTTTATAGTGATTTTATGTGAATTAATTTCTAAAAAATAGATTTTGAAACTATCAAATTGATGTTTTATTTTGCGTTATTGTTAAAATTGATCATGTATTATGTTAGTATGTTAAGAATAGAAGTTATTACAATTAGAATTACTTGAATTGATTGAAAAACGAATTCGTAATAGCAATTTTTGTCAAGAACGCTTAATATTCTGTTTTTCTTCGAAAATCATGAAATCTTGGTTTTGATTATGTGATGTATGGATTTTATATGTTATAATCATGTTAAAGAGTTTAACATATTGTTTGTATCAAGTTTCATGTTTATCATGTTGGGAAAAATCGAATTCGGTGTGAAGGAATAAGCCAAATTGGCTTATTTCTCCACCAATTCGCGAACCAGCCCCTGTGCCAGAGGGAGGACCGCCCCAAGCGGAGCTTTTTCCCTTGGGGGACCCTCCCCAGCGGGTTAGGTTGCTATCCAAAAAAGTTGGTTTTTGGTTTTTGAGTTTTCATGCCCCGTTTGTTTAGCTAACTTATTTCTATGACTTGGAAAGTGAAATAGGTAATAAGATAACATATTTTTGATGTGTTTAAGATGGATTGAAGTTGTATATGAATGTGTTATATGTGTGTGGGTGTGTTATTTTCTTAAGGTACACAACACGATTGATAGCGTTATAAGCTTACGAATGTATGCCGTGAGTATAGACTCACGTACTTGACTAGTTAGCAACCAATGTGGTAAATTACATTGTGAGTTGGACTTGGATATGAAGTTCAACGATATAAACGTTGTAGTTGGGTACTAATAGACGTTTTAAACGTAATGCAATGTGTAGGGTAATTGTGGAAGTGGTTATAGTTATTAAAGTGTAGCTTGCGCTTGATGCAAGTTTCCTATCTCTAAACTTATTATTGTGCAAGTGTTCTAATCTTAATTCTCTTACGTTAAGCAAGTTTTCTATTTCGAAACTTGTTACTTATATTGTACAAGCTTTGTTGTATTCGAATATTCTTATTGCATAAGTATTGAAGTGTTATTGAAGTATTGTGATCTTGACTTAATTGTTCAAGCAAGATCTACTTATTCTTTAAATGGCTTTAAATTATTTCTAAAGTATGCCTATTTACAATGAAGTTTATTGTCATATCTTACAATTGGTTCATGATTCTTATATTATTGAACTGTTAAAGCACTGTGAGTCGATTCAACTACTCCTAGTTGATGATAGTTGAAACTCTAAAGTTCCTTATCTATCCAAACCAAACTTTCTTTAGTGCGGACTTGTATTCAAATACTGAGAATGAACAACCCTAGTTATTAGGGGATATTTATGCTAAAGCGTTAAGATGGTTGTGCACAATTCATGGTACAAAGGGTTGATCCCCCTGAGTACGAGTTAAAGGTCCATAGTCTTATTGACTGTTAAAGGTTTAAATAAAAATATTTATAACCTAGGACATAGTTCAAGGTCTTATGACCCTCAGATGATTCTATATTCGAATTTTACGTATTGATGAAAGAATTATAATTCAATTCTTTATATTGATGAAAGTAAAGTTATTCAAACTCTTTTGAAACTATTCACTTATGTCATATCACTGTTGTATTTCCAAATGGGCTTTTTTTTGCTCACTCTTGCATGTTTTACCACCACTTGCAGTTGAAACCAAGAATCTTGACATACCGTCAACAAGTAAAGGAAAAGGAAAGATGAACAAGTGAAGGCTTGTTGTTCAAGTTTCTATTGTAATAAGACTTAGTTGATTATGTTTTATTTTCCGCATTTGTTTGTTTGATGTTAAGGCTTAGTTAATCTTGGGATTTTATTGGATAAATTGTAATCCTTTATCAAGGAAGATTTCATTTAAGTTTTATGGAGGTTGTAATTTACTTTACAATTCTTTATTTTTTGGGTAGATGTATGTTTTAATTAGAAAGTGAACACCAAATCATGTGAAAACGAAGTACCTGGATTTGAGGGTGTCACATAAGGGGTGTTCTTTTTAGTCTAAGAATCCTTACCATCAATTGGTTTGGATATCTTTTATAAAACTTTATACAATTATCTGACCGAACAAGGGTTCAGACTCTATCTGACACAGTTCAAAAATTATAGAACTTTAAACAATGTATAAGTTCAAGACTGTACGAACTCAAGTGCACTCAGTGCGAGTGTCAATAAGATCGATGTGGAATAATTGTAGAATAATTAAACCACCTAATAGCATGTGTAACGATTGAGATTTTATATTAAATTTTAAATATTTATTGAGTTAAATAAATATTTTACGTGATTTATTTATTGAGTTAAATAAATAAATTATGTGATTTATGGAAGTGATTTAATTAGGTGTTATATATTAATTAAATGAATGTGTAATGTTTATTTAATTGATGTATATTTTATATTATAGTTCTAATTTAATTGAGAGAATTAAATTAGATGATTTATTGT
This sequence comes from Panax stipuleanatus, assembly GCA_020205555.1. NCBI lineage: Eukaryota > Viridiplantae > Streptophyta > Magnoliopsida > Apiales > Araliaceae > Panax > Panax stipuleanatus. Next base: position 43,793,389 of record CM035123.1, on the reverse strand, counting down.
GTTAGTGTTACATGAATTATAATTAGCGAGTAATTATAATTATGTGACAAATTTTATGTGATCTATTGATGTTAGATTTTAATTGATTAAATTAGTGTTTAATATTTAATTAATTAAAATGTGGCATTAAAGTATGCGTTAAATAATTTGTTAAAATAAAGAAAAGGATTTTTAAATAATTTTTACCAAACAAGGCCCTTGCTTTTGTTTTAAAAGACTGTTGCCAAACAGGGCCCTTACACTAGCTTAAACCTAATTTACCTAAACTATGCCTAAGTTAGTAAAACTAGTTTCTAATTTTCTTGTAGCCAAACAAGCCAAGTTGGCTTTTGAATTTTGTAACTTACGTAATTAGTAGTAGTTAGTGTATAATTATGATATGGGAGTTACCTATTCTATTATATGTATATTATATATACGTTAGTGTTATAATCCTAAGTCTAAACAAAGAAAAGAGAAGGAGAGAAAGAGCAGAGAATATCAGAGAAGAAAAAAAGGAGAAAGAATTGGTAGAACGCAAGCTCATAATAATATTTTCTTTACACTCATAGCTAGAAAGGTTAGAATTCCATATTCTTTATATTTTATTCTCTGTCAAAAATTTAGTTTTCATGAAAGTTGTAGTCATAAATTTTATATATATGATTGTGTTCATGTGTTATTGGTAGTAATTGTATGAAAGAATTTTCAGAAATCAAATTACTGTAGAAATATATTTTAACAAAGAATTTATATTTATATGAGTTCATATGGAATTTCATGAGTTTGGTTAAATTTAATTGAGAAATTCATGCAATTGGTATGTGTTAATATGCTTATTAAGTAATTACTTGATGCTATCTTCAACTTAGTATGTAATGCATGTATATAAGTTCGAATTGATGGAGAAAAATAGTTACAGTAGATTATTTTTGAGAAAATATGAGTTTTCATGAAAATGGCCAAAATGAATTTTCAAAACTTGTGATTATCATTGTTTAAATGATTTTGTGTTTGGAAGCATGCTTTATATATGTGTAATAGCGTATATATGTTTTTACAGAGTCTATAGTACTGTATTTTTGGCGTTGTTGGATTGTTTGGGTTGGTCGGTTAAATAGAGGGCCGTGACTGTCAGCGTCTGGCCGAGCTGCTGCGCAGCTGCGCCGGCAAACAGGCCAAGAGCAGCGCAGCTGCGCCACTGGCCTGTCCCAGATTCCTTCCCTGCGCAGCTGCGCCAGTGTGAAGGCAGCTGGCTGCGCAGCTGCGCCGGGCACAGTGCTTGGGCAGTGAGTTGGTTTGGTTGGGTGGTTTATTTTTATGTTTCCATTACATTATTGCTAAGATAATGAGCATGTATCCAGTTGCTTTAACATGTGTTAACATAAAATTGATAATTTCATAAATTGAGAAAAAGGAAGTTTTGAAAACCTTAATGTAGAATTATAAATTATAATTGTTTAATTGAAAAATAAGTTACTCAATTATAATTTGAATAATTATAATTAAGAGTAAATATTTAAATTCAAAGTATAATTTTGTTAAATTATGATGAGTAGTAGTTGATTTATTTTAATCAATTAGATATTAATTTAAATTATAATCTATGTAATTATAATTTAATAAATGCATGTTTAATTATGGATTATAAATTGATACTTCATGATTTGTTATTAATTGTGTAATTATAATGCATGATATAATTTAATTGATTATAAATTATAAATTATTTATAATTTAAAAGGTAATTATAATTTAAGTAATTATAATTTGATTAAGTGTTGAAAATTATAATTGTTTAATTATAATTAAGCTAAATACATAATTAATTTAATTATGTGAGCATGCCTATGTGATGTAATTAACTATGTGATGGTTAATTATTATTTATTGAGTTAACCATGAGAGTTAACCACTTATGTGAATTAGTTAGGTGTTAACTAATTTAGGTTATTGTGATTAAATATATATATGTAGGAAGTATTAAAGTACGTGAATTGAGTTAAGTAGCTTGCGCTTGAGGCAAGTCTTCTAAACCCTAAACTCGTTAATTCTATGCAAGTTTTCTAACCCTAAACTTGTTAATTCTATACAATTTCTTTGAGTTCATATATTCATTGTTGAGAATGTTCTTTCCATTTCTGTATTGGACAATTGTTTATTTAATTAAAATGATCTTAACTTATTGTTCAAGTAAGATCTAGTTTATTATTTTAAATGCTTTAAGTTTACTTCTAAAGCATATGTTAATTCATAATTCTTTTATTTATGAATTATTGAAAGTCGATTCAACTAATCCTTAGTTGATGAACGTGAATTCTAAATTACCTTTGTAAGCTTATCCAAACCAAACTTTCTTTGGTGCGGACTCGAATTCAAATTACTGAGTTGAACAACCCTATTTACTAGGGGAGGTTACTACGCATAGCGTTAAGATGTTTGTGCACAATACATGGTACGAAGGGCTGATCCCCCTAAGTACGAGTTAAGGTCCATAGTCTTATTGACTGTTAAAGGTTTAAATAAAAATATTTATAGCCTAGGACAAGAAGAGTTCAAAGGTCTTGTGACCCTCAGATAAATTTTATATTCGAATTTTAATGTTGATAGAGAATTATTATTCAATTCTTTATTATTGAAGCAAGCTAAGTTGTTCAGATTCTTTTAAATATATCCTTTCATTTCTATATTATTGTTAAACTCCAGTGAGCTGTGGTTTGCTCACTCTTGCATTAAATAATAATTTCAGTAAAGGTTGATAATGCTGATGCTCCGTCTACAAGTAAGGGCAAAGGAAAGCAAAGCAAGTGAAGACTTGTTCTAATTATTTTGAAATGATTGTAATGAGACAGGAATATTATGTTTCTGCACTTTATTATTTCATGTCAGGTTTAGAGTAACCCGGGATTATTTTTAAAAAAGTTGTAACCCTTGTTGTAAGGGAGATTTATTTATTTTAATTTAAGTTGTAGCTTATTTTGCATTATTCATTGGGTAGATGTATGTTATATTAGAAAGTGAACACCAAATCATGTGGAAACGAAGTACCTGGATTTAGGGGTGTCACAGCATGCTTGGGAATAAGATTCAAGCTTAAGTAAAATAACTTGCAATACAATAATAACTTGCTCAATACAATATGTGAAGGATAAGAAACTTGCACAAATAAAGAGTGTAAGTCAAAGAACTTGCACAACCAAAGAGTGAAGTTCGGGAACTTGCCTGTTTGCTCAGCTACAAATAATTCTAGCTTTAATTAAAATGCGTTAAAACGACCTAACATTAACAAGTCGGTCTTTCAATTAGTATGTGTAAACTAATATGAGTCTACACTTACAAGAATCTAATCATCACATAGGTCTATCCCATAATTCACGTAAGTCAATTTACTATGACTAATTTTATAAATATTAAATCATGTCCTAGATTAATAACTTTAGAATATCTAGTCTCTAGGCATCAACATAGGCTTGAACACATAACACTTCAATTTAAGCATGCAATACAGTTTATGATACAATTATTACAAGGTTCTATCTCTAGCTCAAGGTTACATGGTTTAATGCCGATAAACCTTAAGTTAATCAAGTTCATGCCTCAAGGTCAACTATTAAAGACATATTACCACATAACGAGGCTAAACAATGTTAAGTAGTCATGCTTGTGCGTAAACAACACATGTATACTTTAATCACTTAGTTCATGCCTTAGAAATTCATTTTCTTGAATATGTGTGCATAGGTGAAATCTATGTTTAAACAAATGAGGTTCATGTCAGTATGTCTATAGGCATAATGAAATCTTAATACTCATGCTTGCATGATCATAATGTAATTCACTTAGTACTTGATGATATTAGCTTTCATATTCTAAGCTTTCTTTGAAATTGCACTAAGTCCTTTTAGTACATGCAAGGCATCTCGACATATAATTCATATGCATTTGAAACACAAATTAAAGCCACATAAATATACTCACATGGTCAGAATCTAAAAGATATAACTCTTGGTCAAGTTTGCTTTCAAAGTTCTTAAGTTTTTCCTTTGAAATCACTTGAATTTATCAATCATGTATGATAGGGTGTGCTTAACACTTCAAACTTAGTTCTCATGTGAATATAGACCGTACTATCATGTTCATAAAAATCAGAATGCTCATATGATATGTTCGCGACGAAGTTCACTTTAACCATTCTAAGTTCACTTCTAAACTAGAAAGGTTTTTATCAATAGTGTATGCTATCATGGCCATAAACATGCATGTTGCATCAAGGAACATGTTTATAGGAGTTATATCAGTTTTCATGCCTGTATTAAACAATATCAAGAAGTTATCACATAGCAGGCTGTAGCAGAAAATAGGAATCCAGAAACTGGTCCTAGCGCAGCTGCGCCGCTGGCCAGTACAAAACTGGTGCAGCTGCCTAGTTGTGCGGCCAGAGACAGTAACAAGCTGCTTCGGTAGAAACTACAAACCCAACTCAGAAATTTCATACGAATTCAATTCTATTCCAGCCACATGATATAACTAACATGATTAACATCTTGTATAACATTTAACCAACATATTCCATAGTTCAATTAACATCTATTTCAACAAATTAAGAATTTGACAATGTAGAGCATGAATGGAAATTTTATGGAGAATAAGAAATGAACAGCATGAATAACAAACAATTAGCATACCTCTGCAATCAGTTATCTCCACTCCTCCCTCACTGATGACTCTCTCAATAGCTTACTATCAATTTTATACTTACATGAAAATCTCAACAATTCAAAATGAGAAGGAGAAGAGCTAATGTATAGGCAAATTGAATAATTAGACAACTCCGTTACCTTCTAAATTAAATCAAAGGATTTCAATGTTGTATAATGGTTAACAAAAAGTTGGTGAATTGAATCATGAAATCCACATCCCTTATAATCATTAGCTAGGATTGATGAATTTGAGAAGAAGATAGAGTAGTGTAGCCATGTGGTTGTTCCTGTGAAGAGAAAATTGAGGATGGGATCTTATTATGGGACAAGACCAAGGAACTCAGCAACTTGCAAAGTGTAATACAACACTATGGTCATATATATATATACATATAGTATATACTTAAGTTATACATTAAAATGGGTGTTACAATGTTATTTCAAATTGGTCGTTAATAAAACAATGTATCAAATAGGTACATATACACCAACATATAATCCATGTACATTCTCCTTAATACCAACTATAATTTAATTGGGTATTATCATTACTCATTACCATACTATTATTATTATAACCATAATAACTTAATGAAATCATTATCAAATCACAATTGATTATTGATGTTACTACATGTTAATAGGGTATACATGAATGTTTACCCACACATTCATTGTCACATAAATATTATTATAATGCAATTAATCTTACTATATAGTCTATATATATAATGTATATCTACATTCATGTGTCATATTGTATTATATACAATATAGATAGCTACCATATATTAAAGGTTTAATATGTCGCATGCTTGTATAAAATAATTAATCAAGTAAATATAATCTCATTATATTTATTAATCCTTTGCTCAATAATATATTATTTATTCACAATAATAGTTAATCAACACGTTATCAATTAATTACTCGTTAATCGTTTATCCTTTGTAATCACAATTAATCCTTTCACAAAATTCAAGCAAATTGAATATTTAATTACTAATCACCTTATCAATTCTTTTGATATAAAACTTAGGGATAGTCCACTAATTTAATTAGACCATTAGTGACTCCATTTTATAAAATCCTAGCATTTAATCGCATAGGCTCAACTCACATAATCACATAATCACATAAGGTTTAAGTATGCTCACAAAACTAACTCATAAAAATTTAAATCACATATTAAATTAATAATGGAGTTTAAAATTTCACAGTCATTACAATATTCATTGAAATTTGTTCTTAATCATGCTCAACTAGTTTATCGTGCATAGGACTAGTTAGGCATACATGGCAATCATGTTTAGAGGTATACGATATCTTATCACAATGGTCATAAATTTCAGAATACTTGAAATGTAGTTATCAACAAAACTAGTTTTCAACTCTTTAAGGTTTCTCTTGAAAATCTTGTGTTAAACCCTTCCACATACAATGTAGCTTCACATATCATATGTCATGCTTTCATATACATATATAGATTACATAGGCATGCTTACAAGTCCATGGCTCAAGTGTATATAATTTATTAATTTTGTATGTGAAACTCTAAGTTTCCATTAGCATGTTATCAACATCATCTAAGAATGCGAAACTACTTAACTTATTATACATCATGCTCGCATATACACATAAATAGAATACGCAAGCTCGTGCATAAGTTCCTAGATCAAAAGTGTATATGGTTTATCAAGTCCATATTGGAAACTCTAAGTAATTCCTTAGAGGGTTCTTAAAGCTACTCAAGCATGCAAAGTAAATTCATGTCTTATATCATGCCTTCATATACTCATAAATAGACCACATAACATGCTTGAAATTTCAGAACTTACAATGTTTTAGTTTAACAAATTTGTTTTCAAAGACTTTAAGTCCCCTTCAGAAAACCATGCTTTGGTAAGTGTTTTCATGAAAGGCTTCATAAACTAACAAGTCAGGGACTGAAATAGGCTTAACTAAGTTATATTATCATGCTCCATATATCAGATTGTACAGAAAAATCATTGTTTGTTTCTGCAGAAGGGCGCGGTAGCGCCCTATTTGTTCTAGGGAGTGGCGCGGCCGCGCCACTCTGGTTCCAGCCAGGAAGTTTTCTGCTAGTGCAAAGCTTCAGCCTCCTTCAAATTGCTTCATGAAACAAGCTCACAAATAGCCACATTACATATATAACAAGCATATAGACTATCCTAGCATGTTAACATCATTTCACATATCAATTTCAAGTAATTCATTCTAATCATTAAACTAAAAGCTAAGAACACAATGTAAGGTTTATACCTCTTGGACTTAAATTGAGCAAGGCTTGCTCTCAATATTCAGATTATACTCTCAATGTAATATCCTCACTCTCTATAACAACTCAACCAACAATTCTAGCAGCATAGAAATGAAGAGAAAGGCTCTATTTATAGAGAATTGGTTAACCATGCAAAGCCATTACCTTAAGGATTGAATCCAACAGAAGATGAGAGAATTCTTTGGACAAGGTTTAGTTGGTGAAATAGTTGGTGATAAACATCATGAAGGCCACTCCCCATAAATTATGATAGCTATAATGGAGCTTGGGAGAAGAAGATGGAGTAGGCTCTTAGCCTTTTTGTATTTCACGTGAATGAGAAATGGAGGAGGTGACTCTCTTTGTGGGACAAATAATTATATCTCAGCATTGCAAGAATAACATTCCATGTACATATAATATATACTTGAGTTAAATAAGCATATATGTATTACTTTGGTTTAAATTCATTTAGAGGTATTCATGGACCTAAAGTGTCACAACAACATTACATTGTAGTAAATTGGGGTATATGTATACACATTGATATATAATCCATGTACATATTGGTAATGCCAAAATTATGAGTTAATTGAATAGTGTACTACATTATCACAAACCTCATTATTATTATTTCAATTATGTTACTCATGGAAATAATTAGGAATATCAATTATTTACATACTTTAACTTAATATTTCATATAGTATACATTAATGTACTATGCCTATCACGTGGTCACATAAGTCTCATTTATGTAACTCATATAACTCATTAATCTTATAATATAGTTTCCATATTGCATAGTCTCACTAAAGTGTCACACTACACTTTATAATATAGTTTATATATTACATAGTCTCTTGTATTGTCACAATACACTTCATATAATATATATTCTCATAAGTCTAACCATGTGACTCACTTCCTTTTATTATATAGTTTCTATCAAAATGTCACCTCATGCTTTATATTATATAGTTGTAGTGATAACTTTAACAAATATTTGAACAAACATTAACCTTTTAATAATAATTAATTATTTATTCATTAATATGCTATCACCCATAATTACCATTAATCAATAATATATTATTAATTAAGCATCTACTTATTAATTCCTTCTCTAATTAATTAAATCATCAATATTTCTCATCACTGTGCCACACAAGGCATTCATTGAGCGTATCATAAACTCCACATTTTCTTCTCAATTATTATAAATTCAATTTGAAGTAATTGAGTTAACTCATCTCATAACACATAAATATTTATATTCAAATAAATATTCAATTTTCATTAATATATTTATTTAATAATATTCAAAAATTCTCGGGTATTACACCAGGTTCTATTACCTTAAAATCTTCATTCGTTAAACATAATGATAATTACATTATTATTATTATCTTACAAGTGTGACTTAACTAGTCACAATATCTACATAATAGTTTTAATTAACTATTCTACAATTCTTAGCTTGATCTTCACGCTTGTTCATAACATGAACTGTACTTCATCTTGTGACGCTAATGGTACTCGCAACAATAGCATCACACTATAGCAGGACATCGATCTGCTTGATCTTCACAAGGTCCTTTAATAGATACTACCGTCGTTCGCTGAAAATGTTTTTATTTCAAGAAAGTGTGAGCATTCAATTGCTCAGCAAGTCATAGCAGTTGAATAACAACCAAATCAAGAATCAAAATTCTTTTAAAACTTCAATAACCGAACAAAGGTTATGAAGCAGCTCGAATAATAGGAATACGTTCTGATTCCTATCATTTTAAAATATATATCACATTTGTTGTGTCATACATTCATTCTTCTACCTTTTTCATACATATCATGTTTGGCTAGAATCATTAGCACAGACTTAACAAGAACAGTTCATAAACAAACTTCATTCTTCCCCATTGAATAATTCAATCACAGAACAGTTCATCTCATAAAAACACCAAAGTGTTAACATTGTGGCACAAGGCCTCATACATACTACCATCTTGTACAAATATCACACATTTGCACATACAAAATACTTTGTCATGTTCAACATCTGAGAAAGTTAAGAAACTAACATTCATAATAAAGTATGAATGAAGTTAGGAAACTTGCATCAAGTAGAACTTGAACAAGGTTAAAAACTTACCTTAGCGCTGCATACGGCTTATGTTATACCGTTCATCACAATCCCTATATAACACATAAGGAAAACACATACCAATTAGTCATATACTTGACTTATGCATTGGTTTAAATTTCACTTTACTTTTTATGGTTCGCGTTCTTGTAATCTAAGTTTACGCGACCAACCCCTATATTCATTTCTTCTATTCTTTAATTAATATTATACTTAGCACACATCGAGTCTCTAATAGTGTTCAATATAGTACACTAAGTGGTTTTCCACATACAACCAACAAACTAGTTTCTCGTCTCGTCTACACTATCTTTCACAGTGAGTTAGATCGGTTGCTAGTTCATATTAACCGTCGCTCTCTAACGGAATCGTTTAGCCCAGATACTATATCATGACCATTATAAACTACGATTGCATTACGATTTATACTTAACTTATCCAAACCATTATAACTATAATGTTCGTTAAGTTAATCCTCATTACATTTCTTACAATGTCCGGTCCATACGACTTGGAACGTTATTCAAGTTATTAACATTAACTCATCTTTTCAACATTATACGTTCTTCTTCATTCTCTTATTACCATTCTTTACGGCTTATCATCATTCATATTTCATCAACCGACTCTCGTCGATCCTTGTTAGACACCACGATAAGTGAAACCCTAATCGGTTTGCTAGGTCGCACGTATTTCCACAGGATTCCCGTTATCGAACTCCGTATAGAAAAATAAGTAAGTTTTGAAAGTAGTGTCAACGTCGGGAAAAAATCCGCGGGTCGGGTCACAACCCGGATCTTTCTCTCATCCTAAGTTATCTCTACCCTTACTCTTTTTATTGCAAAAGAGGTTTTGAAGGGTAGGAAAAGGCCAACATGTATCATGTCGACGATTGAACGTTTTACAGAGTCGCCAGTTGGTAGTTTTGAAATAGTTGTACCAACTCAACCGAGTTTTGTTTGAAAGAGGTCCAATTGCTGGACACTGTCTAAATTTGATATTTGAAAACAAAGTTTTGAGCTCGGGGCCTTGGTTAAGTGTGGGGAAGGTGTTAGGAACCCCACAACTCCCGTCTAAACAAGGTACCGCATCTTTTCAATATTTCTCTTTTAAATATGTAATGTGTGTGTGAATGCTATTTGAAAATTGGGCCTATGTTTGATTGAAAGAATGTCTTATGCATCGTTGAACCTGTATACGAAGGGTTTGATTTGCTTTCCAAAGAGTTTTTGATTTGATTTGTAAAAGTGTTTGATTTGATTTGCAAAAGCTTTTCTTTTCGATTAGATTGTTTGAATAAGGTTTTGAAAGAATATTTTCAAACCCTTAGGCTAACATAGAAATTGAAGCATATCAATTCTTCAATTTTATCTTTTCAGCCTTAAGGCTCAATTTTAATGGTGATTGTCGGGCTGCGAAGTATCCTCGACCACAACATATATAAAAATATCGGTCTCCTCATGGGCATGATAGCCATCGAAGGGACTCTGACACGACAAACCATATTTTCACTATGTTGAGACCTTAAATTCGGATAACCATTTTAAGGTCTTTTGTATGTACATTTTTATAGAAAAACTGACATGGTACATCTTTAAAGTGGAGTTTGTCCATCGTGGGAATCAGATTCTGATTAGTTTGATCATGAATCCCACGATTCCTAGGCTCACATAGGGAGGCCAATAAACCTGCACAGCTTAAATTTGTACAGAAACGAATATATATCCAAATGTCACCAGAACAGAGGATTCATTCAGTAAATCCTGGTTCGCACCTGGTCGAAGCGTCTTGTTCCCACTAGATAACGATCTAAGGGCCGCGAGGTAGCTTTTATAACTGAAACTAGAAAAATGCTAGATTTAAATAAATCTCAGCCATTCTAGCTTCTCGGTTCCGTCTGTACCGATTTTGAACCTTTTGAAAGCTAGAGTTGGCGAGATTTAAATAAATCTTGTTCGTCAGCAGATATGTCAGTGCCGATTCATATAAAATGAATATCTAAAGAAATAATTTAATAAAAGCGAGTAAAGCAAATATATATATATATATATATATATAACTATATATAAAAGCTGTAAAGGGCGATGGGTTTTCACGCCTGTGCCAGGACTGAAATTGATATATATATATATATATTTATAACAGCTGTATAAAAGCCATGAAATGATCCAGGCTGGACATAATTGAAATATATATAGAAAAGTAGTAAAAAGGGCGAGGGGTTTTCACGCCTGTGCCCGTACTGAAATTGAAATATACAGAAATGTAGTGAACCAAGACTGGAAAGATAACCCAGTGGTGGTGAAGATTGCATGTATATAAAAATAGTAAAAAGGCCACAGAATGATCCAGGCCGGACTGAAATGTAAATATATACAGAAAAGTAGTCAACCAAGACTTGGAAGATAACCCAGTGTGGGTGAATGGTACAAAAACAGTATAAAGGCCACATAATTATTCAGGCCGGACTGAAATTTAAATATATATATATATATATATATATATATATATATATGGACAGAAACGTAGTCAACCAAGACTGGAAAGATAACCCAGTGGAGGTGAAAGTTGCTTATATATGCATAAATATATATAAAAGCAATAATCTACAGCGAATTTGACTTCCGGGCTTGACAGAATTGAAAAGTTAGTATATATACAGTAAAATATATACAAAATAAAAAAGCCAAACCCGGACTGGGAAGATAACCCAGTCCGGTGAAGTTGCTTAAAACGAAGATGCAAGTATGCCGAAGCTGCTGGAAGCGACGGATCGTCAATTCGAGTTGTAGAAATACCAAAAAATGAGAGTAAGTACAAAAATGTACCAAAAGTTGATGAAAACGGCCACAAAACTGAGTTCCGGGCATATTTAGAAAATGAAACTTAACGTGCAAGTGTATAAAAGTGCGAAGTAATAGTATTGACTTGCTGATCGTAAAAATACTCACAATGGACTACTACACCGGCTTTTTGCCAAATCGTAGGCTTTAAACGTCCGAATATATCGGTTATTTTCTGATATGTGGTAGTATGTGGGTATATCTACGTGTTAGAGTGAAAAAATTTGTGTTTGGAAGACAAGAAATTAGATAAAAAAACCAAACGGGCAGAGGTTCGAAGCGTTTTGGAATTATGAAAATGAGGGGGGGGGGGTGCCCTCATATATATAGGCCAGGGAGCCTCCACCCTACCTGGTGCTGCCACAGGTAGAGGTGCGGCTCCACGTGGTGGGTCCCGTTATCTCGAAGTACGTGCACTCCAAGCAACGCGAGGTTTGATTTAAAACTTTCTAAATTTTGATCGGAGAGTCCGTTTGAGGTGTGTGATACCTTTCTTGAAAGCCCTCGACGAAAGTGTCACAATGACATGGGATAAAACATTTTTTGGGTCCAAAAAGACAGATTCAGAACCAGGTCTTTGATTCCACGCAGTTTATCCGTTGAGTTATCTTGTGCTGTTTGCACTCGGGATCATTGTTATGGTTCGTTCTAACCTTGGTGGAATCAATTCACCTTGAGTGTGACCGAATTAGCTTAGTTTTGGTAAAATAACCGTTTAGCCTCTCCTGGGGTTATCTTTAGTGTCTGCATGGCCTTTGGTTGACTTCTTGGGGTTGTTTTCAAGGTTTGGATCCCATTCGAGTCTGTTTGTCCTCAATGTTGTCTCTGAGGTTTACTTGGTCCCTCCAAGTTTTCTTCTAGAGATAATGTGATGCTTCAGGATCATTTTCAAAGTTGACCTGATTTCCCGGGTTGAGACTGGGGAGGACCTGCACCTCTTGGGTTGAAACTGGGGTTGACTTATACTTCCCAGGTTGAGACCGGGGCTGACCTGTACTTTCTTGGTTGAGACTGGGGTTGATATGTACCTCCCGGGTTAAGACTGGGGCTGACCTGTACCTCCCGGCTTGAGACCGGGGCTGAACTGTACTTCCCGAGTTAAGATCGGGGCTGACATGTACCTCCCAAGTTGAGACCGTGGCTGATCTATACTTCCCGGGTTGAGACCGAGGCTGACCTGTACTTCCCGGGTTGAGACTGGGGCTGACTTGATGGCCCAGTATTGAGATCGGGGTTAATTTGATGACCTGGTATTGAGACTGGGGTTGATTTGATGACCCGATATTGAGACCGAGGTTGATTTGATGACCTGGTATTGAGATCGGGATTGATCTGATGGCCCGATATTGAGATCGGGGTTGATTTGATGGCCCGGTATTGAGACTGGGAATAATTTGATAGCTCAGTATTAAGACCGGGATTGATTTGACTGTCCGATATTGAGACCGGGATTGATTTGATGGCCCAGTATTGAGACTAGGGTTGATTTGACTGCCCGATATTGAGATCGGGGTTGAACTGATGACCCGATATTGAGACTGGGGTTGGTTTGATGACCCGGTATTGAGACCGGGGTTGATCTGATGGCCCGGTATTGAGATCGAAGTTAATTTAATTGCCCGATATTGAGACCGAGATTGATTTGATGGCCCGGTATTGAGACCGGGGTTAAACTGATGACACGATATTGAGACCGGGGTTGACAGTTTTTCCCTCTTAAAGTGTTAGTAACAGGAAAAGAAAATTTCGAGTGTCTACATATGCCCCTCTTTATTATGTTCATGCAATGAAGTGAAATGGACAGGATAAAGATTAGTAGACATGGGAAATTCACATGCAAAGGGGAGGTAATGCATGGCATGATATGTGATGAATGTTAGATACCTTCTATGACGCCCCCAAATTCGGGACCGCCACTTGGTCGCTCGAATTCGGTTCGTCACGTACTTATGGTAATGCATCACAATAATAATAACTAAAAATCACACAATCACAGCGGAAAATCTAATCTAGAATAATTTACAATGATTTATTATAATTATTCCCCCAAGTCTCGCAACCTACAGTACTTAATAGATTACATAATAATATCAATTAACGACTTATTACATAATCTAACTTAAGCTTAAACATAGTCAAATCCAGTCTTGCTGCATCATCTTAATACAACATTAAAATATTTAAAAACATAAAAGAGACAAGCTAGTTGGTAGCCTTGCTCTTGCCCTTATCAACGCCCAAAGGTTCGCCATGCTCTGCCTTAACTGAAATATTTTAGGGAAAAGCAAGAATGAGCACAAATTGCTCAGCAAGTAATATACAATAAGGGTTTGTAATATAATTCCCAATTCTCGAAAAGGGTATAGCAAGGTTTGATAATTCAAGGATAACAAGAATATCAACAGTTTTTAATAACAGTCGCTAAGGACAGAAGACTATCAATGTAATTCAATAATAAATCAATTTAAGATTTCAAATAACTGAATACTGAGCAGTCAGTAAGGACCATGAACTTCTACTAGAATTAACAGTAATAAACTAAAAATCCAACAAAAATAAGTACAACAGATGATCAGCCTAAAGTACCATTGTTATGCATAACAATCAATCATACTCAAGTGCGCACGTTGATTCTCCGACAGTTATATTTTGTTCTTCTCAGTCAAATACAAGATCCCTCACCAATCAATTGGTTTGGGTCACTTTTCAATAATATAAGTCTAGCCGAATCAAATGGCATAGACACTTTCACAATATTCAAGAACAAAACTAAGTTCAACATGAATAATAGCTTTAATGAAATAAGAGTTCAAGTATACTAATTCAATTCAAACGATTAAGTAGGAAACTAGTTCGCAATATATAAGGATAGAATACTTGCATCCAAAGAGATAAGGTTTAGATACTTGCCTTTAGTGTAGTTTATCCACGTAAAGTGATTCAACACTTTTGAATCCTATTTATAGCGTATTATAAGTATAGGATTTTCATTAGTTAACACATCTGTTACACAAACTTATTACTCAATATACATATATGTTACTATCTTAGTCACATGTCATACTTATACTCATATGGTATGAAATCAGATTATAAGTTATCACGAATTAAGTACATAGTTATAACATAACTGATACTATAGCAACTCATCATGCTCAAGTGGTTATGATCCTTTGACCCATTATATAAGTGAAACATTATCTTAGTACTTAATCATCATATATATACACATATCAGTAGGGTGTAAACCATTTCTAGCAATGTAGGCATCATATAAGCTATCTGTCCAAAATCAGATTGTCAAACTGCATGGCTTCTGATTCCAGGCCGGCGCAGCTGCGCCATGGCTAAGCCTAGGGCCGGCTGCAGCTGCGCAGCCCTCTGGCCAAGCCAAGGCTGAGATGTGCCTTGTGGTTTCTATCCGGTCATGCAGGCTAACATTCACACCAGGTATATTAACATGTTAAGGGTCCGTTCGTGTTTTCCTTAGGCAATCTAGGTTCCACTTTCCATGACATGGTTCTAGACTTACATTTTAAACAATTTATGTCCTTACAACATCATAAAATCATGTAAGCTATCATGCTTGTTAATTTTAAACATACGAGGTGATCATATAACTTAATTTAGGCATGCTTGCAAGTAGTTATATACATGTTACAACTTAGTTCATGCTTCACTTGTGCCTAACTTGCTTTCATGGCTTCTATCATGGTAGATATGTATGTTTGGTACGTTAGTGAATTTAAAGGGTATTATCCAATCATGTCCAAAGTTATCAAAATTTAAAACTCCATGAATCATGATCAAAACTTATACTTTCATTAGTAAAGTTTACTCATAAGGCATAGCGTGTCCATGTTACATTATTAAACACGTATACACAAGTCATCGTGTCCTTCATGCATGGAATCTTAATAAAACATGCTTATGTTAGGTCTATGTACCCATACATACATGCTACCCATGTTAACATGCTTGCCTCATCTATACAAGTAACTACAACATAGCAATTTTAGGAACAAAATTGGATTCTGGTTCCAGAGGCCGGCGCAGCTGCGCTACGCCTCAGTAGTAAACCGGCGCAGCTGCTCCGTGCTTCGGCCAGCACCAGTGAGCTCCCTGCTTCGGCAGTTCCCAGCCCAAACATAGAAATTCATCACGAATTCGACTATAAACTAACAACATTGTCTCATTAACACATGTATTAACTTATATAACAACCAATTAACATTATCAAATCACAAAATCATGAATTCCAATTAATATCCAGAATCTAAGAAATTTCAGAGAAGCAAAAATGAAGAACAATAACATGTGATTATACCTCTGTTAGCTAATGAAACTTGCTGCTAATTCACTTCCTTCTCAACTGATATGTATGGTCACTCTCTACCTCTTCTTATTTGGAATTTCTCAGCAAATGGAATGGGAAGAAAAGAGCTCAATTTATAGCAAATATATTAACTAGACAATGTTTTTCCCTCTCAAACTAAACCAACGAAAATGTGGATTGTATGGAGGTTAAGGAGAGGTTGGCAGGTAGTAGGTAGGAATGCATCATGAGAGCCACTCCCCATTGAATCATGCTAGCTAGAATGTGCTGAGTTTGAGGATATAGGAGTAGGATAGCTTCATGAGTGTTTCACGTGAGAATGAACTGAGTCTCTTATTATGGGACAAGGAAGGAAACTCTGATATTGTAAATGGACCACATGCTACACTTAAATCATTATACATATATGTATTAAATGTACTCTTAGGTTACATCTTGTATACATTTTATCCCTACATAGGTTTAGATGTCACAATAAAATAGTATTTCAATGTAATTCTAATGATACTAACATGGATTCACTTGATGTCGTAAATGTAATTTGAGCACATATAATCCATGTACATTGGTTCCACATTTTAATAATTAATGAGGATAACATAAGATAGTTAAGCATTATTAAATTATCTATCATATAATCATGATGTCCTACTTTAATGTATATTCACCTTGTCACATAGGCATTTCATGCAACTCCCATAATTCAATAAACCTTACTATATAATAGTGTCATATTACACTTCATATAATACATAGTTAGCTACTATATGTTACACATTTAATTCGCATGCTTGCACATAGAATTACTTATCTTATTAATTAAATGTTAATTAATAATATACACACATCCTTCATCAATCAATATAATCTTATAACTTACTTATTTATTTTATTATTCGTAATGTCAAATAAATAAATTATTTATCTCATTGATTAATTAACAATAATATTAATTAATCTATTCCTCATTGATTATTAATTACACCAAATTAATAATCATAGGATTAATTATCACATTAACAAATATAAATCTCAGCACAATTATAAACAAGTGGTTTATTATTATTATATTTCTTGCAATAATAATAATCACATATTATTAATCAATCACAGTTAATATTCCACAATAATTAATTAATATTCTATGATAACAATTAATTAATATTCTACAATTAATATAGATTAATTGTTTGCTTAAATTAATATAATCATTCTTATATTACGTCACTGTGCCACACAAGGCTATCAACGAGTTTATCGCAAACTCCACTTATTCTCACTTATTATAATTATTCAATTTTATATAATTGAATTAATTCATCTCATAACACAAAATTATTTATATATGAATAAATATTCACTTCAATTAATATATTCATTTAATAATATATGGAAATTCTCGGGTATTACACCTTTGAGGAAGTAGGGTGATCACTAATTTGATTACGTTAGCTCCTGATGGGGATTACGTCAACTAGGATAACCCTCGTAGCGGCACTGTCCGACGATTATTGGTAGGATAACCACTGACAGGTTATCAAAGTTAGACTGTTGTCTTGTTCTGCTGGGGATGTCACTAACAGGTTACCATGAACTATTTTCGTCACTTTCTGTTGGGGATGACGTTATTCATGATAGCCTAGGAATGACATTGTTGCCGCCGAGTTATGCCAATGCACTCCCGATGCCTATCTTGATGATAATTTACACCGGTAGTTGGCAATAGGGGGATTGAATCACCAATCCTTCTTGGTGCTCCTTTTGAGGATGTGTATAACAGATTCCATCATCGAGGATGGATTATTAGATTGCTTCCGTCACCGAATCCCTTCCGATGTTTCGTTGGGGTTTGATCCAACAGCTAAGATGTCTCGGTCTGTACCCGACGCTTCGCTGGAGTTGTGCTAATGTCTAAACTATCATCAGTCAGTACTAGACGCTTCACTGGGGTTGTGCCAACGGTTGAACTATCATCGGTCTGTATCCGATGCTTCAATGGGGTTGAGCCAACGGATGAACTGTCATCGGTCAGTACCCGATGCTTTGCTGGGGTTGTGCCAACAGTTGAACTATCATCGGTCAGTAACCGCCGCTTCTCTTGGGTTGTGCCAACAATTGAACTGTCATCGATCAATACCCGACGCTTCGCTGGGGTTGTGCCAACAGCTGAATTATCATCAGTCAGTACCCGATACTTCAAAAGTGACAGTTTTAGGCAATTTTGCGTAGTTTTTTTGTAGTTTTTCAACAGTTTGCATCATTGATCCCCGGATATGGCTCCAAAGTGAATATCAAGGGTTTTCAGGGTGTTCCCCTTTCTGTCTGGATTAGCTGCTTAAATGCAGGATTTCAGGACAAACCGCTCAATCGCGTAGCGATTTTTCTTCTGATTTGACTTGGCAGCTCATATAAACTCCGTTTCAACTCAAACTGAACAGAGCCCAGGGAAGTGGGACCCACATTGGGGTGCCGCCGGTAGAGGTGTGGCTGTCGCAGGTTGGCTCGCTTCTACCTATGGCTTTATATTGGGCAGTGGGAGTTCATTTGAATCAGTTTCATTTCGAATTTCAAATAGAATCCAATCTTCTTTTTTAGATCTACGGAGTTCGGGCAGTTTTTTTCGAATTCCGTCAGTTCTGTTGTCTCGATTTATATAATGACAAATATGCGCAAGTATACGCGATCAACAAGTAATAAAGAGTACGTATAGATATCGTTCCCACGGAGAATTAACTAACAAAAGATCGCCAAATCACTAGCCCATAACCATCTCAGTCTTATTTAAACGAGTGATAGAGTGTTTTAATTAAAAAATAAATAATTAAACTTAAGCTAATTAACCCTAGAGTAAAATTAAATAATGAAGATATGAGATCTCAATTTCCCTTAATGATTCATCTAAATCAACATACTCCCAGTTAGGTCAAATTAATCGTCACAGAATGTTAGTCGAGAACACAAAAGTGAGATAAGGCCATCTTTCAATGCACTTAATCCATATCACATACTATCCACAGATGATAGAACACATATGAACACCCACATTATCTAAACCCCTATATGTCTATGTGATTTATAAATAAATAGGGTTTAAGTCCAAGTTCTCAATTGACTACGAAAGGCGCTTCGGTATATGTTTATCCTAAGCACAAATTATACATCTAACGCCATGTAAATATACAATCGCCCGCTACTATGATTAGATCTAAACCCATATTTCGTTTATCAAGTCCACATAGGTTATCACAGTAATTGGTAGCTAATCAATTAAGTAATGAAAGCACGAATCGTAACAGACAATCTCATAGCAATCAATAAGACCAACATGGAAGCATATCAATATAAACTACGCAAAAGGTTCCATTAAAATCTCAAAATAGAGTTTAAGTCATAAATGTCTCAAATATATCATCCACAAACAGAATAAACATCATCCGAATA
Organism: Panax stipuleanatus; assembly: GCA_020205555.1. NCBI lineage: Eukaryota > Viridiplantae > Streptophyta > Magnoliopsida > Apiales > Araliaceae > Panax > Panax stipuleanatus. The sequence continues at coordinate 43,773,666 of CM035123.1, read as the reverse complement.
CAAAATGATAACAAGGAGAGTATAAAGATAAAGAATGCAAATCTGTGTTCTTTCTCTAAGCTTGGATCTTTGATGCTATCCAATGCTTCAATCTTCTTCTCTAATTAAACCCTAGAAACTAACTAATTAAACATAACCTTAATCTACTCCTAAGCTAATTTAGACAAAAAATTAAAGAGAGAAGAAGAAGAGAACTAGGGCTAGGGCTCCCTTAAGGGGAGAGTATATTCAAAATGGGCATACAAGCCCTAATATATATCCTCAGCCAATCCCCGATCTATTTAAGCAAAAGTCAAAGTCTGGTCAATTTCGAGCTAACGCGGCCGCGGCTTTAAGCCTTTGTCTTGGCTCGGCCGCGTGGATCCCCTATGAAGTCTTTGTTACCTGCATATCGGCGCGGGCGCGCATGTTGCCTTTGTAATTTTGGCACGTCCTCGCAGGCCTGTGATTTTTGTTGGTGCTTTGGTTTCTGCTGCATTCTTCTGCTTCTTTCTCCTACACCTTTTGCCTTCTTTGAGCTTCTTTGCATCATCACATTCCCATCAAGCTGCTTAACTCCTTTCCATTATCATGTCAGCATCCTTTTAGCATTCTTTCAGTCGTTTTAGCCACAAATGCACCAAGAGAGTTCCTAAACATGAAATCAACAAAATAAAGCAAAAACATATGAAAAGCATAATAATACCGGAGATTAAAAAACAAAACAAGTTAGATAATATCTGAATAAGTGGTCATATAAACCACTTATCAAATACCCCCAAACTTAAACGTTACTTGCCCTCAAGTAACCAAAACAAAACCAAATAAAAGATTCAATGCAATATCTACACTGAATGCACCCTACCCTATCATGAATGCGAATCCAAGTCTTAGTCAGAATTGATATTCAAATGAAATGCCTCAAAAAAATCACAAGCTAATCAAACAGAAAGCTACTCAAGACAAGATCATAAGGCATATCCTCGCAAATCCTAATCTGTCAGCACTGATGTATTGTGTGTTTGCCTTGCAACCATTAAACATGCTTTTGACAAATATATCACATTCTACGCTTCTTAGGGGAAAAACACGTTTCAACTCAAGAAAAGCAATAAATCAGATAAGTTCTAACTAAGACCATGCATTACTTAAGCTAAGAGTCCACAAGGGATTTATTATGCTTTTATTTACTCACGAGGGCATTTTTGCACTTTCCCGTGAACACATTCGACTGTGCAATGCCTAGTCCTCTTAGGCTTTTCAAGGATACCCGTGTAGCAAGCTTTCGACCAACGACTCCCAGACCCAAAGGCCTTAGGGCGCTGGGTGTGGCGACACCGCTAGGGCTTACTTGCTCGAATATCAAAGGCCACAGGATTCGACGTAGCCGAAGTGTTTATTCACAATCAATGCTCTTTTTCTTTTCTTTTTCTTTTTCACTTTTTCTCTTTTTTTTCTTTTTTTTTCCATAACTAGCATGCGTACCCCCTGTTTCCCCAAAACTTAAGCTTTTTACAGTCTAGTTATTATTGTAACGATTGAGATTTTATATATTAAATTATAATATTTATTGAGTTTGTAAATATTTTATGTGATTTATTTATTGAGTTAAATAAATAAATTATGTGATTTTGTGAACTAATTTAGTTAAGAGTAATATTTAATTAAATTGATATGTTAGTAATGGTGTAGCATAATTCTAGTTTAGTTGAGAATAATTAAATTAGATTTAAAATTATATGCTAAGTGTTTGTTGTAATTTACTAAGTGTTACATGAATTTAATTTCAAGTGTGACAATTAAGTATTATATGAATGTTAGCTTTTATTTAATTGAATTAGAATGTTGTAATTTAATTAAATAAGTGTAGTATTCAATCTATGGAGTAATGATTTATTAAAAGAATGTAAAAGAGTTTTTAAATGATTTTTAACCAAATAAGGCCCTTACTTTTGTTTTAAAAGGCTTTTGCCAAACAGGGCCCTTGCACTAGCTTTAAACCTAATTTAACCAAACAAGCCTTAGCACTAAAATCTATTTTTTTTAATTAAGGTTTGCCAAACATAGCCTTGTGGCTTTTGAAATCTTATAACTGACAATTTATTTTGTGGAGTAATTGCCCTTAATACATATTATTATATCAGTTAAAGTATACGTATTATATTTTATATGTTTACGTTAGTTAAGTCTAAGCCTAAGTCTAAAAGATAGAAAGAAAAACAGAGAAGAGAGTTAGAGAATATTCAGAGAAGAAGGAGAGGAAGAAGAGAAAAGAAGAAGAAGCTTTGAGAAGGCAAAGCAAGCCCCATCATCATCATCTCCATCTCTTCTCCTAATTCAAACTAGAAAGGGTATCATCTTAACCCTTATAATCAATTCATATGTTGTGTTTATTCTTTGTCAAATTAGATTTTTCATAATCATGAACTTTATATGTATATATGGTATTCATATGTAATTGTATGCCATGAAATGATTTTCAGAATTCAATTGTTATAAAAATAAGTTTTAAAAGTTATGTTCTTCAATATTTCTTAGTCTAAAACTTCTCTGTAAAAAGCTTTTCGTGTAAATTAGTTGATCATGATGTATATATATGATGTATATGTATATATTGATGATTATATATGAGTTATATTATTGTGTTAGCAATTCAATCCATGTATTTTTAATAAACAAGAAGAATTGAGTTCATAATAATTTTATGTGAATTAATTGTTGAAAAATGGCTTTTGAAACTATCAAATTGATGTTTGATTGTGGGTTATTGTTTAAATTGATAATGGATTAGGTTAGTATGTTAAGAATAGGAGTTATTACAATTTGAATTACTTGAATTGATTGAAAAACGAATTCGTAATAGCAATTTTCGTCAAGAATGCTTAATATCGTAGTTTTCTTCAAAAATCATGAAAAACATTGGTTTGATCATGTGTTGTATGGATTTTTCATGTTATAATCATGTTAAAGAGTTTAAAATATTATTGTTAGCAAGCTTCATGTTAACCATGTTGAGAAAAATCGAATTCGGTGTGAAGAAATAAGCCAAATTGGCTTATTTCTCTTCCATTCCGCGAACCAGCACCTTCACCAGAGCAGGGACCCGCCCCAACAGGGCTATTTTCCTTGGGGTCCCGCCCTAGTTGGTTCCCTTTACTGTCCGAAAAAGTTGGTTTTTGCTTGTTGAGTTTTCATGCCCCGTTTGTTTAGCTAACTTATTTCTATGACTTGAAAAGTGTAATAGGTAATAAGATAATATGTTTTTGATGTATTTAAGATAGATTGAAGTGTTAAAGATAGATTGAAATGTTATGTGAATGTGTTACATATGTATGGGTGTATTACTTTCATAAGGTACACAACACAATTTAAAGCATTATAAGCTTATGAAATGTATGTCGTGATATGTGGCTAGTTAGCAACCTATGTTGTAAACAACGTTGTGAGTTGGACTTGAGTATGAAGTTCGATGGTTTAAACGTTGTAGTTGGATACTAATAGATGCTTTAAATGTAATGTACTGTGTAGGGTAATTGTGGAAGTGGTTATAGTTATTAAAGTGTAGCGTGCGCTTGAGGCAAGTTTTCTATCTCTAAACTTGTTATTTATATTGTGCAAGTTCTCTAATCCTTATTCTTACACGTTAAGCAAGTTTCTATTTCTAAACTCGTTATTTACTTTGTACAAGCTTTCTAAACTATTCTTGTACGCTATGCAAGCTTTATCAATGCATCTTTTTATTGTGCAAGTTCTCTAACCCTTTCTCAAGATGTCATGCAAGTTTATTTCCGATTCTTAACTTGTTATGTATTGTACAAGTTATATCGTATTCCAATGTTCATAATGCAATTTTTGTCATAGTGTTGTGATCTTGACTTAATTGTTCAAGCAAGATCTACTTATTCTTTCAATTGCTTTACGTTATTTCTAAAGCATGCCTACTTATTATGTAGATTATTTCTATATCTTACAATTGGTTCATGATTTTTATATTATTGAACTGTTAAAGCACTGTGGGTCAATTCAACTACTTCTAATTGATGATAGTTGAAACTCCAAAGTTCCTTTATCTATCCAAACCAAACTTTCTTTGGTGCGGACTTGTATTCAAATACTGAGAATGAACAACCCTATCTATTAGGGGACATTTATGCGAAAGCGTTAAGATGGTTGTGCACAATACATGGTACGAAGGGCTGATCCCCCTGAGTACGAGTTGAAGGTCCATAGTCTTAATGACTATTAAAGGTTTAAATAAAAATATTTATAACCTAGGACATAGTTCAAGGTCGTATGACCCTCAGATAAAGTTTATACTCAAACTTTAAATATGATGGAAGAATTATTATTCAATTCTTTATTTTGATGAAAGTAAGGTGATTCAAACTCTTTTGAAAATATTCACTATGTCATATCACTGTTGAATTTCAAGTGAGTTTTTGTTTGCTCACTCTTGCATATTTTTACAAACCCTTGCAGTTAAGGCCGAGAATGTTGATATTCCGTCAACAAGTAAAGGAAAAGGAAAGATGAGCAAGTGAAGGCTTGTGGTTTCAAGTTTATATTGTAATAAGATTTAGTTGACGATGTTTTATTTCCGCATTTACGTATTTGATGTTAAGGTTTAGATAACCCTTGGATTTTATTTGGACAAGTTGTAATCCTTTATCAAGGAAGATTTTATTTAAGCTTATATAAAGGTTGTAATTTACTATGCAATTCTTTATTATTGGGTAGATGTATGTTTTAACTAGAAAGTGAACACCAAATCATGTGAAAACGAAGTACCCGAATTTGGGGGTGTCACAATTATCACATGAGTACTGAAACTCTTTCATTAAAACATAGATTTCCCACCATAAGACAAGTATGTGAAAATTGAAACTACGCATGTCATGGTGGTTACTCTTAGAGTGCTAACCGGTGACATCAGTATCTGACAGATAAGGATTTACATATATGACATTATAATCAAGCTTAAGTCGCAAATCAGTTTAAAAATCAAGTAATTCTAGTTTCCTCATAGCCAAATAACTAACAAACCAACCGAAAACTGGATTCATGCAAAATGCTCTAACACAGTTAACTAAAACAAAACAAAATTTTGAAAAATAACAAAAATTTTGAAAATTTTTCACAAAATGTGCAAAATACGACCTAACATGCACAGAAGGAACTAAATAATATGCAATATGACATGAAATATACTTTATGCAAAATAAACCTAATACCCCCAAACTTAAAAACTGCAATGTCCTCATTGGAGATAAAAGAAAAAAGGAACTCCCCTAGTTAGCCTCGTCTGCTAAATGAGATGATGAGGTGCGTTCAGTTTCTGCATAATTTTTCTTTAAGTCTGAAACAACCTGCATGCCGCGCGGCCGCACGCCTATTAGCCTTGCTTCAGGTGCGGCCGCGCCTTTCCCCAGATTTCTGATATGCAGCCTGTTTAATGCATTGAGGATGGCCTTTGGACTTTTGATTCATTCTAGCAGCCTTGAATTGAGAAAAGCATACAATATTTATTAAGCCCTCTAAATCACCAAAACTTAATATCAACTATTTACAACTAGGAGAATGAAACATAAGGGGGATATATATGTGAATTCCCAAAAACTCCTATATGTGCGTATATGCAATATGCTCGTGCTTCAAAAATATGCTCAATAAGCTTCATAGTCCCAAAAATATATTCACTAATGCCTAAGTCCAAAAATATAGGCAATGAGCTTTCAAAACCAAAAATATTCAAAAATGCAAAGAATTAAACAAGGGGGATGGAAATATGATAGAAAGCAGGTAATGGAGAATTAAACAAGGAGATAGAGATAGAGATGATGGGGTGCCTCCCATCGAGCACTGGGTTTATAGTCCGATAGCTAGACTTTCTCTTGACACCGCTATCTGATTCCCCTACGATATTTGAGAAACCCTCCATCCATTAAAACTGCAGTGTGCATTAGGAGGTTCCCCTTCTCGAGAGGCTTCAGACTTAAGTCGCCTAGCATATGATGTGTATATGAATTCCCCATTTTGAAGTTCGGGGAGCTAGGCACTTCTTCCATTGTGTTCGTGAAGCTATTGGGGCATTGAGGCACGACTAACACAACAGGCTCTTCTTCAATTCTCTCTTCTTTGTACCACCATGGTTTCAAAAGTGCCAACTCTCTCATATCCTCGAGATCCGTATCAGTGATGTGACTACCAAGGGGGCATGGGTGTGCAAACTTCACTAGCTTTTCGAACTTAGGCGGAGAAGGCACTTGGGGTGTTGTCACGGTTGGCTCACATTCATAATTTTTCATGTCCCCAAGTGTCTCCTCGATATTCCTTTCTTTTAGTTCGTCCAGTTGCAAGTGCACTTCTGGCTCTCCATCAGTTTCAGCATCCATATCATATCACCAAGTATTCTGAGGGCCATTGCTCACGACTTCAAATAGTTGAGGTATGGGATTCTGAAGATCTTGAGTCTTTGTACCGTACTCAATCACTTCCTCCTTCATTAAAGCCATGTTGATTTGATCCGCCCAATTCTAAAGATTCTTAATTGACTTCGCTTGCTCAATCAAGATCTCCTTTGTTGATGCTATGGAATTTCCCCAAAAACTTTCCAATCTTGCCTTTTCTGTTTCAGCCTTGGAATCCATGTACTGAGTCTCATTGATTGGGGTATTGATGATTTGTGCCATCTGGATCTGAAAATTCTAGTTCAATATTTCCTGGCTCCTAATCATCTCCTCTTCGTTTGCTAAGACCATATACATGAAGTCTTTTGTTAGTTGTTCTTCTTGTAAACACGGAGATTAATATGTGGGGTCTGGTGCATATATTGGACTTTGCTCGTAGTATTGGTCTTGATAATAGCTCGCTGAAGAGTTTGGGTGATACTCCAGATCTTGATCTTGATAATAATTGGGATACTCGTGGTTAAAGTAATCACCCCCATACTGCTCTTGTCCAAAGCTGATGGGGTCCTAATGGCTCATATAGTTTTCAGCACAATAGTCATAAGTAACTGTCGTCTTTCGACTCTGATCGGTTGCAACAATGCCCAACTTCCTCGAGAGAACCTCTAGCTGTGCTGATAATGTAGCAATTGGGTCGAGGCCATCATTCCCTATTTCCCTTGGTTGATCTTGCCTTGTGTAAAACCATGGATAAGCATTGAGATCCATTGTACCTGAAAAGAGAATATAGGAAGAGAATTAAACGAAATAAAAAAAATGTTTAAATTAAGACTAATTTGATTTAAACTAATGTTGGTAAACAGTTATCAAATTATTTCCCCAGAAACGGCACCAAAAACTTGTTGTCCCAATTTATATAATGACAAATACGTGCAAGTATACGCGGTCAACAAGTAATAAAGAGTAAGTACAGATAACGTTCCCACGGAGAATTAACTAACAAAAGATCACCAAATCACTAGCCCATAACCATCTCAGCCTTATTTAAACGAGCGATAGAGTGTTTTAATTAAAAACTAAATAATTAAACTGAAACTAATTAACCCTAGAGTAAAATCAGATAATGAAGATATGAGATCTCAATTTCCTCTAATGATTCATCTAAATCAATATACTCCCAGTTAGGTCAAATTAATCGTCACAGAATGTTAGTCGAGAACACGAAAGTGAGATAAGGCCATCTTTCAATGCACCTAATCCATATCACATACAATCCACAGATGATAGAACGCACATGAACACCCATATTATCTAAACCCCTATATGTCTATGTGATTTACAAATAAATAGGGTTTAAGTCCAAGTTCTCAATTGACTACGAACAGCGCTTTGGTATATGTATATCCTAAGAATAAATCATACATCCACATCCAACGCCATGTAAACATACAATCGCTCGCTACTACGATTAGATCTAAACCCATATTTTGTTTGTCAAGTCCACACAGGTTATCACAGTAATTGGTAGCTAATCAATTAAGCAATGAAAGCACGAATCGTAACAAACAATCTCATAGAAATCAATAAGACCAACATGGAAGCATATCAATATAAACTACACAAAATGTTCCATTGAAATCTCAAAATAGAGTTTAAGTCATAAATGACTCAAATATATCATCCACAAATTAAATAAACATCATATGAATACAAAATGATAATATAGAGAGTATAAAGATAGAGAATGCAAATCGGTGTTCTTTCTCCAAGCTTGGATCTTTGATGCTATCAAAATGCTTCAATCTTCTTCTCTAATTAAACCCTAGAAACTAACTAATTAAACCTAACCTTAATCTACTCCTAAGCTAATCTAGACAAAAAATTAAAGAGAGAAGAAGAAAGAACTAGGGCTAGGGCTCCCTTAAGGGGAAAGTATATTCAAATTGGGCGTACAAGCCCTAATATATATCCTCAGTCAAGCCCCGATCTGCTTAAGCAAAAGTCAAAGTCTGGTCAATTTCGAGCTAACGCGACCGCGCGGCTTTAAGCCTTTGTCCTGGCTCGGCCGTGCAGATCCCCTGTGAAGTCTCTATTACCTGCATATCGGCGCGGGTGCTCGTGTTTCCTTTGTAATTCCTGCGCGGCCGCGCATGCTTGTGATTTTTTCTGGTGCTTTGGTTTCTGTTGCATTCTTTTGCTTCTTTTTCCTGTACCTCTTGCCTCCTTTGAGCTTCTTTGTATCATCACATTCTCATCAAGCTGCTTGACTCCTTTCCATTATCATGTCATCATCCCTTTTAGCATTCTTTCTGTCGTTTTAGCCTCAAATGCACCAAGAGAGTTCCTAAACATGAAATCTATAAAATAAAGTAAAAATATATGAAAAGCTTAATAATACCCGAGATTAAACAACAAAATAAGTTAGATAATATCTGAATAAGTGGTCATAAAAACCACGTATCATGTTCCCACGTGTTCAGCGCATCGCAGGTAACGTTTTACGTCCTTTTTTCGCATGTTTTGAACGTTAAAATCATGTAAACCACGTAGGGGGCTTTTAAACCCAATGTAGGAAAAATAAATGGTTATATGATATGCTAAAAAATTTCTGACTTCATATGTATGCATATCTTACTGTATTGCACGTTTTGATATAAGAAAATTCAGATTCTAAGACAGTCATATTTTGCTCTTTTTGATTAGTTTACTCATCCTTTTTGAGGCCTAGCGAATTTTCAACTAAAAATGTCCATGGTAATTTGGCTACCATGTGAAGTCTACTTTTGATTTTATTTCATAAATATGACCTATTTGTTTTTTTGGGAAGGTGTGCTACTGAATGGCTACCTAGACATGCCTGTGTGCATGCGAACAGTCCATTTTACAAAGGAGACTTAGGGAAAAAAAATTTAAAAGCCCGAGGATTTAAAAACATGTAGTTTTGACTCTACTGGGGATTTTTGACTGACCTATGCATATTTTCAGGATTTATCTTTTGAAAAACATGCAGTTTTGACTTTATTGGGTATTTTTGACTGACCCGTGCATGTTTTTGAGACTTAAAAGTGCATAGAGTACTGATTTAAAATAATAAGTCACAGATTTTAGGCTTACCACACCCTTTCTGAGGTTATTTGGAGACTTTGTCCAAGTGATGGACCGAGATAGACCCGGCAGTGCCAGCAGAGTCGTTTTAGGCGTTAGACGTAGGAGAGCTTCTGATGTTCCTCAGTCACGTCTAGCTCGACCACCTCGCAGATTAGCAGAGTCTGTGATCCGTCCAGCACAGGACGAGCAGCCGATTGATATTGATGATGAGCAGGCTCATTTTACTGCTTCTGCCCCTGCTCAGGCCCCACCTGCGGAGGTTTCGGGTATTGTTGTGCAGACCCAGGAGCTGTTGGGCGACTTGAGTCGTCATCCATCGAGATTTCTTCATGCCAATGAGGTGACTTGAAGTTTTCTTCTTTATAGATTCTCTTTCTTTCTTTTGCCATTCTTGGGGCACATGTTTTTGACATGGGTTGGTTTTTGATGCAGGTTCCTAGCTTTACGCAGCCTCGAGGGAACTAGTTTAATGTGTACTCCCTGTACCATACTTTGCACCAGGATTACAGGGATATTGTTGATGGCTGGGGATTTCAAGCCTTCTTCTCTATTCTTCCCCGCCGTTACCCCTGGGGGTATATGAGGGCTTTGGCTGAGCCCTGGTTCCACCAGACTCAATCCCTTTATTTGTTGGACTGTGAGGTGATGATGACCCCTATGGACTGGAGGTTCATCACTGGCATTGAGTTCGAGGGTGAACCAGTGCCTGTCGTAGATGACATCACACCTACTGTCCGTTCGGCCCCTGCTAGGAGTTCATGCAACGGCGATCAAGGGTCGGACGATCTGATCTGGTCTCTTGAGTGTAGATGCCCAGAGTGGGGCTTTACATGAGCCTTTTCCTGATGATCAGAGGGTTAGAGATCGCATCTTGAGGCAATTGTTTCTGGTGATTATCAGGGGTTATTTTGTGGCGGACAACTCATCAACTGTGTCCTTCGCCCTAGTTAGCGCTACCCGGTATGTAGAGCACCTCAATGACTTTAATTGGGGTTCCTACACCTTTGCCTATTTTCTTTGGGGCATGCACATGCTTTCGGAGGTTTTAACGAAGGCTTAGTTAGGGTTCTACCCGTTTCTGCTGGTGAGTACATCTTTCTTGTACCTTTTTGATTTCTGCATTTACATTTGTCAGTCTTGGTCACTGAGGACTTTTAATATTTACTTGGCCAGTTCTGGGCATATGAGAGGCTTCCTTGCCTATGGCCCGCCACCGTTTTAGGTCTGGAGACCTATCCTCCAGGACGGTATTGGTATCACTCCACTCTGATGGAGGTCCCTGTTGCCGAGGGCTTTACCCATTCCCGCCTGCAGTTGGAGCTTTTGACGGGTAGATCGATCTCCTGGATGCCGTATACCTCCAAGTTTTTGATGGTTAGAATTGAGGGAGGCTTTATCACTGGTCGGGAGTTTGCATTGTCTACCCGCGGAGTCCCATTTTTGACAGAGGGAGGCTGGGAGCTCTATTTAGGAAACCAAGCGATCAGGAGCATTACGAGGCAGATCCACATTCCCATTGTTCCTTCTGCTTGGCATCATTGGCCATTGATCCAGCTACTGATAGATATCCCTATGGAGGGCATAGATGGCTTTACCCTATCAGAGGGTCCTTACAGCTAGGAGGCATTTAGCAGCTGGTGGAGTCCTCGCACTATTGGAGCTCAGACTCGGGCTACGCAGTTTATAGCAGACATGGTGCCTGGGTCTGTGCTGATAACAGACTGGACAACTTTCCTCAGGGAGCCGACTCATTTGGATCAGATCATAGGATTGGCCCAGCAGTTGGAGAGAACTCATTTATTTATCAGGCATCTTGGCCGAGATCCATCAGAGGCATCTTCTTTTGACCCTTCCAGCTCAACAGCGGGCCCCTCTTCAGGTCCATTTTCCTAGCAGTTTTGCAGGGGCAGATCCTCCCTTATACCACCAGACATGCCTGATGATAGCGGTTTTGTGTCCACGGAGGACATGGAGCAGGTTAACCACCTGAGCGTAGATATTTTGGATCTTTTTGGATAGCTATTGTAGCTATATCTTTTGGCCAACCACTGTTTTGGCTATTAGGCAGTTGTGCCCCATTTTGATGGACCACTGTTAGTAGCTGGGTGGTGGTGCCCCATTTTTGTATACTTTTTATTTTGCTTTGTATTATCAGACAGGGATGATGCTTGTAGTAGATAGTTTGTTGTAGATGTTCATAATATTTCCTATCTATTGCATCATGTTTATCATTGTCATTATGCATGTGTTATATCATGTGTATGCATTTAGACAGATGAGTTCAGATTTGACCACTGGATGGTCTTGTGATACGGTGATACAGATGACATCGTCCACCGTCAGTCGTATTGAGCATCTACCACCGTCTGAGGTGGCATCGTCATTAAGATTGTGGTATAAGAGCCTGCCTTCTCAGCCAGAGGGACAGTTAATCAGATGTTGGGGCATTCATTGGCCCTCATAGATTTTCAAGTGCCATATGGATTCATAGATTGCATCTTATCCTGTTGGATACCCGCTAGACAGGTCTTTCACTTTGGGCATCATGAGTTAACTCCGACCCTTGAGGAGTACCAGAGATTTACTGGCTTAGCTTTAGAGTTGCCATGTGCTCGCACGTCGATTAATGACATGAGGAGACCATTTATACGGATGTCGGGTCTCCGTCTGAGCGTAGTGATGGAGGAGATTATCGCTGGACGCGTGATCTCTATTGAATTTTTGATTGATCGCTTCGGTGAGATCTACAGTTATGATCGACATGCCAGGGATTTTATTGTGTCGGTAAAGGCATGGCATTTGGCCAGATAAACATTTTAATGATGTGCATTATATCCTATGTATATATGTCGATGCGCTTGGACCATGTAGATGTAGGGTTGATAGTTGTGGTTTGGGCCATTAGGCAGAGTAGCACCATCATACCGATGATATTGGTTGAGACACTGAGGTCAGCCACCCATTGCATTACCCACCTGGAGGGGTTTTTCAGAGGCAGTTTGGTCTTGTTGTACATATGGCTTATGTCCCATATTCGACTGATTGGATTTTTTAGACACCAGGGGTATTGTTTTACCCATGAGATCGCCATGTCTTACTCCTTTCAGCAAGCAGAGTGTACCGATGTCGAGACATGGTCAGCATTTTTGCCTGATATCAGTGCATCCATTCTCGATTCTTCCGTGCGTCGGGCTAGTCTCTCCATATAGCTTCATCACCCATGCATCTGGCATGAACTACTTGTCCCTAGAGGGATTTAGAGGAGTGACTACTTATCATCATCTGGCTGTTATGGGCTAGTTCGATCAGTTTCAGAGCCTACATCTGTTTGAGGGGGCTGCTGATCAGAGGATGTCAGCTTCGTCTATGTCATCTGCCGACTTGATCAGAGTGTATGAGTGTTAGACTCACAGAGAGAGGGCTGATTTCTCTAGTAGCCATTCGGACCGTTCTCCAGAGTACTCGGCGTGATTGGATGCAGATATAGCATCAGCTGTATTCATCCAGTCAGCTCCTATTGTAGATTCAGACGAAGAGGGGCCTATGGAGGATCCTGAGTCTCCTACCGAGGATTAGCTTTTTATGGGTTTGACAGCAGCACTAGTTAGTGACCCATCGATCATTCCTATAGGGAAAGATTCGGCTTTAGCGGTCTCACTAGCTATGATGACCTTTGACAGGGATCAGGAAAGAGAGCTGATGTTGACCACCTTTTCTGGCAGAGATATAGCTTTGACGAAGAGAGACGCGGCTCAAGCCGCTCAGGATGCAGATTGATTGAGCGAGAGGAGATCCGATCTACCAGAGATGCAGCTTTTGTGGAGATCGAGGAGACTTTTATTCCTAGGGATGCAGCTTTTGTGGAGAGGGATAAGGCCATAGCTTCCCAGGATTTCCACATTGCAGAATTTATTGCTCCTTAGTCTTATACTCATGGTCTAGTTACCGAGATGAGTGCATATATTGATGACCAAAATGCCACACTGCAGATGACTGTGGATATTCTGAGCCGTATGGAGGTTGAGGGTATTGCACTGGCAGCTGCTCCTCCATCTTCAGAGAGAGATGTTATGCTGGCATTGCTGGCCCGCTTATCCCTGGGTCCATAGACTAGCTTTATTTTTCCTGCACATACTAGATCAGCTATTTTTTATCACATACAGGACACTATGTATATATCAAACAGTGTTATATATTAGAGAAATATATTTTTGATTCACTTTCCTATTTGGATATGTATTGTCATTGCTGAGTGATTACCACTTCTTTCATGACTCACTGTTGTTGATGTATCTTGAGCTTCTCCTTGATGGACTGACAGTTGAGATGTCAGGGAGTATCTCAAATAGGCCTGTTGATCAGGGTAGCTTGATAGGATTTAGCTTTTATATGGTTTTGGTGTCTTGGGACTGGTTTTTATTTTTCTTGAAGGTCAAACCGCACCGCAAATGGCTGCCTACGTACTCCCTGGTTGAGGGAGATTAGGTCATTCGTAGTTTAATTTTTTGTGTGAGAGAGGTTTAAAAAGTATTTATCTTGGGTTTTGAGTTTGGTTTGATGAGTTTTGAATTTTTATTTGGTTTGACCGCACCAGAAATGGCTGCCTACGTACTCCCGGGTGTAGGAAGATCAGGTCATTTGTAGTTTCGGCTTCTAATGAAAATCGAACCTAATTCAATTTGTAGGACCCGGATGCAGGCATGCATGTTCTTCAAACATAGTACCTTTTTACGGTGTTAAAATTGATGAGTTGGGAAAATTCACTCCCGTCTATTTCTTGTAGTCTGATAGCTCCTCATGTCAACACCTCCTCGATAATGAAAGGGCCTTCCCAATTAGGGGCGAACTTGCCTTTAGCTTCGTCTTGATTGGCCAAAACTTTCTCTAGCACCAAGTCATTTTCTTTGAATTACCGTATTTGGACTTTCTTGTTGTAGGATCGAGCAATGCTTTGCTGATATAACTGCCGTGGAAAATGGTTGTAGCCCTCTTTTCATCTATCAGGGATAGTTGGTGATAGCGGTCTTGCAACCACTAATCTTCGTCCATCTGAGCATCGATTAACACTCACAAGGACTCCATCTCTACTTCTATGGGAAGGACAGCTTCCATGCCATCAACCAATGAATAGGGGGTAGCCCCAGTAGAGGTACGCATTGATGTCCTGTATGCTAACAGGGTTAGCGGTAGAAGGTCAGGCCATTCTTTGTGATTGGCAGACATTTTCTACATAATTTTCTTGATGTTCTTGTTGGCCGCTTTGACAGCACCATTTATCTTGGGCCGATAGATGATGGAGTTGAGATGCTTGACGTGGAACTTACTGCATAGTTCTTTCATCATTTGATTGTTCAGGTTCTTGGCGTTGTCTGATACGATTACCTCTGGTTGTCCATATCGACAAACGACATTATTTTTGATTAAACCAATGATGACCTCTTTGGTTACTTTGGGAAAAGAGGCTGCTTCAACCCATTTGGTGAAGTAATCGATCATGGTGAAAATGAATTGATGACCATTACTGGCTTTGGGATCCACAGGACCGATCACATCCATTCCCACACATGGAGAAAGGCCATGGTAAACTCATGTTGTGTAACTCATTTGGAGGAGCGTGGATGGCATTTCCATGTACTTGGCATTGAAAGCATCTCCTGACGTGATCATCACAGTCGGCTTTGAGCGAGATCCAGTAATGTCCTATTCTTAATATCTTCTTGGCCAGCAGATGACTGCTCATGTCTGGACCACAGACTCCACCGTGGACTTCATCCATCAATCTTTGGGCTTGCTCTTTATCAAGGCATCTTAACAGGCCTATTCCATCATCTCGTTTATAGAGTGCATCTCCGCTTAGATAGAACTTTATAGCCATCTTGTGAATCCGTTTTTGCTTGGATTGGCTTGCCCCAGCGGGTGTAGATCCATCTCAGAGATATTCCTTGATGTATTGATACTAAGGCTATTTGACAGGAGGTATTTCATCTGATACTTCTCCAATGTAATTCCCATATGTCGGGGCCTTCTGATTTGTGAATTTGATGCAGGGAATCCCACTCCAATTGGATATGCGGAACAATGAAGCCAACGTCGCCAATGTATCAGCGAAGTCATTCCTACCCCGAGAAATATGGCTGAAGGTTATGTCTTCAAACTCAAGGGATATTTTGATGACCTGCCAATGATAGGGCAGCAAATGCAGTTCTTTGGTGTGATATGTCCCAGTGGTTTGTCTGATAACCAACTCAGAGTCGCCAAAGACCAGTAAATGTTTGATATCCATGGATTGGGCTAATTTCAACCCCATTATACAGCCTTCATACTCGGCTATGTTGTTGTTATTGCCAAATTGAAGTTTGTTAGCCACAGGATATTGCTCTCCTGTACCAGAGATAAGGACTGCCTCAGCTCCAGCACCCTCCATGTTTACTGCTCCATCAAAAAACATTTTCCATGGTTGGACTGTATTCCTGGAGTTGTTGAATTGTCATGATCCCATCATCCGGGAAATAAGTCTCCAAGGGCTCGAACCCTCATGAAGGTGTTTCATCTAATTGATCTGCAATGCCTTGACCCTTGATTGACTTCTGAGTCACGTAGATAATATCGAACAGTTGTAGGATCAACTGCCATTTGGACAGTCGACAATTCAATATTGGCTTGTTGAATACTTATTTTAGGGGATCCATACAGGATATGAGGTAGGTCGTGTGCCCATGTAAATAGTGTTGCAACTTCATGGCGGCCCATGCTAACGCACAACATATTTTCTCAGTCAGGGTGTATTTATATTCGCCACTGCTGAATCTTTTACTGATGCAGTAGATGGCTCTCTCCTTGCTACTATCATCTTTCTGTCCCAGCATACAGCCCATTGCATTGTCATTGACCGACAGGTACATAAACAGGGGAACTCCATCCCTCGGAGGTACCAAAACAGGTGCTTCGACCAGCTGTTTCTTGATGGCAAGGAAGGCTCGTTGACAATCCTCGTTCCATTTGATGGAGGAATTCTTCCTTAGTAGCTTGAAGATGGGTTCATAGGTTGCTGTGAGCTGGGGAATAAATCGGCTTATGAAGTTGATTCTCCCCAAAAATCCACTTATTTCCTTCTCTGTTCGAGGTACTGGCATCTCAGTGATGGCTTTGATCTTGGTAGGGTCTAGCTCGATGCCCCAATTACTCACCAGGAATCCTAACAGCTTGCCTGCTTTGATGCCAAAAGCACATTTGGCGGGATTTAGCTTGAGGTTGTACTTACACAACCTATTGAACAGCTTCCTAAGATGGTCTAGATGATCATCCTCCCTCCGGGATTTGATGATGATATCATCCATATATACCTCTATCTCCTTGTGCATCATGTCATGAAATAGGGCCATCATGACTCGCTGATATGTGGCTCCGGCATTGATGAGGTTGAAGGACAGTCGCCTATAGCAAAAGGTTCCCCAGGGAGTGATGAAAGTTGTTTTCTCCCAGTCTTCTTCAGCAACCATGATCTGATGGTAACCAGCAAAGCAATCCACAAGGGAATACATGTCGTACTACACCGTATTGTCGATCAGGATGTGGATAAAAGGTACAGAGAAATTGTCCTTGAGGCAGGCTTTGTTCAAATCCCGGTAATCCACGTATACTCGTAATTTCCCTCTGGGTTTAGGCACGGGGACTATGTTTGATAGCCATCCCGGGTATGTTAATACCATGATGATTCTGGCTCTAAATTGTTTAACGACTTCTTCTTTGACTTTAAGACTCCATTCAGGTTTCAATCGCCTGAGCTTTTGTTTGACTGGCTTGAATCCCTCTTTAATGGGCATTCGACGGATGACGATGTCAGTAGATGGGCCAATCATGTCTTTATATGACCATGCAAACACATCCTGAAACTTTATTAGGAGTTCGATCAGGTTGGCTTTTTGGTCTTGGGTTAGGTCTATGCCTACTGGATTTCTTTGATGTTTTCAGAGGTTTCTATGCTAATAGTACTGGATTGGTCGAGGTTTAGTTTGGGTTTATCTTTGACCCATTCTTTGATCTCCTTGGACATCTCATAGTCATCTTCCTCCTCTTGATCAATATCCATCAAGTCGAAGTTCATTTCTACATCAAAGTTGTAGTCACTTTGACAGGTTGGCATCTCATCAGCAGAGGCAAACACATCCAATGCTTGAGTCCTGAAAACAAAAATGCTTTCATTTTAATATATATAACTGCTTAAATATACAGGGCATTTGGTAAAGCATGACAAAAGTTACTGCTATAGCTGTGCAATCAAAAGTAAGCAGTAAATGAAAGCATTTTTAAAGGGCAGATGGACTCTCTACCCATTTACCCTTTTTAACTGTGGCAAGGGACACTGTTCCAGTTATCCAAGGTTAGATCCTCATAAGCAGGGAGGATCAAGGATTTGTGATCATCCGCCTCATCTCGGATGATGACTAAGATATCCTTCGAAATAGGGCCATGGTTCTTCTTTGAACTGCCCTCGTTTTCCTTCTTGATGCAAGGAATTTGAATCTGATCCTCGTCGTCGCTAGGATATCATCATTCATACCCTCGTAGTTTATGATAACCCGTATGTTAGCAAATGGGTCTCGTCCTTTGTACAGGATCTTTTCTTTTCCCTTTTTGCTATCCATCTCGGATCTGGGAGTTGTTCTCTCACTTGCTGGTATAATGGGAGGAAATAACATGGTTGATACCACAACTGGGGATTTTCCTCATGGGTTTCACCCATCCAAGACCCGTAAGATTTGGCAGCAAACTTGTGGAAGCATGCGCCTTAGGATGCTTATGTGGGTTCCTGTGATTTCACCTAGATGAATATCCCAATCCAGCTTTCCCAGTCTGACTCGGGATTTGGACTGGACTCTTGATACCTTGTTAATTCTTTCCTAACCCTTCTCCAGGTTGGAAACCCAAAGATACCATTTCCTGGTCCACTGTCATCACTTCAGGGGAGACTTTAGGCTTCAAAGCTGGTGCTCCAATAGGTATATACTAAGTATCACTCACCTCCAAGGCTTCAAAACTTGCAGGATCAATCCCTGCATCAAGGCTAATCATCGGCATGTCTCCCTGAAGGCAGACAGGGTATTCTGGTTCGGCATTGACCGTGATGAGGTTGCCATTAATAATATATTTGAGCTGCTGATGGAGGGTGGATGACACTGCCCCTGCCATGTAGATCCAGGGCCTACCCAGTAACAAGTTGTATCCAGTGGCAATGTTGAGCACTTGAAAAGACACATAGAAAATGTGTGGGCCAATCTCTAATGGAAGCTCTATTTCTCCTATAGTTTGTCGGTGAGATCCATCGAAAGCCTGGATTACCACATGACTGTTTTTGATCCGATTTGGGTTAATCTTCATTCTTTCCAAGGTGTCGTAGGGACAGATGTTGAGGAATGATCCTCCATCTATGAGCACACCTCTGATCACATACCCGAAAGATATCACAGCTATATGCAGGGACTTATGATGGCTCGTTCCTTCTGTAGGAATGTCATCGTCAATGAAAGATATCACATTGCTATTGAAAATGTGCTCTACCACATAACGGAATTTCTCAGCATCCACGGTATGTGGCAGATGGGCTTCTTCCAGTACTTTCACTAGAATGTTGCTATGATCCACCGAGAAGAAGATAAAATCTAGGATGGACATTTGCTTGGGTGCATCTTTCAAGCTTTGCACGATTTTAATTTCACTGTGTCCCATTTTGTTGAAGAACTCTTCGATTTTCTCTTTAGCCACCTTTTCTTTGGTTTTGTTGACTAGTTTGATCACCCGCTGAGGCAGGTATAATGGATTATCCTTTGGTACGATGGTAATGTTGTTTGAGGTGGAACCTTCGTCATTCCTGTAGTTCTATGGTACCCTCTTCAAACTAACAATTGGATACTGAGGTCTGAAAGGCAAGATTAAAGGCTCGGGTGCAGCCACCGTCACAAGATTTTATATTTCTTAGACCCCTTTTCCTAGCAGTACTAAAGGTGTGAGGGTTGGTTCATTATCATAGGACACAACAGCCACTCTATCCTGATTCCCTGCAATGGGGATAAAGAGAGTGTCTTCATCTGGGAGGCCATAATCCCGATTCCCTCTTATCAAATCACCACTTTCAATCATATTCTGAATCAGGTTACGAAGTGCCCAGCAATCTTTAGTATCATGGTCGGGTGCATTAGAGTGGTACTGACAAGTTTGGTCAGGCTTGAATTTCCTGTATCGCGGGTTCAATGGAGGTAATAAATCTGCAATCATTCCCTCCTTGATTAACATATGGAGGATTTCCTCCATTGGCTGGTTCAGGTTGGTGAAATTCCTTTGAAATAAGAACTTCCTGCCATCTCAATAATTCTCTCCTTTGATCATTTTGTCGGCCCAAGGTTCATGCTCATGAGACCGGTAGTGATCCCTCATGGGAATGGGACTGATCTCAGGTGTGGGAGGATTTTCTTCAGAATGGTTGGTCTTGTTTATCATCTGTCTGGTGATTTGATGTTGGTATATGATTTTTTCTGCTAACTGTTCAATCTACTCCTTAATAGACTTAATCTCTTGTTCTATCAGGAAATGCCTTTTTGAGACTTCCGAACTGTCTGGGATGTTGCTGCTAGGTGGAGTTGATTCTCCCATATAACGGAGGTATTTGGATCCTTCTCCATTTCTAGTACTGATAATGTTAACACTCTCCTCTTTGTGCTGAGGGAGGGGATTATCTTGGACGTGTGATTGTTCTGGTTTGGTAACCACAATCTCTCCATTGTCAATTAAGTCTTTGATTTTATGCTTGAGAGACCAACAGTCTTGAGTGCCATGGCCCGGAGATCCAGAATGGTAAGCACACTTCTTGCTTGGGTCAAACTTTTGTCCACCAGTGTTGGTTGGTGGAAGGAGTTGAACAATCTTCTTCTGGGCCGTCAACAGTTTTAGCTCATTCTCGAGTGAATCCCCTAGAGGGGTGAAAGTTCTTCTACACCTGACCTCCATATTTTTCTAAAATGGAGGGTTTAAAGGTTGTGCTGAAGCTTGAAAAGGGGTATAGTTCCTCCTTTGAATGGGCATACTGTTTTGACTCGCCTCTTTGATTCTGTCCTTGTAACACTAAGGACGCTTCTTCCTCTTTCTTTTTGTGAACCCGCCGGGGATTACTCCCATAATTTTTGGACTGGATATACTCGGTAACGGCTTCCAAGGTAGTCAAGTCCTTTATCTTCCCAGACTTCAATCCCATTTTGGCCATTTCACCGTGCTTAATTATCTCAAAGAATGGTTTTCCTATGCATGCTAGAACCCTCTCATAATATGGAGCTTCTTGGATGTCGATGAAGGTCATGACTATCTCAGTCTCATTCATAGGTGGAATGACTTGTGCTGCAACTCGTCTCCATCGTTGAGCATATTCTTTGAATGATTCAGTGTATTGTTTCTTGATTTTGGTTATTTGGTATCTGTTTGGAGCCATCTGAGATTGGAAACTGTATTGACTGAGGAAGGGATGGGCTAACTCTTCCCAACTGTGAATCTTAGAGTTGTCCAGACGGGCATATCAGGCTCTTGCCTCTCCGGTTAAACTTTTCTGGAATAACTGCATTCGAAGTTTCTCGTCCTTTGTATAGGATCCAAGTTCTCCAATAAAGACTTTCAGGTGGGTGTAGGGGTCTCCCAATCCAGCGTATTTCTTAAAATTAGGAGTTCTAAATTTTTCAAGATAACGAGCCCCAGAGAATATACAAAGGTTTGAATAATTGACAATGCCAAATGCCCCAGTCCCTTTGATAGACCGAATGGTTTCTTCCATCTGCTATACTTTCTTCAGAATGTCACCAGCTTCCTGTTCTTTGTTTAAAATGGTGATTTCAGGGGTTTTGTTGGTTAGGTCCTAGTTTTATGGTCCAGGGATCTGAGTCTCTACCTTTCCGCTCTCTTGACTGCCACCACTACCACCAGGTGTTCCTAGTTCTGTGTGAGCTTAGGCTTGCTTCCCTTTAAGAGCTTTGCTCTATTCTCTCAGGAAACTGGCCAATTCAGCTATCTGATTCTTTAGTCCTTCAAACTCTTCCCTAGAGACAGGGGTGGATTCTGGCTGAGCACTAGAAGTCATGTTCGTGGGTGGACTTAGTGCTTTCGTAGACTTAGATCTAGTGACAGGACCAATTTTTTACTTACAACAAAACGTAGGCGTGTCAATTTCATGATGTAGGTAGGGATAGGATGCATGCCATGATGTATTTTTGTGGTTTTTAATCTTATCCTGCAAAACATAGTTTAGTTATTTTGATGACAGGATGTATATGACAAGGAATGTAAATTTTTATTATGATATTTACATTGTGTTCCTTTACATTGGAATTGAAAACCTGACATTGAATTTGAAAGAGGAAGGCATTAAGAAGCTTCCCATCTAATTTGGTTAATTAGAGGCTGGCCTATCTAGGCTACTCTCGCGACTTTTTGGCATGATGGTCCCCAGATCATCGCAATCTACTAGAGGAGAAATTAATCCGATCTTTTAACTGGAGCGAATCTGGGTGGTGCATTTTCATGAGCCCCCAGAGACTTAGTCATCCCCAGAGTCATAACTTATCACCGACGGAATTTTGCCTCCCGAAGGAGGAATCACACAACATACATTCACATACATCGTGCCTCATTCCATACATACATCATTATATCCTGAAGACTAATGACATATCCATTCAATTCCCAAGTTCTATTACCTTAAAATATTCATTCATTAAACATAATGATAATTACATTATTCTTATCATCTTACAAGTGTGACTTAACTAGTCACCATATCTACAGAATAGTTTTAATTAACTATTCTACAAGTCTTGGCTTGATCTTCATGCTTGTTCATAACATAAACAGTACTTCGTCTTGTGACGCTAATGGTACTCGCAACCATAGCATCTCACCATAGAAGGACATCGATCGGCTTAATCTTCACAAGGTCCTTTAATACATACTACCGTCGCTCGCTGAAAATATTTTTATTTCAAGCAAGTGTGAGCATTCAATTGCTCAGCAAGTCATAGCAGTTGAATAACAACCAAAACAAGAATCAAAATTCTTTTAAGACTTCAATACCTGAACAAAGGTTATGAAGCAGCTCGAATAATAGGAATACGTTCTGATTCCTATCATTTTAAAACATACATCACATTGGTTGTGTCATACTTTCGTTCTTCTACCTTTTTCATACATATCATGTCTGGCTAGAATCATTAGCACAGACTTAACAAGAATAGTTCATAAACAAACTGCATTCTTCCCCATTGAACAATTCAATCACAGAACAGTTCATCTCACAAAAATACCAAAGTGTTAACATTGTGACACAAGGCCTCATACATACTACCATCTTGTACAAATATCGCACATTTGCACATACGAAATACTTTGTCATGTTCAACATCTGAAAAAGTTAAGAAACTAACATTCATAATAAAGTATGAATGAAGTTAGGAAACTTGCATCAAGTAGAACTTGAACAAGGTTAAAAACTTGCCTTAGCGCTGCATACGGCTTACGTTATACCTTTCATCACAATCCCTATATAACACATAAGGAAAACACATACCAATTAGTCATATACTTGATTTATGCATTGGTTTAAATTTCACTTTACTTCTTATGGTTCGCGTTCTTGTAATCTAAGTTTACGTCCAACCCCCATATTCATTTCTTCTATTCTTTCAATAATATTATACTTAGCACACATCGAGTCTCTAACGGTGTTCAATATAGTACACTGAGTGATTTCCCACATACAACCAATAAAGTAGTTTTTCGTCTCGTCTACACTGTCTTTCACAGTGAGTTAGATCGGTTGCTAGTTCGTATTAACCGTCGCTCTCTGACGGAATCATTTGGCCCAAATACTATATCATGACCATTATAGACTACGATTGCATTACGATTTATACTTAACTTATCCGAACCATTATAACTATAATGTTCGTTAAGTTAATCCTCATTACATTTCTTACAACGTCCTGGTCCATATGACTCGGAACGTTATTCAAGTTATTACCATTAACTCGGCTTTTCAATGTTATACGTTCTTCTTCATTCTCTTATTACCATTCTTTACGGCTTATCATCATTCATATGTCATCAACCGACTCTCGTCGATCCTTGTTAGACACCACGATAAGCGAAACCTTATTCGGTTAGCTAGGTCCCACGTATTTCCACCGGATTCCCGTTATCGGACTCCGTATAGAAATTAAGTAAGTTTTGAAAGTAATGTCGACGTCAAAAAAAAATCCGCGGGTCGGGTCACAACCCGGATCTTTTTCTCTTCCTAAGTTATCTCTACCCTTACTCTTTTTATTGCAAAAAAGGTATTGAAGGATTTTTTAGGAAAAGGCCAACATGTATCATGTCGACAATTGAACGTTTTACAGAGTCGCCAGTTGGTAGTTTTGAAATAATTCTACCAACTCAACCGAGTTTTGTTTGAAAGAGGCCCAATTGCTGAACACTGTCGAAACTTGATCTTTAAAAAAAAGTTTTGATCTCGGGGGCTTGGTTAAGTGTGGGGAAGGTGTTAGGCACCCCACAACTCCCGTGTAAACACGGTACCGCATCTTTTCAATATTTCCCTTTTAAATCTGTAATGTGTGTGTGAATGCTGTTTGAAAATTTGGCCTATGTTTGATTGAAAGTATGTCTTATGCATCGTTGAACCTATATACGAAGGGTTTGATTTGCTTTGCAAAAAGTCTTTGATTTGATTTGTAAAAGTGTTTAATTTGATTTGCAAAAGCTTTTCTTTTTGAAAAGATTGTTTGAATGAGGTTTTGAAAGAAGGTTTTCAAACCCTTACGCTAACATAGTAATTGAAGCATATCGATACTTCAGTTTTATCTTTTCAGCCTTAAGGCT
The DNA here is from genome assembly GCA_020205555.1 of Panax stipuleanatus. Lineage (NCBI taxonomy): Eukaryota > Viridiplantae > Streptophyta > Magnoliopsida > Apiales > Araliaceae > Panax > Panax stipuleanatus. The sequence continues at coordinate 43,749,265 of CM035123.1, read as the reverse complement.
CAATTTGAATTGTGATTGTAGAGCTGCGAAGCATCCTCGACCACAACATATATACAAATGTCAGTCTCCTCATGGGCATGATAGCCATGAGAGGGACTCTGACACGACAAACCATATTTACACTATATTGAGACCTTAAATCCGGATAACCATTTTAAGGTCTTTTGTATGTACATTTTTACAGAAAAACTAGCAGGGTACATATGTAAAGTGGAGTTTGTCCATCGTGGGAATCAGATTCTGATCAGTTTGATCATGAATTCCACGATTCCTAGGCTCACATAGGGAGGCCAATAAACCTACATAGCTCAAATTTGTACATAAACGGATATATATCCAAATGTCGCTAGAACCGAGGATTCATTCAGTAAATCCTGGTTCGCACCTGGATGAAGCATCCCATTCCCACTAGATAACGATCTAAGGGCCGTGAGGTAGCCTTTATAACTGAAACTAGAAAAATGCTATATTTAAATAAATCTCAGCCATTCTAGCTTTCCGGTTCCGTCTGTACCAATTTTGAACCATTTAAAAGCTAGAGTTGGCGAGATTTAAATAAATCTAGTTCGCCCGCAGATATGTCAGTGCTGATTCATATAAAATGAATATTTAAAGCAACAATTTAATAAAAGTGAGTAAAGCAAATATATATATATATATATATATATAACTATATATAAAAGCTGTAATGGGCAATGGGTTTTCATGCCTGTGCCGGACTGAAATTGAAATATATATATATATATATATATATATATATATTTATAATAGCTTTATAAAAGCCATGGAATGATCCATGCTGGACAGAATTGAAATATATATAGAAAAGAAGTAAAAAGGGCTATGGGTTTTCACGCCTGTGCCCATACTGAAATTGAAATATATAGAAATGTAGTCAACCACGACTGGGAAGATAACCCAGTGGTGGTGAAGATTGCATGTATATAAAAAAAATAAAAAGGCCACAGAATGATCCAGGCCGAACTGAAATGTAAATATATACAGAAAAGTAGTCAACCAAGACTCGGAAGATAACCCAGTGATGGTGAATGGTGCAAAAATAGTATAAAGGCCACAGAATGATCCAGGCCGGACTATGATGCCCCCAAATCCGGATCCCAAGAACCTCGGACCTGGAACGTTATGGTACTTTATCTTCATACATATTCTATTAACTAATGTGGAATATATAAACATAAATTATTTATTTCACATGATTCTATAACATTTTCCAAGGTCTATTAACCTTAACTGAATACATACCTTTAAAAACTTAAAAGGTTCTCATATATGATTTACATCGGATAACTAATAGTTATAGATGCATAATAATCTACTCTTATAGTTTGCCTTTGCCTCTGTCTTTCTTAGAGCCTTCGTCTTAATCTGAAATTTGTTATCATGATATAGCAAGGGTGAGCAACTATTTTGCCCAGCAAGTTTAATTACAACAAGGATATATCATTATTGAAAGAAAGAATAAGCTTTCGAATTTTCAACAATATAATAATTGTTTAAAAACATAAATCTGAATTTTAATAAATGAATGACTGAATCAATAATGTTTAATGTCAATATGGACCATGAATAACTTTAACTGAACCTTGGGGTAATGAAGGTGATCAGCCTTTTATACCTGATAAACATATGCAACATGCACTAAGTGCGAATCAATAATCAATAGGGATGTGAATAATCAACAATAATGATTCATGAACATGCTTTGAAAATATAACTCAAGTTTAAGTTAGAGAACTTGCAATAAATGCAAATATTCAATAATAATCTTAGATATAGAATAATCAACAATAATTATCCACTACCATGATTGTTCAATAATAATTCGAGTTTGAGTTAGGGAACTTGCCTGTACCGTCGATTACTGCTACGCAATCTAATTTAATCACTAATACAAAGACCTATCATTAATAAGATTGATCTTTCAATTAGCAAAACATATTTTATCTCACAATACTATTACTTTATAAGTAAACTATCTAACATTTAAACACATAGTCAAATATTAGATAATACCTTAACACCATACGTATTCACAAGTCTAAACCTAGCACAAATTGAGTCTCTAATAGTATTCAGTACAATATGCTGAGTGGTTTGCCACAAACAACCAACAAATTAGTTTCCATCTCGTCTACACTATTTTCACGAGTTAGATCGGTTGCTAATTCGTATATACCTCCACTCCCTAAAGGAATCGTTTAGCCCAGCTACTATACATCAATCATTAAAGAGTACCATTGTATTACTTTAGATTTAACACTTATTCTTTTATTTATAAGTTCTTATTTATAACTAGTCAATCATATAACCAATTATAAATAAAACTCCTTGTACTATACATGAAATAATTTCAGCATTATAATTGCTTATAGAATGAATATTCATCAACTATATTTAAAATAAATTGAGCATTATAACTGCCTTATGAATATTCGACTATTCTATTTAAGATAATTTCAGTATTATAACTACTTATAACATGAATATTCTTACTAAATACTTGAAAAAAATCGGACATAGCAACTGCTTATAAAAGTATATTTTTTTTATTTTATAAGAGAAATAAATCGGACATTATAACTGTTTGTAAATAGGACTTTTGTACTATATACTTAAAATAATTTGGGCATTATAACTACTTGTAAAAGTATATTTTTACTAAATACATTAAGAAGAATAAAAATAATACCCACTAGAGGAAATACCTCTTGAAGTTGCATGCTTTAACTAATCCTTTACAGTCTTGAACCCTCACCAAAAACTTTCCTCTCTCTTTCTCTCTCTATAGCAACCGAAATCCTCCTCTCTCTCTAACTCTATTTTTCGTTTTGAAAAATGAAGAGAAATGGCTTGCTATTTATAGGAAAACATAGTTTCGATAATTGCACGTTAGGGGCTCAGTTTTTTACAATTTGCCCCCAGCTTATTACAGTTTGGTACTTAGGTTAATTATACTTTAGTACCTTATTAATTGCACTTTAGTCCCTCGGTGACATCATGATGACATCATCATAATGACATCATCATGATGACATTATCTTTGTGTTTCTTTAAGGATGATGTCATGCAGGCATCATGCTTGCATCATCTGTGTTTCTTTAATGATAATATCATGCTTGCATCATCTCTTCTCTGATTGGTTGCTTTAAGTTCACATGGATTGGAGGGTATTTTGGTCATTTCACAAATAATTTTAAGGGTAATTTGGTCATTTCACATATTTTTCTTTAAAAAATTTACCCTTTGGATTTGCTATTTTTAATTCTTTTTGGGCTTTCTAACTAATTTTTTGGGCTATGGCCCAATGCCTTATTTAGCTTACTAAAGGTCCAAAATGTCTTCTCTCCCATTGGGCTAAAGGATTGGGCTTTAACTAATTTCTCTTGGGCTTCCCAATTAATTCATTGGGCCATGAATTCCATATAGTTTAATACTTTTAATTTTTATCTTACCCTAATCATTTAGTTAGGGTTTCCATTCCCCTCCTTTGTAACTTAAATCCTTACTCAGGTATCTTTAATTTTTTATAACCCAATTAGACTTGTTTTTCTTAAGTTATAAAATTAATTAATTGAGATGTATAAAATAAATCTCTTATGATTAATATATATTTTTAAATACTAGCATTCTCTCATATTATAATCACTTAGGTTATTTAATTATCATACCTAATATATGTATTAGATTACATAACTTAATTCTTAATTCTCTTTATATACAAAATAAATGTATACACATTATATAATTTATATTTATTTAATCGCATACATAACTCACATAAGTCAAAATATATTCCACTAGTGTATGAACTTAATAGCCCTAATTGGCTTAATAAGTTATGACCAATAATCATACAAGATAATCTAATAGCTTGAGACATATTTCATAAATCTCTTAGATTAGGTCACTAGTATATAGTTAAAATACTAGGACAATTAAATAAAGATAACCCTTGAGGTTACTTAATTCAAATACCTAATTTCTATATTAGGTCACCAAACTTTATAGGTATCGTAGTACCTTATCTTTAATATTCCTTCAAGTACATATAGATTCATTTCTAGGTTTTATAAATTTTGTAACCCATATTTTTTTTTATTCTCATTCAAATAGTAAATCATATAAGTTTTTCTTAAAATTTTTTTTAATTAATCCTCAAATTCCCATCTAGGTTTTATTCTTTTAACCTTTATTTTAATCATTTAAGATCTTATAAATTTTCAGGTTGTCACATTCACCCCTTCTTCTACGAATTTCGTCCTCGAAATTACAGCCTACTATTCCCTACTCCTTTTGTTCACTAAAACTAGATTTTCAACTTAACCTTTATCTGATTTCATTCTCATTTAATGAGTACATACGGCTTCCTTCTATGAGGAACTATTCTATCATCACATTCTACCCAGACTTCTCTCTAAGGAGTTAAAAACTTTTTATATCATGTTGAGGGGTCATATAGACCATGAACTCTTAGGTTTAACGGTATTCACCAGTAACCAAATCTAGAACATGTTGCAGTAGGAATGTTTACAATCACGAAGAAGGTAAACTACCGATTCTGGTACCTTAGTTCTTAGAACGACAGTATGAATTCATCATATCCGCCTTTGGCGCAAAAATATTTCCCAATTTAGGGATGTTCATACTCAGCCTGGAGTCCGAATCAAAACAATATAGTTTGAGATAAATTCTCAAAGAGATACTTAAATTTTCATAAATATTTATCTAGCTGAATCAATTAGCTTAGACGTATATCAATAATTCGAACATCAATCGAAACATGTGTCTGGCCAAATTTAATTGGCACTTGACTTTTCTTTAAAATTCTGAAAATTATTTTATGACGTCATGATACCGCACTGTATTTACAGTCCATTTGAGGATTCCGTCATTTTGTGACTTTGTCATACTACAATATAGCATAGTGGGCTGACGATCTTTAGATCACATCCAACACTAGGTAAGACTATATAAATAACTCCATCGTTTTTATCATCTCTACACCAGGTTCAATGATGCATTAATGATATATAAAATATATTTTGATAACTCAAATAATTTTTTTGTCTAGCCGAAACAATTAGCATAGACTCTTCTTTAAATAGTTCAAAACCATTGAAAAATCATTTTTGGTGTTATCATGCTGAAACAGGTAACGATGTGTTAGTGGTTCGAAGTCCACTTCTACACAATTGTAAATATGTGTTGCTGATAACAAAAAAAATCATTTATATTTTTAAAGGCACATCAGTGCGAATTTAGCTTGATTCCAAAATTTTCAAAGTCTAGCACAACTAGAAGATTTGGAATACCTATGCTTCCATCATCAACTTCAATTCCTCTAATGATCAATTGCTTAATAATTTTATCTATTCTATCACCATTAAAACTTATAAATCCTACATTCTTCATCCATAACTCTTCTATACCCCAGTGTAGTTCATCAAACATATCACACATTATGAGTTCAAGAACTTTCCACAATAATATGAGTTTAGGAACTTGTCCTAGCAATACTAGTTCAAGAACCAATCAAGAACTGTCCATACGCTTAGGGGTTCAAAAATATATCATACGATTATGAGTCACAAACTTAACATAAATATGAGTTTTAAGAACTCGCACCTAATCTTATATTCTCTACTTATCCGTTATACACATGAGAAAAGAATCACCTTCTCAACATACATTTAGCGAATAGCACGACACCAAAATTTTAATGATTATCAATGTGATAAACTAAGTAGTCGTTAGACCAAGCACAAAACCCCCGCCCATACAAAGGTTTGTACAACTCAGCTATCACATAAGTCCTCAATTGAAATCTCACATGATCCTAAATTCTCTTTACTCAATAAGAATTTTATTTAATCCGTATCCCATCATCTACAACTCTTTCCTGAGTTTTCATAGTACAATTTTATAGTACAATAGTCGTACAACAATTCTGTTATATAGTTTTCAATCAAACAATTGATCATCTATACTCATATGACCTTATCAGATCACGTTGTGATCTCTTCTTATAATTGTGTTATATTACGATTCTTTCCTATCTTAGGATCGTTTTATTTTATGATCTTCGTATTTTAATAATAAATTTCCTGAATTCATCTCTTATCACTTAAACTCTATTTGAGTTTATTCTTTATCCTCATCTATGCGATTATAACCTAAGGTAACCCTACCTAAGGTTTATAACCTACAGCTCTGATACCAACCTGTGACGCCCCCAAATCCGGGTTCCAAGAACCTCGAACCTGGTACGTTACAGTACTTTATCTTCATACATATTCTATTAACTAATGCGGAATACATAAATATAAATTGTTTATTTCACATGATTCTATAACATTTTCCAAGGTCTATTAACCTTAACTGAATACACACCTTTAAAAACTTAAAAGGTTCTCAGATATGATTTTTATCGGATAACTAATAGTTATAGATTCATAATAATCTACTCTTGTAGTTTGTCTTTGCCTCTGTCTTTCTTCAAGCATTCGTCTTAATCTGAAATTTGTTATCATGATATAGCAAGGGTGAGCAACTATTTTGCCCAGCAAGTTTAAATACAACAAAGATATATCATTATTGAAAGAAAGAATAAGCTTTCGAATTTTCAACAATAAATTAATTGTGAAAGAACATAAATCAGAATTTCAATAAATGAATGACTGAATCTATAATAACCCAAGATTTTTGATATAATTAAATAAAAAATTTTGCATATAATTTTTTTTAATATTAATTTTATCAAAATAAATGTGGGAATATGTGCAAGGTAAAAAATGTGTATATGTGATAAATATATATTTATTTATTGCATGAATGATTTCAAATAAAATTTTTCGAAAAAGGAATTGTTGATTATTATAAATTATATTCTTATAATAAATTAATTTTGTAGTAAAAATATTTTATTATTTATTTTCCATGAAAATATGATTAATGTATTATTTAAATAATATATGAAATGATTCTTGGAATTACTGTAATAATTATTATTTTATTATATGAATTTATCAAGATTAGTTAAGTTAATTATTTTAACTTAACTTGTGACATCACAGATTTTTAAGAATTTATAAATGAGAATTTAATAAATAAAATTCTTATTTTAAGATGTTCGAGTACGTGTATGTGTATATGTGATATATATTGTGAGATATGTGATTTGGTGTGAAGAGAATTTAAATGTTAATTTTAATATTTATTGAAGAAAATAAATATTTTAATTGAATTATTTAGTGAGATTATGTGATTATTATGGAGTAATGTAATTAAGTGTAATATATTAATTAAATAAATATTTAATATTAATTGACGTAATGATTTTATGTTATAGTTCTAATTTAATTGGGATAACTAAACTAGATGAGTTATGTGATAAGTGTTACGTGAAATTATAACTAGCAAGTAATTATAATTATGTGATAATTTTATGTGATTAATTGATGTTGAACTTTTAATTAATTAAATTAATGTTAAGATTTAACTAATTAAAGGATAACATTAAGAATATGTGTTAAAAGATTTATTAAAAGAGTTAAAAGAGTTTTTAAAATCATTTTCCCAAGCAAGGTCCTTACTTTTGTTTTAAATTCGTTTTGCCAAACATGGCCTTAACTATTAAAACCTGTTTTTTTTATAAAAATAATGAGTTTTGCCAAACAAGCCTTAGGGCTTTTTAAACTCCAAAGGTTGTAACTTATATATATTAAATTCAATTATGGTGTTAATTGGTTATTTAATACCTAGCATTTATATATATTATATAACTATACATATAATATATATCCTATCAGTTCTATTTTATAATACTACGTTACTTAGTCTATTAGAAAGAATAGAGAAGGAAGAACAAGGGTTAGACAAAGATATAGACTAAGAAAAGAGAAGAGAGACAGAATAGAGAAATAACAAAGAAGAATTAGAGAAGAAGAGAAGGGAAGAAATGAAAGAAAAGAAGAACTTAAGGGAATCATCATCTTCTTCTTCAAACATCTAAGCAAAAAGGGTATTATTTCAATTCTCTTATATTTTTATATGTTTTCGTTATGTTATTCATGAGTATGAGTTCTTTGTTAAAGAAGTTTCCATGAAAATTGATGATTTTGTGTAAATAGGTAGGAATTTTGTTTACAAACTGTTTGTAATTGAATTGTATGCCACAAACAAGTTTTCAGAATTCAATTTGTTGTAAAAATGAGTTTTTATGGAAAACTTTTGTTCTTACAAAATTTTATATTTTGGCTAGTTTTAGAATGAAAAATTGAGGATTTCTTATGTGTTAATATGCCTATTTGGAGTTGTTATGATGCTATCTTCAATTATGAAAGTATTGCATGTATTGTGAATGGTATTGGTTGAGAATTTGATTCATAGAGAATTGGTTTTTTTAAAATAGCCTTTAAAACTATCAAATTGATGGTTTATGATGGGTTATTGTTTAAATTGAGCATGGGATATGTTAATATGTTAAAAATTGGAGTTATTGCAATTGGAATTACATGAATTGATTGAAAAACGAATTCGTAATAGCAATTTTTGTCAAGAACGTTTGATATTGTAGTTTTCTTCAAAAATCATAAAAATTTGTTTTTTTATTATGTGTTGTAAGGATTTTATATGTTATAATCATATTAAAGAGTCCAAAATTTTGTTGTTACAAAGTTTCATGTTCATCGTGATGAGAAAAATCGGATTCGGTGTGAAGAAATAAGCCAAATTGGCTTACTTCTCTGCCGTTCGCGAACTAGAAATTTCCACCAAAGGTGGGACCAGCCCCAGCGGGGTATTTGGCCTTGGGGGACCTGCCCCAGCGGGTAACCATGCTGTCCGGAGTTGTTTAAGTGTTGTAATGCAAAACTATTTTGACCTCCTGTAGTAAAACGACCATAACTTTTTCATACGAACTCCGATTGAGGAGATTCAAGATGATCCGGAACGATCACTAGTAGACCTACAACTTTTGTTTTTTGAACTTTTTTATTTGAGGTCGTTAGAATGGGGGTAAAATGGTCATCTTTGTAACTAATGCGTATTCGGAGGCAATCGGAGGGTGTCGGACATACACATACGCAAGTATAGTGCTGTCGAAGATAATAGATGTTGTTCTAAGTTATAAAACATGAATATTAGTAATTATAATGATGCTTAACATTAATAAATGATGTATTAGATAAGTTATATAAGCACACTAAGCATACACAAGAGAGACGAATTCGGCGTGTGACGAATGAACGTCGAAACGCCGTGACAACTGTTAATGTACGTAAAAAGTGTTTTAAGTCGAATGAAATGAGCATTATAAGATATGAAATGGGATTAATATAAAACCCATAAGTAGTCCTATCAAGACTTAAACACTTGATTGAATTTTGAATATTACTAAAAAAGAAATATAGTGAGATATAAGTTGAAAGTTAACAATCAAATTGAACATTTTGTATTAATAGTAGGAAGGGTTATGAGATGTAGATTAAAGTTTACATTACATCTACTATGCGTTGCTATGTGACTAATAGTTGATATGCATGATTATATAATTGTGTAGGGCACGTGAAGTGCAGATAGTTGTAAGCTGTTAATCTGTTATTGGTAAACAACGATCAAGGCAAGTCTTTCGGTTCCTATTTGTCTACGTGAACTTGATGAACTGTTTTAAATTTTATGATATATTATATATGTTGTAAGCGAGCATGATATGTTATACATGTTGTAATTGTGAAATATTAAAGTCAATTTATGACTACATTATTTTGGTTAAATAATGTTGATTGAGTAACGAACTCAATCTTTATATTTGTTATGTGAATTAAAGCATGTATGCCATGTTACTTTAATTATTATGATATTTATGTTGAGCATATTATTATGTGCTATGTAATGCATGAAAACTGTTAGAACTTGCTGACCTGTCGATGTAGCGCCCCCAAATTCGGGTCCCCAAAACCTCAGACCTGGTACGTTACGATACATCATTTCTATAACTATTGCGAAAGATATAAACATAAATTATTTATACCATAACTTATTACAACATAATCCCCAAGGTCTGTAACCTTAACTTAATACATGCCTTCAATATCCTATACGACATACCATGTCATTTGCATTCAATACTATTACAAGTTTAACCTGCATCCAAATCCAATTCTGGAGTTTGTCTTTGTCTTTGCCTGTATCCGAAGTTTCGTCTAAATCTGAAATGTTTATCATGATATAGCAAGGGTGAGCAACAAGTTTGCCCAGCAAGTTTAAGTTCAAATGAAGATATATCATGATTGAAAAGAATAATAAGTTGACAAACTTTCAATAATATAAATAATTGTAAAAGGATATAAATCAATTTTCATAACTAAATGACCGAGTCAATAATGAAGAATGGCCAACAATAAACATGAACAAATTTATCTGAACCAAATGGTAATGAAGGTGATCAGCCTTTCATACCTGATGAACATATGCAACATGCACTAAGTGCGAATCAATAATCAGTATAGATGTGAATAATTAACAATAATTATTCACGAACATGCTTTGAAATATAACTCAAAGTTGAGTTAGAGAAAAACTTGGCTGAATTGTTGATTACTGCTACGCAATCTAATTTAATCGCTTTATTGAAAAGACCTATCAGTTATAAGATTGATCTTTAAATTAGTATAACATACTTATCTCATAATACTATTACTTTAAAAGTAATCTATCTAACACTTAACCACATAGTCAAATATTAGATAACCTTAACACTATAAATATACACAAGTCTAAACCTAGCACACATCGAGTCTTTAATAATATTCAATACAGTATACTGAGTGGTTTCCCACAAACAACTAACAAATTAGCTTCTGTCTTATCTACACTGTTTTCACAACGAGTTAGATCAGTTACTAATTCGTAGATCCCTTTCCCATGTGAAGGAGTCGTTTAGCCCAGCTACTATACATTAACCATTAAAGGGTACGATTGCACTACCTTAGACTTAATACTTACTCGTTCATTTATAAGTTATTATTATAACTCGGTAAACTGTTTACTATTTCAACAAATCAACTTCCTCATTTCAGTAAACTGAAATCAATCTATCTTCTCTTCCAAACCTTATCAGTTTTCATTTCAGTAAGCTGAAACCAAACTGTCTTCTTAATATTTTCAGTTTCCATTTCAGCAACCCGAAATGTTCATTTCAGGAAGTTGAAATTCCTCTTTCACGAAAATACCAAAATAGCATATTATTTTTCTATCCTTTGGCCAATCATATATACATATAATCCATACACAAAAACAATTTTTTCTGAAAATTTTCAACTCCCTTAAATATTTTTCAAAAATCCATTTCTAGTTAATTCCTTAAGAAATTTGCTTCCTCGCGCTTAACTCCAGAAATTCCCAACTCTTGGCGAGATCTTACACATGTTATCGTGAGCCTCCAGTTTAAATTTCGTGGCCATCGGAGTTATACAACTCCGATTATAGCAATTTTTGTCGAAAAAATACAAATATTAAAATAGTCATAACTTGCTCAATTTATATCGGAATGAGCTCATTTTTGGACACAAGCTACTTTATAACATATATTGTATTGTCCCAAAAGATTGGAATTTGTTTCATTAAATAAGTGGACGAAACTACCTTTGGAAATCCTGGACAGCCTACTTTTTGGCTATTTTTAGTTTTGGCGTCCTTTGCTAATTTCAGTCCACACAAAAATCTGTAACTCCTTTTTCAGTGATTCCACTTGAAAATGTTAGAAGACTTAAAAATCTAACTTTAGAAATTGACCACACCCAAAAATTTGAAATAGAATAGGAGATATGGTCGTTTAAATTTCATACTTTGTTTTCTAAAAATCTGATTTTTTTCATACTTAGTGATTTTTAAGAAATCTTTCATATTCTCACCCATTAACCAACATAACCCATCATCAATCACCATAATACAAGCTAATACCAATTATATTCATGGATCTATCATGATCCATGATCTATTTCAACAATCTATCACAAAATCCAAACAAAACACAAGTAAAGTTAAGAAATATTAGGTTTTTTATTTTTGAAAAACTTATTTCCTATTTCCTGCTTTAGATCCAACTTTTGATCCTTAAAAGGATTAGATCCAAACATAAAACACTAATAAACATATAGATCTAAAGTTTTAACCTTAAGATCATAACTTTACCAAAAATTAAAACTCAAATCAAACTAAAAAGAAATTATACTACATAAATAGAAATCTTGTTATACCTTTGCTTGTTTCTCCTCTTCTTCTTCCTAAGATTAGATTAGGAAATTAAGAAACTTTGAAAACTTTTCCTTTCTCCTACCCTATAGTGGCCGAACACCCCCCCCCCCTTTCTCTCTCTTGTTTCTTGCTTTAGCTAAGTTAAGAAATGAATAAGATGAAAGAGAAAAGAAAGGAAACATTATTTGATCTTGGTGGATTTGTAGATATATTTGATATATCTAATCTTATCTCCCAACAACTCTCTCTCTCTTCTTATCATTGAAGTGGTTTCTTGCAAGTAAGAACAAATGTGTTGGCTTCTTAAAGTGGTTGACACCTAGCAAAGCAAGCTACCAACTAAAGCAAGCAATAATTACATCCATCTCCCTTTTCCCTTCCTTGTGCAATCTCTCCCTCTCTCTCTTGCAAATTTTGGCCCTAAGGCCCTTCTTGGGCTCAAATTTGTTTTACTTTAAAGGCCCAAATAGCTTACTTAAGGTCTAATAGGTCCCTTCCCCAATTGGGCTAAGTTTGGGCTACTCTTTTAATGTTTTGGGCTAGCAATTGTTCTTAATTTTACTTACTAATCAAAATATACTTAGGCTTTACCCATAAATAAATTGTGTCATCACTATACATGTCACATATATAATATATTGGGCTAGCTTAATAACTTAATTGCTATTAAATCAATTTAGCTACACGTCCAATGCTTAAATAAATAATTAGGCTACAAATTTAATTATTTGGGCTACAAATTTAATTCTTTGGGCCATAAAATCAACTTAGTTCCATACTCTCTAATTTTATTTCACCCTAATCATTTAGTTAGGGTTTCCATTCCCCTTCTTTGTAATTTAAATTCTTACTCATGTATCTTTAGTTTCATAACCCAGTTAGACTTGCTTTAATTAAGTTATAAAATTAATTATTTAAGATGTACAAAATAAATCTCTTAAGAGTATTTAATTACTCTACCTAACATATATATTAGGTTATATTTCTTTATTCTTATTCAAATAGTAAACCTTATAGGTTCTTCTTAAAAATTTTAAATCCTACAAAATCCTTCACAAAAATGTCAAATCCATACACTTATTTTCTGTCTAGGTCTATTATTTAACCTTAATTTAATCATTTAAGATTTTAATAACTTGTCTAAATTCTCGGGTTGTCACATTCACCCCTTCTTCTAAGAATTTTGTCCCCGAAATTTACGTTACACCTTACACCTTTCATACTCATCACCACATGCTACCCAAAACATCACTCACCAGAGTTAAATTTTTTAAATCATGCTGAGGAATCATATAGACTACGAACTTTTATTTTTAAAAAGCTTATACAGAAATTCATCAGCTAACCGTCATGACTTACGGACACAGAGGGTAATTAGCCCGTTATGCCCTGTACTTATTAAGTACTGCTGGTCGGAACAATTTTTCCCCGTTCCTCTTATTCGCCTTAGGCGCACAAAATTTTCCCAAATTTTGGGATGCTTACCTCAATCTTATAAGATTCCTCACCAAAACCATTTGGTTCGGGAAAATTTTCAAAGAAAGCTCAGAATTTTCATAAACGTTGGTCTAGCTGAATCAAATAGCTTAGACTTATACCAATAATTTAATTTCAATCGAAATATTTATGTATAGCCAAACCCCGTTGGCAATTAATTATAAAAAAATATTTTGAAAATGACGTCATGATACCGTACTGTATTTACAGACCGTTTGAGGATTCCGTCATTGTGTGACTTTGTTATAACACATCATACAATAGTGGGATAACAATTTTTAGATCGAATTCAACACTAAGTATTCCTGTATTTACAACTTCATCAACTTTTTATCATCTCTGCACCAGGTTACATGATGCATCAATGATAAATAAAACACATTTTGATATTTCAAATCATTGTCGTCTAGCCGAAACAATTAGCATAGACTATTCTTTAAATGGTTCAAAAATCATTGCAAATCAGTTTTATCATCTCAACAGGTAACGATGTGTCAGTGTCCCGAAGTCCACACATACACACTAGTCATCGGGATTTGAGAATAAAAATTCATTTTTAAAAGTCACATAATGCGTATTACCTTGATGTCAAAAATTTCGAAGTCTAGCATAGCTATAAGATTTAGAATACCTAAGCTTCCACTAATGATCCATTGCTTAACCAGTCTATCTATTCCTATTATCCTTAATACTCCATTCACACTTAATTATACTCAGTTCATCAAACTTACCACACGTTATGAGTTCAGGAACTTTCCACAATCATATGAGTTTAAGAACTTGTCTTAGACAGACCATTGGCGTCCATTCGCTGAGGGGTTCAAAAAATTTCATATAATTATGAGTCACAAACTTACCATAAGTATGAGTTTTAAGAACTCGCAACTTAACCTTATATCCTCTACCTATACTCTATCTATCTGTTATACACATGAGAAAAGAATCACCTTCTCAACATATATATAGCAAATAGCGCAACATAAATATTTCAATGATTATCACTATCAGAAACTAAGTGGTCGTCAAACCAAACACAATCCCCTGCCCATACAAAGAATTGGTCAACTCGGCCTCTAAACAATATAGGAAGCTAAACGATTTTTACACCAAGGACAAATTCCCTGCCCATACAAAGAATTGTTCAACTTAACCACTATATCTGTAAGACCCCAAATTTTATGAAATAAAAGTATTCAATTTTTCTATTTAGTAAATGGTTAAATTGATAAAAGTTTAAAGTTAAGGGTGATATATGTAAATTTTTCAAAATAAGCAAGTGGTTATAAAATATTCATTGTTGTCGGGGAATATTCGTTTGGTTGTGGAATATTCTTGTTGTCGGGGAATATTCGTACGACGGCGCAACTATTTGTGGGCCCCACAACAGAATTACTGTCGGATATAGAAAGCGACAGAAATAATCTTTTTATAAATAACGGTAAAACTGTTACAGTTAAACTGTTGAAATACCCGGTGATAAAAATACAGCAATACGCGTTGTGCACAGTAGCACACGGTATTGCACAGTATTTCGAATTATTGATTCTTACGTAAGAAGGCACTTACTCAATTATTGTTACAGTAATTACTGTTCAATATTTTATATTATTGATTCAATAATTGCATGCTATTTTCTTGGTTCAATAATTGCTACGTTGATATTTTATATCAATAATTGCTACCGTTGATATTTTGTATTATTGATTCAATAATTGTCACTGCACAGTATTTCACATTATCAACTCAATAATTCATATTATTTGAATAATATTATTAGATAGCATTATTGACAATGTCTAAGGAAGTTCTGTCTAGGAGGGGTTATTTAATTGCGCGCCAATAAGGAGAAATCCTTATCGGAAGGTCCCCTCTTTCCTGGGAACGACCTGGTTGTCAATATTGTAGTTCTGTAATATTATTTGTGAATAATTAATTATTAATTTATATGATAAGAAATATTTATTTTGTGGATATAAAAGAAGGAATTAGTGCTGATGTGTTTTTACCAGTATTTTGGTGTGAAAAATCATCCGTTTGTGGATTTCGACCATTTTCGGTGGGGAATTTGGAAGGATTAAAAAGCGTTGATTAATTGTGTGATGAGTAACATAACCATTAGAGGAAGTTATGGTGATATGTGGCATTTTGTAAGTTGGAACCCATAGGTCATCATCTAAGAGTCACTTTCGTAAATAGTAACTTAAATAGTTACTTGCCTCTTTGTTTTTTCAAGAGTTACTTGCCTCTTCGTTTTTTCAAGAGTTATTTGCCTCTTCGCAAATAGTAGTTGCCTCTTCAATATTACCAGGAGTCATTTTGGACATTCGTTAAAGCCAAGGGCCACTTTCAGTTCTTCTATAAATAGAAGTTCAATTATTCATTATTTCTCACCACCAATTCACCAAGTTATACAGAGAGAAGCTGTAGAGAGAGAATAAGAGAGAAAGAAGAAGATTATTCTGCTGCTATACTATTGCAGTATCCAAACTTCTACTAAGGTAAGGGGTATTATTTATTTTGTATTTGTAAGGGATGCTATTTTCTTTCGTAAATAATGTTATTCTTTTCAATATCATTATACCAAGATATTGGTATGGATTGTATTATGAAATTCTTACTTTTTTGTGTCGGGGGTACTATTCACGTATACGACACTATTAATGTATATGGCACTATTTACGTATACGGCACTATTTACGTATACGGTACTACTTACGAATACGTGATACTATGCACGGGGTACTATGCACAGGATACTATGCACGGGGTACTATTCATGGGGTACTATTCACGACAAAATTGGTTTTTTTTTCTAGCCAAATTATTGTTGATTTATGAATCTTACTTTTAAAATTAGGTCGATGTTTTGATCATATTGTTTTTATTATCATATATAACATTTTTATAATCCTGGTGATGAAATTTCTCTTTGACTTGAGTGTAAAGATGGGTAGATTATTGGTATGATCATGACTATAGATTCTCTTTGGCCAGTAGTGCAAAGCTGGATTGTTGACTGGTATGTTCATGACCATTGAATTTACAATTGAATATCTTTAGCTTAAGGGCAAAGGTGAATTGATCAACATGGTTATAATTATTGTTTATATAAATTCTGAAATGATTAGATATTTTTTTGAGATATGAATATCTTTGGCATGTAGTGCAAAGATGACCTATTGTTAAATATCTTTGGTCCGTAGTGCAAAGATGAACTATTGATGAATATCTTTGGCCTGTAGTGCAAAGATGAGCGGTTGATTTGTGAATATCTTTGGCCTGTAGTGCAAAGATGAATGATTAATTGTTGAACATCTTTGGCTTGTAATGCAAAGATGAATTGATTAGCATGATTATGAACAGGAACTGTGATTTGGTATAACCATGATCTTTGGTGTTTCAGGTAAAGACAGGTGATGAGAATTATCTTCGTCCTGAGTGCGAAGAGGAATTTATCAACATAATTATGATCATGAACTATTTACATGATTGTGGACAGAAACTATTAATTGATGTTATCAGGATAAAATATTGTTGGTGGACTTTTAACATGGAGAAGATAGTAGACATTATGGTCTATTTGACTCTTCTAATGGATTGCTCGTTCCGCTGCAACTATGGTAGAAAAGTTTTATCATCTACCATATGTTTAAATCTCTGATTTATTACTGATGAAAACTATTGATAATTTAATTATCTTTAGTCATGATATTCTTTACTGGGCTATTTGTGCTCACCCTTTTGCTTCACAATTCCTTTTAGGTAATAAGAGTATAGCGGGGTCGAGCGGGGATAACAGGGAAATAGAATAATGGTGTATAGCTGTTGTGGTTTTCCATAAAACAGTATGAGAAAAATTATATTGAGAATTTAAAATGTGTGTGTCGTATTTTATACGTCATTTAACCGTTGATTTTGGTGAACCAAATAGGCTGAGGTGAACCCAACTTTGGAAGGGTGTTTTGCCACTATCGTACAAGATGTCTAATGACATACGACTTCGTGTTATCATAAGACAGGGTTGTAACGACCCCAAAATTCCTACAATATAATTCTCTTCCTCGATCATTAGCAATACATCTTTAATCTATCTTTACATCATTATTCGATATTAAAATCACTAAAAATACAGAATATTTAAAATTTTTATAAACTTTCTTTCTATATTGCCCTGAATCGCAACCTTAACATTACAAATATTTGATTCAATTCTATTACATGAATCGCTACAACAAAAGGACTATACAAAGTCTTACATCACTAAGCAATATCCATTATACGTCGGATAGCTCAACTTACAACTTAACAATTAAGTTACAATGAAAACATCAACTACAATTTGAAATTTAACAAAATTAATATTCTTTATCATTGATCTCTATAAATCACTTAACACGTATCTTTACCTTGCATCCTTGACCTGCAAAAATGGTTATTTGCAAGAGTGAGCTCGACAGCTCAGCAAGATCGAACAGTTTTCATGCATCACATAGCACATAATTAACATGCTCAATATTAAAGTAACATGGCATATATGCTTTAATCACATAACAAATATAAAGATTGAGTTCCTTACTCAATCAACATTATTAAATCAATCAATGTAGTCATAAATTGACTTTAACATTTCATGCTTGCAACATATACAACATAGCATACTCTTTGCAATACAATTTAAAACAGTTCATAATATCATCAAGTTCACATAGAAAATAGGAACCGAAAGACTTGCCTTGATTGTTATTTACCAATAACAGTTTAACAGCTTACAGATATCTGCACTTCACGTGCCCTACACAATTATATAATCATTCACATAAACTATTAGTCACATAGCACAGCATATTAGTTGTAATGTAAACTTTACTCTACATCTCATAACCCTTCCTATTATCAATACACAATGTTCAACTTGATTGTGTTAACTATCGACTTATATTTCACTATATTTCTTTTTCGTAATATTCAAAATTTATTCAAGTGTTTAAATCTTGCTAGGACTAATTATTGGTTTTATACTAATCTCATTTTATATCTTATAATGTTCATTTCATTAGAATCGAAACACTATTTAAGTGTATTACCACATTACACGGCGATTCGACGTTTATACGTCACACGACTAACTCGCCTTTTTTGCATGTGTTTTGCATGCTCCTAGATTGGGTTACATTACTCTATAATGTTTCATTCTTATTAAAAACATAATATTAAACAAGGTCATACACACTCGTTGCGGCGTTGAAACGCTTGCACGTCCGTATGCCAAACTTGCCTATTCGAACGCCCAAACGACACGCATTTGCGCACGCTTAGCACGCCCAACCGAATTGTCTAATACTCAAGGGTTAATGCTAAGTATCATTATAATACCTCATAGTCATGTTATGAAAGTTAGAACATCATTTTTCATGGTCGGGACCATTACATGTGCTTACGTGCATGCCCGACGCCCCCCGATTACCTTCAAAAACACATCAGTCCCACAAATGACCATTTTGACCCTAGCTAACGACCACAAATTGAAAAACTTAAAGAGCGAAAGTTGTAGGTCTACTCGTGTTCGTTCTGGATCATCTTGAATCGCCTCAATCGGAGTTCATATGAAAACGTTATGGCTGTTTTACCAGAGGAGGTCAAAACAGTCCCGGGCTAACTTTTCCTCCCGGTGCAGCTGCGCCCCAAATAGCCTTGGGTGCAGCACAGCTGCGCCCCTGGCAGCGTGCTACGCGAAATTTTCCTCCAGTATGTTGTTCTGACGAATTTTCTAACCCTTTCCTCCTTCCAATCATCATAAATCAAGCTATACACATCCGATTGAGTCCGTTTTCGACTCTATGGATTCGTAATTCATAGAACTACACATCTACATGATAATTATAACACTTTAAAAACATTAACAATTCCTTTTAAGGGTTCCAATTCAATGTTCATGCTAATTTTTCATATTTTACACATATTTAGCGAATTCAATCACTACGAATTCGTTTTACATCCGTTTGGACTCGTTCAACTTGGGTTGTTTTTGTTTTTTTTCGAGTACTATCATAATACATCATCAATTTCAGATTTTCATCAAGAATTTATCATCAATTTTCATTCTAAAATTCAACCAAAACACATAAACCCATAAGAACACAATTTCTCCATTAGAAACTTGTTTTTACAATACTTTGATTTCTGAAAAATTGTTTATAGTATATATGTAAGGGATTACAACATTTATCAATTCATTCATAAAAACTCATGAACACGTTATGTATATATAATCATGTATATACCAATTTTCATAGAAGTTCAATTAACATAGAACTAACAATGAAAAATATAAAACAAACTCTTTAAAATACAAGGGTTCAAATCATACCCTTGATGCTTAGTGAGGAAGAAGAGGGTGAGGTTTAGCAATGACTCTCTCAAGGCCTTCCTCCTTTTCTCTTCTTTTTCTCTCTTCTTCTTCTTCTCTTTTCACTCCATCTTTCTCTGTGTTTTCTCTCTAACACAGACTAACCTTTTTCTTTGTTTTAGACTTAGGTTTAGAATAAGAATTAACGTAGTTTTTTTTTTACAAAACGTAAACTGATATCATATATATTATATGTATAACTATATAATATATATTTAACTCCCAATTAAATCATCATTTAATACCATAATTACATTTAATATATATAAGTTACAACATTTGGAATTTAAAAAGCCCTAAGGCTTGTTTGGCAAAACAAGTTATTTTAAAAATAGATTTTTAGTAGTTAAGGTCATGTTTGGATAAAACAGTTTTAAAACAAAAGTAAGGGCATTGTTTGGAAAAAATTATTTAAAAACTCTTTTCTTTATTTTAATAAATCCTTTTAACACATACTTTAATGTTACTCTTTAATTAATTAAATCTTAACATTCTAATTTAATTAATTAAAAGTCTAACATCAATTAAGCACATAAAATTGTCACATAATTATAATTAATTGCTAATTATAATTGCATGTAACACTCATCACATTACTCATCTAATTTAATTATCTCAATTCAATTAGAACTATAACATACAATCATTATATCAATTAAATTAAATACTAAATATTTATTTAATTAATATACTACACTTAATTACATTACTCCATAATAATCACATAATTATTTATTTAACTCAATAAATAATTCAATTAAAATATTTATTTACTCCAATAAATATTAAAATTAATATTTAAATTATCTTCACATAGATTCACATATTTCACCATATATGACACGTATTCACATACTTAAACTCAAAATATCAGATAATAAGAATTTTATTTATTAAATTCTCATTTATAAATTCTAAAAATCTGGGATGTCACATTCTTCTCTCCTTATAAGGATTCCGTCCTCGGAATCACCGAAACCCTACCTTACTCAGGTTTTTATCAAATTCTTTAAAAATATTTATCGTTGAATAACTTCAACACATTACATTAATATAGGTTTTATATTTCCTACTACATTAAGTTCTTCAACAAATTCTAGGTTTTATTTCGTAACCCTAAATTAAACACAATTATGTTTCAAATATTATATATTCTTTAACTCGTTCATTACTACATACTCTACTCATAGAATTCATATACTACATAATTCACCATCTATAATTATTCGGGTTATCACATTCACCCATTCTTCTAAGAATTTCGTCCTCGAAATTTTTATTAATCTTCATTCATTCAATCTATCAAAGTAGATTTTACGTTAATCTTATTCACTAACTTGTTGCGTTTAACAATTATTTCTTTCTAAGGAATATCCTTCTCGCTACATTCTCCTTCAGAATAATAAGAATCTTCCTCAATTGCTCAATAATTGGGAAGCGATATAAATAACCCAGGAATTTAAAAGATTCCAATAATGCTGAGTGGTCACAAGACCATGAACTTCTTTCTAGGTTTAATAGTGCTTCACCCCCGGTACTTCACACTATAAACCGCATTGGTACTCTTGGTGGCCAGCCTATCGTACCCATACGTTGGGCCCAAACGTAGTACATCGTAACGACTATATGCGTTACCTTCAGAACTATAGTCTCAGATAACATGTCCCCCCCTTTTATAGGGTTGTTCAACTCAGCTTCTTAACATTTGAATCCGCACCAAAATAATTTGGTTTGGCATAGTTTGACCAAGAACGCTCGAATTTCATAAACATCTTTCAACATTCGTCTAGCTGAATCAAGTTGCATAGACTTCTAGCAAAAATTCGGACATTAATCGAAATATATATATATATATATATATATATTTTAACCAACTCAATAAAATAATATATATATATATATATATATATATTTTCGTTTAAGGAAACTAAAAGTAAAAAAATCTTTTTTTTTAAAGAAAAGTAAAATAATAAGTAAATCTTTTCATAATATCCTGATACCGTACCGTAGTAATGATACGTTGAGGATTTCGTCATTACATGACGTCGTCATACTACATCATACCATAGTGGGCTGACGATCATACGATCACATCCAACACTAGGTTTAACTGCATTGATAACTTCCTCGATTATTTTTACACCATATCAAATGATGCATATGAAATACATTTTGAAGATTTAAAATCATTTTGTCCAGCTGAAGCAATTAGCATAGACATGTGAATAATAGCACTATTTTAAAAATTCATTGGTTCCATCATTGATCCAATGTTTTTCAAGAAAACAGAAGTGCAACATCAGCACGAAGTCAATAAATTTTGAAAATCTAGCAAAGCTAGGAGATTTAGAATATAAAACTTTCTCTATCAATATAACTCTTTACTCCATCATTACTTAATCATTCTATCAATCTTAAACAACATCAATGCTTTCTATATTATAAACTTTCTATACCCAGTATAATTCATCAGACTTACCACACTTTGGATGTTCAGGAACTTGCCACAATAATATGAGTTTAAGAACTTGTCCTAGCAATACGTAGTCAAAGAACTGATCAGAGACTGCCCATATGCTTAGGGGTTCAAAACATACATACGATTATGAGTCACGATCTTACCATAAGTATGAGTTTTAAGAACTCGCCTAACCTTAAGATCATCTAATGTAATCTTAATATCATCTAATCTAATCTCTATTGACTCTAACTATTAAATATGATATGAGAAAAGAATCACCTCTTCGCCATATATATATCGATAGCGTGACACCAACCTTCCAACGATTATCAATATGATAAGCCAAGTGTAAGCACAAAACGCTGCCCATACAGAGGTTTGTACAACTCAGCCACCACATGAGTCCTCAATTGAAAACCCACTTAACTCTATCTTACTTATAACATCTCGTTCTACACTCGATACAGACTTTCTGTATCTCATCATTTATAACTCCTCGTGAGTTAATCTCGTACTATATCATAGTACATTCTCGTTATAGCATCAAACTATAACTATTCAATCATTACAGACCATCTGTCTTTCAACTTAAAAGATATCACGTCGTGATCTTATTCTATAATCATCTCCCTTGTGATTCTTCCTTATCTCATTATCGTTTTGCTTTAAAACTTCTTATCTCTACCTATCATCATGTCATAACATGATTTCATTATGCTTTTAATCTTATAGACTTTGTCTATTCATCGTTATTCGTCATGTAGATCATTAGAGTTAGGCAACTCTTGGTTTTTATCTCTACATCTCTTCAAGATTCTTCTTTGAATCTTCTTGTTTATTAATCAATTCTCGTTCTTTAAGAATTTCTAATTCCATTCCTGTTGCTCAATATTTTATTCGTGTTTCATTCCCTGTTATTCTAATCTTCTTCTTATAACATTTCTAGGACTAAACTCATCCTATACTTCTACGTATGTGAAAAGAATCACCTTTTCATTATATGTAACTTAACTTAACTTCTCATTCTCTAAGGTCATAGCCTAAGGTACTCTTACCTAAGGTGTATAACCTACAGCTTTGATACCAACTGTAACGACCCCAAAATTCATACAATAATATTTTTCTTCTCGATCGTTAACAATACAACTTTAATCTCTCATTACATACTTATTCGATATTAAAAATCACTAAAAATGCGGAATATTTAAAACTTTTATAAACTTTCTTTCTATATTGCCCTGAATCACAACCTTTACATTACATCTCTTCGATTCAAATCTATTTCATGAATCGTTACAACAAAATGACTATACAAAGTCTTTCATAATAAAACAATATCCATCTACATTGGATAACTCTATTTATAACTCAGCAACATATTTCATTCAAAACATTAACTATAATTTGAAATTGAACATAACTAATATTCTTTAACATTGATCTTTATAAATCACTTAACACGTATCTTTACATTGCATCCTTGACCTGCAAAAATGGTTATTTGCAAGAGTGAGCTCGACAGCTCAGCAAGTTCTAACAGTTTTCATGCATCACGTATCACATAATAAACATGCTCAACATAAATCTCATAATAATTAAAGTAACATGGCATACATGCTTTAATTCACATAACAAATATAAAGATTGAGTTCCTTACTCAATTAACATTATTTAACCAAAACAGTGTAGTCATAAATTGACTTTAACATTTCATGATTACAACATGTATAACATATCATGCTCGCTTACAACATATATAACATATCATACAATTTAAAACAGTTCATCAAATTCACGTAGATAAGTAGGAACCGAAAGACTTGTCTGGCTCGTGGATTACCAATTACCGAAAAACTTCTTAATATAACCTGCTTCATGATCCTACATAACGTATCACCATAAGCATCAATTATTAGTCACTTAGCAACGCTTATCAAACGTCTAAGTAAATTCTAATCTACACTTTCTGATTTACACTTCGTAATTCTCTTCCATTCACTCGTTTGACACTCGTTGTCAAAACATATGTATAATTATTACATAGCTAATCTTCATTGTTAGTTAACCAATTAAGATTAACTCATACCTCAATAACTAATAAGTTAATAATTAATCACCACGTAATTTAATCACCTCACATAATCATATTACATTTCACATAATTAATCAATTATAATTATATCTTACGTCAATCAGATTACACTTCAAGTTAAACATCATTATATTTACTAACATTCATGTTTTATAACTTAGAACAACATCTATTATCGTCGACAGCACTATACTTGCGTATGTGCATGTCCGACGCCCTCTGATTGCCTCCGAATACGCATCAGTCACAAAGATGACCATTTTGGCCCTTTCTAACGACCTTAAATCAGAAAAGTTAAAAAATAAAAGTTGTAGGTCTACTCGTGCTCATTCCAGATTATCTTGAATCGCCTCAATCGGAGTTCGTATGAAAATGTTATGGCTATTTTAGTAACTAAGGTCAAAACAATTTCGTATTACAACAACTAAACCACCCCGGACAGCAAGGGTACCCGCTGGGGCCCGAAAAGAAAATAAAAAATCACAAAGGTTCGGATAATGAGGGAGGTTTTCATCACTTGTCCAAGGGCTGGTGGAGCGTTCTCGAACTGGTGGAGAAATAAGCCAATTTGGCTTATTCCTTCACACCGAATTCGATTTTTCCCAACATGAAAAACATGAAACATGTGACAAATAATATTTTAAGCTTATTAACATGCTCATAAAATAAAATTTTCATATAAACACATAATCACAACCAAGATTTCATGGAATTCGAAGAAAAACACAATTTTAAGCGTTCTTGACGAAAATTGCTACTACGAATTCATTTTTCATCCAATTCAAGTGATTCCAATTGTAATCACTTCTATTCTTAACATACTAACATAATAATTAATCAATTTTAACAATAACTCATAATCAACATCAATTTTAATAGTTTCAAAAGCTATTTTTCAGAAATTAGTTCACATAAAATCACTATGAATCCCGTTCTTCTTGTTTATCAAAATTCCATGAATTAAATTGTTAAAACAACCATATAACTCATATATAATCATGTTATATCACATATTACATATAACTTCATGCTTTTCTCAATTCTTTTGATAATTTAAGAACTATTTTCAAGATAACTTCATGATAAAACACTATGAACATGATTTCTCCATGTTCATCCTATCTTTGTGAATTAAAACACTTATACAACTATAAAAATTATATGTAAATATATATATATATATATATATATACACATATATATTTATATGTACATATCCCATACATATATCAAAATCAAGAGCTTTCACACCAAGACTTTACAAGAGAACTCTAAAACCATGAAAACATAGAAGAACATAGTTTAAAACTTATTTTTACAACAATTAATTTCTGAAAATCTTTCATGGTATACAATTACATATGGATACTGATAGTAGTGTGCATACAAGCCAATCATGTATGATGATAAAGCACGTACTTTGTAAACAATCTTATTTATTTATTAATGAAATATTCATTTATTAAAGGCATTTAATTATCTACATGTTGCTGTTTTTATAATATGTAAATAACCCATAGTTTTAAGCAATGCTTTTAGAATCATGATGATGATCATGCTAATGAGATCTAAATTCTTAGAAAGTTTTAAAACTTAAATAGTTCCCAATCGTGGGATTACTAAAAAGGGGATTAGTAAATCCGGATAGATTGGTACATATGTTGCTTGCTCATTGGATGAGGATGATTGATCTCATGATCATTTGTGTGGAGACACTAAAGCAAGTATGTAGGTGCTTATTGGAGAATAAGTTCACTGAACGTGATTCGCTATGGAATACCTAATGGAGTTTTACTCGCATGTCAATAGGAATTCCTAATGTGATAGTAGTACAAGTGATCCTTGGACTTGAGATCATTATAGTATCTTGTATGTAACAAATTATACTTTGACTTATTCCTTAAGACCTTTTAAGGCATATATAGGGTATGCTTGGGTATAATGAGTTACATATGGAGATAATGAATGATCAATAAAGAATCTACCACCTCTAGTAAAAGAGGAGATATGTCCTATGTGATTCGTTAAATGACAACCCAGGAATCCTTGGCCAAGGTAAAATGAAATTAGAAAGGAGTTTTTAATTTGCATTATTTGGAGTTGTGCATTTTCTAATCGAAATACATATAATTAAATAAAATAAGACTTGACAGTAAATCCATGTCTTATATTTAATTGGGACATTGTATGGTGGAAGGATTGAATTGTATGGTAACTATTAACTCACAGGTTCTTTTATGATTAATGTTGAAATCTATATTATCTGGAAAGTCGTTGATCGCTAGGGAGGCTTATCCCTATTGTAGAATAAATATTATTTATTTAAATAGATTATTAGTTTAATTTATTTATTTAAATAAGATTAAAATTGTTTTAATTGATTTATTCACAACCGGTTTAATATGGAGAACCTAAAGGGTCACACCATAAAAGGAAGAATAATTATTTAAGAAGGTAATGGCATAATCGTAATAATGCATTAAGTATAATTAATTTAATCTATGGTGATAGAATAAATTAAATAGCTTAATGTTTATTATTTAATATTTTGGAAATATTAAATATAAATTAATAAGAGGAGTCTTATTAATATTATTACAATTATTATTATTTTAATTTCTAAAGGAGTTTAGTAATTAATTTAATATTCAGTACTCTCATTTATTCCTAATAAGATTAGGAGACAAATTAATTAAATGAATTTAATTAATTATTCCCATGTGGTGGGAAGCCTAAATTAATTAAAGGAGTTTAATTAATTAAAAGAAATCCCATGTCTAATAGGATTAGAAGGGTTGACCAATGTCTATATAAGAGAAGTCTTATAATAGATATTAGATGATGCAATTCTAATTGTTGGAGAGTACTCTTTTTCTATAGAGGATAGAAAACTAAGCCAACCACCCTCCTTCTTGATAATTCATCTTCCTTGGTGGATCACCTCTAGAGGCCAAACACTTGGGTGGCTAACGTTGATCAAAGGAAGGAATCTAACCCGGAAATTCAAGGAGATCACGAAGAACAAGGAGTTGAACTAGTACCTGTGGAAGCTTCGTTCTACAAGGGTATGATTCCATAACTTTTTATTTATCTTTTTAAATTAATAATTTGCATAAAGGATGATCCGGGTAATGGTTTTGTAGAAATTTTTTAAACTCTGATATACCATGCTTCCGCTAATTTTTGCAATTTGATTGCGTCACGATTTCGTACAAACCCAACAGTGGCATCAGAGCCAAACCTTTATGCAATTATTAATTTGTTTTGATTTCATATACATATGGGTATGTATTTAGAATAATTTATTGGGCATAATTAATTGTATAAAATTAATTTTTTTTATAAGAAAAAAAAAAGAAAAAGAAAAAAGAAAAAAGGACGGAAAGAAATTTTTTTTTTCTCTCTCTTTTCCTGCTTTATCCGTGCTGTTTCAAAAAAAAAAAAAGGGCGAATTTGATAATTGGGAAATAGGATCCGTTTTTTTTAAAGCAATAGGCGGTTAATGCATGATTCCTATTATAACTATTATAATATATATATATATATATATATATATATATATATTTATATATCATGATTCCTTTTACAAAAGGATTCCTGCATGATTTTTTTTAAAAAAGGTGTAGTTATATATATAATATATATATATTATGTACTTCTGCAGAAAGTTCTTTTAAAAAGGGATGGTAATATAATATATATATATATATATATATATATATAATATTCTTAATAATTTTATAATTAAAATAAAGAGTTTATTTTAATCTTGAAATTGGATTTCATGCAATTTAAAATTGCCCATTAAATGATACTCATATATATATGGAATGTTTTAATTCATGAGATGGATATTTATTTATTTATATATATGGTGATATGTATGATAATAAATAGGGATTGATTATGGACTATTTAACCAATGTGATTGGATTTTATTTTAGTTGAATGCTTGAATGAATGGGTTTTATTAAATGGGGTCTGCGTACCTCGTCTTCTCTAATTTTTTTTTCTTGATGTAAAATTCTATCTCCCTCCTATGTACTTCCCCTTGACTGTTGATCAAGGTTTCTATTTAAATTAAATAGTTTAATGTAATAGAAATAGTTAGAATTATCTTTAAAAATTAGAGACCAAGGAGCAAGGAGCGCGTGAAGACCCGTTTGTATGGAGCTCGGGTTTAAATGTAATAGTTACGTTTAAATTTAAATTCTTGCACCCCTAGGTTTGACCTTTTGGTTCACTTGGTGAACCAAACTAGAATAAAAGTCCATAATCAATCCGGGTAGAATATAGTATTCTATATTGCATGCTAAATATTATATATATTATATTTTATGCAAACATGCTTCGCATGTTTAATAAAATGACGCGTATTTTATATATATATATATGTGCATGCGCGCTAAACAAGATGAGACAAATAATAACAAACCCCTCAAAGAAATAATATTAAGTCTGAAGCGTTCAAATGATATTTGGAATATCGAACGTCGCCTTCTAGCATGATTAATTAATAGAGTATTAAATATTTAATATGAGTTTGTTGTGCTATCCACAAGGCGAGTATTGAGTATTTAAGATGTTAATTAATCACATTTGATGCTTATCAAGAAAATTGAACGATCTAGTTTTGTTGTGCTATCCACAAGGACGAACATTTTTCCTTTTTGAATTTATGGAAGTGCTAGGCTGGACTTAACTTAAATTATTTTAGTTCGGATGTGCACACACTTGACCATTATGATTTAAGAGGCAAAATAAAAGGAATTACATGGTGATGTAATTGACAAGAGTTGTCTACCTATTTATTTGTATATCGCTTGTTGTGCTATCCACAAGGTTATATACATTTGAAATGGGATCCTTATTCTCACTAGCAAATCTTTAATTAGATGTTGCCGAACTATATAAGTGAGGGTAATATAGTTTGATGAAAATAGTGGGAGATACCAATTTAAAATAAAGACCTAAATTTATTTTGGTATGCAAAGTTAATAAAATGAATGTTTGCTAAAATGTTGTTTTCTTTCACATGCAGAATTTTAAAAATGTCTAAATCACTAATCTCACTACGAAGCATACTTGATGCAAACAAGCTTACCGGGCCAAATTATGAGGACTGGCTAAGAAATCTGAGAATTGTTCTCACTGCTGAAAAGATTTCTTATGTCCTAAATTCAACTGTCCCTGAATCTGTTTCAGAAACAGCCTCTGAGGAAGAGATTGCCACTTTCAATAAGTGGCAAGATGATGCATCTGTGGCTCAATACATCATGCTCGCATCCATGAATAACGAGCTTCAGCGTCAGCACGTAAATATGGATGCTCCTGCTATGCTGCTTCACCTCAAGGAGTTGTATGGTGAACAGAGTAGGACTGCTAGATATGAGATATCTAAGGAGCTCTTCCGATCTCGGATGACCGAGGGTACGGCCGTCGAGACTCATGTCCTGAAAGTGATCAATTTGATTGAACACCTTGGACAGCTTGGGTTCGTCATGGATGGGGAGTTGAGTCAAGACTTGGTCTTGCAGTCACTCCCTGAGACCTTCTCGCAGTTTGTGGTTAATTTTCACATGAATAAGCTAGATGTCAGCTTGCCTGAGCTGCTTAACATGCTGAAAACTGCAGAAGGTCACTTCCCATCCAAGAAGAACCATGTCTTGATGGTGGATTCTTCCAATAAAAGGAAGAGGCCCAATGTATCTTCTGAAAAGAAGAAATCCAAGAAGGCTAAGGGAAAGGGGAAAGAAAAGGAACAAAAGAAACTTGAACCAGCTAAAGGAATGTGCTTTCATTGTAACAAGCCGGGACATTGGAAAAGGAACTGCAAGAAGTATCTAGCAGAGAAGAAGCTTAGAGAAGCTTCGACTTCCAATCAAGGTTTGTTTATGATTGAAATTAATTTTTCTGAAAGTCATAATTCTACTTGGGTATTGGATACCGGCTGTGGTTCTCACATATGTAATACTGTGCAGGGACTGGTCAGAAGTAGAAAGCTGAACAATGATGAGGTGATCCTACGAGTAGGGAATGGAGTAAAGGTTGCTGCATTAGCTGTAGGAACTTATTATTTAGCAATGCCTTCGGGCAAGTCCATTTATCTTAATAATTGTTATTATGTTCCGAATATTATTAAAAACATTATTTCAATTTCTGTATTAGATATGGAAGGATTTAACGTTGTTATAAAGAACAATAGTTGTTCTATTTATAAAGACGATGTTTTATATGGTATTGGAAATTTGCGAAATGGACTTTATACACTTGACTTACAAGAAAATATATTTCAAATTGAACAAACTAAGAAAAGGAAAAGAGATGATATTAATTATACCTACATGTGGCACTGTAGACTCGGTCATATCAATGAAACAAGATTATCCAAGTTGCATAAAGATGGGCTCCTCGAGCTATCCGATTATGAATCATATCCAACTTGTGAATCTTGTCTCATGGGTAAAATGACTAAATCTCCTTTTAGTGGAAGAGGAGAAAGAGTTACAGAGTTGTTGGCATTGATTCACACAGACGTTTGTGGGCCTATGACAACAAGTGCACGGGGTGGGTATTCTTATTTTATTACTTTCACTGATGATCACTCAAGATTTGGATATGTGTATTTAATGAAATACAAGTCAGAATCATTTGAAAAGTTCAAAGAGTTCAGAAGTGAAGTAGAGAAACAAACGGGCAAGAGTATAAAGATACTTCGATCAGATCGAGGCGGAGAATACTTAAGCGGTGAGTTTCTCAATTGTCTCAAAGAAAATGGTATAATCTCACAATGGACTCCTCCAGGTACACCACAGTTAAATGGAGTATCTGAAAGGAGAAATCGAACACTGTTAGACATGGTTCGATCCATGATGAGTTTTACCGACCTTCCAATTTCCTTCTGGGGATATGCCCTAGAAACGGCTGCATACCTACTTAACAAGGTACCTACCAAATCCGCCCCAAAGACTCCATATGAGATGTGGAAGGGGAGGAAACCAAATCTTAAGCATGTTAAGACTTGGGGTTGTCCAGCTTATGTCAAAAAATTTGAACATGATAAGCTATAGACTAAATCCGAAAAGTGTAGATTTGTGGGATACCCTAAAGAAACTGTAGGGTATTATTTCTATCATCTAACTGATCAAAAGGTGTTTGTTGCGAAACATGCTGCCTTCTTGGAAAAGGAGTTTATCCATGAAGGGGTCAGTGGGAGTAAGATATATCTTGAAGAAGTTCAAGAACCACAAATTACCATGGATCAAAGTCAGGTACCTGACCAAGTAGAAGAACCTACTATACCACACCCTGTTCGTAAATCTGGGAGAGTACCGAAGATACCTGAGAGGTATGGATTCGTTATAGAGGATGACGATGAGGTACACATCATGAATGATGATGATCCATTGAATTACGAACAGGCTATGAGTAATAAAGACTCAGGGAAATGGCTTGAAGCCATGAAATCCGAAATGGACTCCATGTATGAAAACAAAGTATGGACTTTGATTTCACCACCTGAAGGCATTAAGCCTATTGGGTGTAAATGGGTCTTTAAAAGAAAGACTGGAGCGGACGGCAAGGTGGAGACCTATAAGGCCCGACTGGTTGCAAAAGGTTTCAAACAAAAACAAGGAGTTGATTATGATGAAACCTTTTCACCAGTAGCTATGGTCAAGTCCATTCGAATTTTACTTGCGATTGCAGCTTATAACGACTATGAGATCTGGCAGATGGACGTGAAAACGGCCTTCCTCAATGGGAAACTTGAGGAGGATGTGTATATGACACAGCCAGAGGGATTTGTTTCAAAAGTTGGAATAAATCAAGTCTGTAAGCTGCAACGATCCATTTATGGATTAAAGCAAGCTTCTCGTAGATGGAACATTCGTTTTGATGAGACAATCAAAGAGTTTGATTTTATCAAAAATGACGATGAACCATGTGTGTACAAGAAGGTTAGTGGGAGCGCAATTTCATTCCTTGTATTATATGTTGATGATATATTACTGATAGGGAATGACATTCCTATGCTACAATCGATTAAAATCTGGTTATCTAAACACTTCTCCATGAAGGACTTGGGAGAAGCATCCTATATTTTGGGGATAAAGATCTATAGAGATAGATCTAAAAGGATGCTTGGTTTATCCCAAGGAACGTACATTGATGCAATGCTAAAGAGATTTAGCATGGAAGATTCCAAAAGAGGTCTCATGCCGATGAGCCATGGAATACATCTCTCCAAGAAACAGGCCCCAAAGACACCTGAGGAGAGAGACCGTATGAGTAAGATCCCTTATGCTTCTGCAATAGGATCTATCATGTACGGTATGATATGTACTAGACCGGATGTTTCTCATTCACTTAGTGTAACGAGCAGATACCAGTCGAATCCAGGAGAAGAGCACTGGAAGGCAGTGAAGAATATCCTAAAATACTTGAGAAGAACTAAGGATATTTTTCTTGTCTACGGTGGGTCTGAATTAAAACTCGAGGGCTTCACAGACTCAAGTTTTCAAACGGACCAAGATGACAGTAAATCTATTTCGGGGTATGTTTTTACCTTGAACGGAGGCGCAGTGAGTTGGAAGAGTTCCAAGCAGCAAACAGTTGCTGATTCAGTGACAGAGGCAGAGTATATAGTTGCAAGTGAAGCTGCAAAGGAAGCTATTTGGATGAAGAAGTTCATAACTGAACTTGGTGTGGTTCCTAGCATTGGAGAAGCAGTTCCCGTTTACTGTGACAACACAGGAGCAGTTGCACAGGCTAAGGAACCGAGGTCTCATCAGAAATCTAAACACGTGTTGCGGCGATTTCATTTGATCAGGGAGATCATTGAAAGAGGAGACGTCACCTTGGAGCGTGTAGACTCTCAAGACAACATTGCAGATCCATTTACTAAAGCTTTAACACAACAGCAGTTTGATCGTCACTTAGAGAAGATGGGTAAGAGATACCATGGCGATTGGCTTTAGTGCAAGTGGGAGATTGATAGTAGTGTGCATACAAGCCAATCATGTATGATGATAAAGCACGTACTTTGTAAACAATCTTATTTATTTATTAATGAAATATTCATTTATTAAAGGCATTTAATTATCTACATGTTGCTATTTTTATAATATGTAAATAACCCATAGTTTTAAGCAATGCTTTTAGAATCATGATGATGATCATGCTAATGAGATCTAAATTCTTAGAAAGTTTTAAAACTTAAATAGTTCCCAATCGTGGGATTACTAAAAAGGGGATTAGTAAATCCGGATAGATTGGTACATATGTTGCTTGCTCATTGGATGAGGATGATTGATCTCATGATCATTTGTGTGGAGACACTAAAGCAAGTATGTAGGTGCTTATTGGAGAATAAGTTCACTGAACGTGATTCGCTATGGAATACCTAATGGAGTTTTACTCGCATGTCAATAGGAATTCCTAATGTGATAGTAGTACAAGTGATCCTTGGACTTGAGATCATCATAGTATCTTGTATGTAACAAATTATACTTTGACTTATTCCTTAAGACCTTTTAAGGCATATATAGGGTATGCTTGGGTATAATGAGTTACATATGGAGATAATGAATGATCAATAAAGAATCTACCACCTCTAGTAAAAGAGGAGATATGTCCTATGTGATTCGTTAAATGACAACCCAGGAATCCTTGGCCAAGGTAAAATGAAATTAGAAAGGAGTTTTTAATTTGCATTATTTGGAGTTGTGCATTTTCTAATCGAAATACATATAATTAAATAAAATAAGACTTGACAGTAAATCCATGTCTTATATTTAATTGGAACATTGTATGGTGGAAGGATTGAATTGTATGGTAACTATTAACTCACAGGTTCTTTTATGATTAATGTTGAAATCTATATTATCTGGAAAGTCGTTGATCGCTAGGGAGGCTTATCCCTATTGTAGAATAAATATTATTTATTTAAATAGATTATTAGTTTAATTTATTTATTTAAATAAGATTAAAATTGTTTTAATTGATTTATTCACAACCGGTTTAATATGGAGAACCTAAAGGGTCACACCATAAAAGGAAGAATAATTATTTAAGAAGGTAATGGCATAATCGTAATAATGCATTAAGTATAATTAATTTAATCTATGGTGATAGAATAAATTAAATAGCTTAATGTTTATTATTTAATATTTTGGAAATATTAAATATAAATTAATAAGAGGAGTCTTATTAATATTATTACAATTATTATTATTTTAATTTCTAAAGGAGTTTAGTAATTAATTTAATATTCAGTACTCTCATTTATTCCTAATAAGATTAGGAGACAAATTAATTAAATGAATTTAATTAATTATTCCCATGTGGTGGGAAGCCTAAATTAATTAAAGGAGTTTAATTAATTAAAAGAAATCCCATGTCTAATAGGATTAGAAGGGTTGACCAATGTCTATATAAGAGAAGTCTTATAATAGATATTAGATGATGCAATTCTAATTGTTGGAGAGTACTCTTTTTCTATAGAGGATAGAAAACTAAGCCAACCACCCTCCTTCTTGATAATTCATCTTCCTTGGTGGATCACCTCTAGAGGCCAAACACTTGGGTGGCTAACGTTGATCAAAGGAAGGAATCTAACCCGGAAATTCAAGGAGATCACGAAGAACAAGGAGTTGAACTAGTACATGTGGAAGCTTCGTTCTACAAGGGTATGATTCCATAACTTTTTATTTATCTTTTTAAATTAATAATTTGCATAAAGGATGATCCGGGTAATGGTTTTGTAGAAATTTTTTAAACTCTGATATACCATGCTTCCGCTAATTTTTGCAATTTGATTGCGTCACGATTTCGTACAAACCCAACAAATACCACATATACATATAAGATTCATGATTATACAAGTTCATGAAAACCTAATTTGACAAAAACTAAATACAAAACATCTTAATTGAGTATAAGAGTTAGTATGCTACCTTTCTAGGTTAAATTAGGAGAAAAGATGGAGATGATGAAAGCTTTTCTTTTGGTTTCTCAAGGTTTCCCTTCTTCTTCTTCCTCTTCTTCTTCTCTGTATTCTCTCTTCTTCTCTTAGACTTAGGCCTTTTAGAAAAACTAACGTACTAACTCTTTTAACTTAATGTATATTGTATATACATATGATATATAACTTATATTACATAATGACTCTATAATAATTATAATAAATACAATTATTACAATTAAAATATAGGTTACAACATTTAGAATTTAAAAAGCCCCAAGGCTTGTTTGGCAAAACAACATTAATTTAAAAAAAAGGTTTTTAGTAGTTAAGGCCTTATTTGGGTAAAACAGGTTTAAAACAAAAGTAAGGCCTTGTTTGGAAAAATGGTTTTAAAAATTCTTTTTTTAACAAATCCTTAACACATATTCTTGATGTTACACTTCTAATTAATTAAATCTTAACATTCTAATTTAATTAATTAAAAGTTTAACATCACTTAATCACATAAAATTAACACATTATAATTACTCACTAATTATAACTTCGTGTAACAATTACCACATAACTTCATCTAATTTAATTATCTCAACTAAATTAGAACTATAACATAAAATCATTATATATTAATTAAATTAAATACTAAATATTCATTTAATTAACATATAACACTTAATTAAATTACTCCATAATAATCACATAATTATTTATTTAACTCAATAAATAATTCAATTAAAATATTTATTTACTTTAATAAATATTAAAATTAACATTTAAATTATCTTCACATATTTCACCATATATGACACGTATTCACATACTCAAACTCAAAACATCAGATAATAAGAATTTTATTTATTAAATTCTCATTTATAAATTCTAAAAATTCTGGGATGTCACAAGTTAGATCGGTTACTAATTCGTAGATCCCTTCCCCATATGAAGGAGTCGTTTAGTCCAGCTACTATACATTAACCATTAAAGGGTACGATTGCACTACCTTAGATGTAATACTTACTCGTTAATTTATAAGTTATTATTATAACTCGATAAACTGTTTACTATTTCAACAAATCAACTTCCTCATTTCAATAAACTGAAATCAATCAATCTTCTCTTCCAAACCATATCAATTTTCATTTCAGCAAGCTGAAACCAAACTGTCTTCCTAACATTTTTAGTTTCCATTTCAGCAACCCTGAAATGTTCATTTCAGGAAGTTAAAATTCCTTTTTCACGAAAATACCAAAACAACATATTTTTTTCCTATTCTTTGGCCAATCATATATATATAATCCATACATAGAAACAATTTTTCTGAAAATTTTCAACTCCCTTAAATATTTTTCAAAATTCCATTTCTAGTTAATTTCTTAAGAAATTTGCTACCTCACGCTTAATTCCAGAAATTCCCAACTCTTGGCGGGATCTTACACATGTAATCGTGAACCTCCAGTTTAAATTTCGTGGCCATCGGAGTTATATAACTCCGGTTATAGCGATTTTCGTCTGAAAAATGCAAATATTAAAATAGTCATAACTTGCTCAATTTAAGTCGGAATGAGCTCATTTTTGGACACAAACTACTTTATAACATATATTTTAATGTCATAATATATTGGAATTTATTTCATTAAATAAGTGGATGAAACTGCCCTTGGAAATCCCGGACAGCCTACTTTGTGATTATTTTCAATTTTGGCGTCCTTTGCTAATTTTAGTCCACACGAAAATCTGTAACACCTTTTTCAGTGATTTCACTTGAAAAAGTTAGAAGACTTATAAATCTAACTCCAGAAATTGACCACACCCAAAAATGTGAAACAGAATAGGAGATATGGTCGTTTAAATTTCATACTTCGTTTTATAAAAATCTGATTTTTTCATACTTAGTGATTTTTAAGAAATCTTCCATATTCTCACCCATTAACCAACATAACCCATCATCAATCACCATAATACAAACTAATACCAAATATATTCATGGATCTATCATGATCCATGATCTATTTCAACAATCTATCACAAAATCCAAATAAAACACAAGTAAAGTTAAGAAATATTAGGTTTTTTACTTTTGAAAAACTTATTTCCTATTTTCTGCTTTAGATCCAACTTTTGATCCTTAAAAGGGTTAGATCCAAACATGAAACACTAATAAACATATAGATCTAAAGTTTTAACCTTAAGATCATAACTTTACCAAAAATCAAAACTCAAATGAAACCAAAAAGAAATTATACTACATAAATAGAAATCTTGTTATACCTTTGCTTGTTTCTCCTCTTCTTCTTCCTAAGATTAGATTAGGAAATTAAGAAACTTTGAAAACTTTTCCTTTCTCCTACCCTATAGTGGCCGAACACCACCCCCCCTTCTCTCTCTTGTTTCTTGCTTTAGCTAAGTTAAGAAATGAATAAAATGAAAGAGAAAAGAAAGGAAACATTATTTGATCTTGGTGGATTTGTAGATATATTTGATATATCTAATCTTATCTCCCAACAACTCTCTCTCTCTCTCCTTATCATTGAACTGGTTTCTTGCAAGTGAGAACAAATGTGTTGGCTTTTTAAAGTGGTTGACACCTAGCAAAGCAAGCTACCAACTAAAGCAAGCAATCATTACATCCATCTCCCTTTTCCCTTCCTTGTGCAATCTCTCCCTCTCTCTCTTGCAAATTTCGGCCCTAAAGCCCTTCTTGGGCTCAAATTTGTTTTACTTTAAACGCCCAAATAGCTTACTTAAGGTCTAATAGGCCCCTTCCCCCATTGGGCTAAGTTTGGGCTACTCTTTTAATGTTTTCGGCTAGCAATTTTTTTTAATTTTACTTACTAATCAAAATATACTTAGGCTTCACCCATAAATAAATTATGTCATCACTATACATGTCCCATATATAATATATTGGGCTAGCTTAATAACTTAATTGCTATTAAATCAATTTAACTACACTTCCAATGCTTAAATAAATAATTGGGCTACAAATTTAATTCTTTGGGCCATAAAATCAACTTAGTTCCATAATCTCTAATTTTATCTCACCCTAATCATTTAGTTAGGATTTTCATTCCCCTTCTTTGTAATTTAAATCCTTACTCATGTATCTTTAGTTTTATAACCCAGTTAGACTTGCTTTACTTAAGTTATAAAATCAATTATTTAAGATGTACAAAATAAATCTCTTAGAGTATTTAATTACTCTACCTAACATATATATTAGGTTATATTTCTTTATTCTTATTCAAATAGTAAATCTTATAGGTTCTTCTTAAAAAATTTAAATCCTCCAAAATCCTTCACAAAAATGTCAAATCCATACACTTATTTTCTGTCTAGGTCTATTATTTAACCTTAATTTAATCATTTAAGATTTTAATAACTTGTCTAAATTCTCGGGTTGTCACAGTCGAGCTCACTCTTGCAAATAATAATTTTTGCAGGTCGAGATTTCAAGGTAAGGATACGTGCTAAGTGAATTATAGAGATCCATATTCACGAAGAATACTTATGTTTTATGAGAAATGTATTTAATGTTTTGAATGTAACATGTTGTTGAATTATAAGTGGAGTTACCCAATGTATATGGATATTGCTTTATGATGTAAGACTTTGTATAGTCATTTTGTGGTGACGATTCATGATATAGATTTGAATCAAAGAGATGTAATGTAAAGGTTGTGATTCAGGGCAATATAAGAAAGAAGTTTATAAAAGTTTTAAATATTCTGCATTTTTAGTGATTTTAATATCTAATAATGATATAAAGATAGATTAAAGTTGTATTGTTAACGATCGGGAAGGAGAATATTATTGTATGAATTTTGGGGTTGTTACAGTTGGTATCAAAACTGATAGGTTATACTCCTTAGGTAAGAGTACCTTAGACTACGACCTTAGAGAATAAGAAGTTAAGTTTAAGTTACGTATAACGAAAAGGTGATTCTTTTCATATACGTAGAAGTGTAGGATGTGTGAAGTCCTAGCAATGTTATAAGAAGAAGATTAGAATGGCGCGGAATAAAACCCAAATAAAATATTGAGCAATATGAATAAAGCTAGAAAATTCTTAAAGAAAGAGTTAATAAATAAACAAGAAGATTCAAAGAAGAATCTTGAAGATATATAGAGATAAGAATCAGGAGTTGCCTAACTCCAATAAAAAAAGATGATGAATAACGATGAATAGACAAAGTCTATAAGATTAAAAGCATAAATGAAATCATAGTATAATATGATGAGAGGTAAGATAAGAAGTTTTTAAAACAAAACGATAATGAGATAAGAAAAGAATCATAAGAAGATGATTATAGAATAAGATCACAACGTGATCTTTTAAAGTTGAAAGACAGATGGTCTGTAATGATTGAATAGTTATAGTTTGAGACTATAACGAGAATGTACTATGATATAGTACGAGATAAACTCACGAGGAGTTATAAATGATGAGATATAGAAG
This sequence comes from Panax stipuleanatus, assembly GCA_020205555.1. Taxonomy (NCBI): domain Eukaryota; kingdom Viridiplantae; phylum Streptophyta; class Magnoliopsida; order Apiales; family Araliaceae; genus Panax; species Panax stipuleanatus. Next base: position 43,709,114 of record CM035123.1, on the reverse strand, counting down.
TCTGTATCGAGTATAGAGCGAGAAGTTATAAGTAAGATAGAGTTAAGTGAGATTTCAACTGAGGACTCATGTGGTGGCTGAGTTGTATAAATCTTGTATGGGCAGGGTTTTGTGCTTACACTTGGCTTATAATATTGATAATCGGTGGAAGGTTGGTGTCGCGCTATCGATATATATATGACGAGAAGGTGATTCTTTTCTCATATTTATATTTGATATTTAAAAATAATAGAGATTAAATTAGATGATATAAAGATTACATTAGATGATCTTAAGGTTAGGCGAGTTCTTAAAACTCATACTTATTGTAAGTTTATGGCTCATAATCATATGTATATTTTTGGAACCCCTAAGCATATGGACAGTCTCTGATCAGTTCTTTAACTACTTATTGCTAGGACAAGTTCTTAAACTCGTATTATTGTGGCAAGTTCTTAAACTTCTAAAGTGTGGTAAGTTCGATGAACTATACTAGGTATAGAAAGGTTATGGTATAGAAAGCATTGATGTTGTTTAAGATTGATAGAATGTTTAAGTAATGATGGAGTAAAGATTTAATTGATGAAGATAATTTTGATATTCTAAATCTCCTAGCTTTGCTAGATTTTCGAAATTTATTGACTTCGTGCTGATGTTGCACTTCTGTTTTGTTGAAAAACATTGGATCAAATGATAGAACCAATGGATTTTTAAAACAGTGCTATTATTCACATGTATATGCTAATTGCTACAGCTAGACAAAAATGATTTGAAAATTTCAAAATGTATTTTATATATTCTATGCATCATTTGATATGATGTAGAAACAATAATCAAGGAAGTCATCAATGCAGTTGAACATAGTGTTGGATGTGATCGTAGGATCGTCAGCCCACTATGGTATGTTGTAACATGACGACGTCATATAATGACGAATTCCTCAACGTACCATTTCTACGGTACGGTATCAGGATATTATGAAAAGATTGATTTATTTATTTTTGGTTTCCTTAAACAAAAAAAAAATTATTTTTGAGTTGGTTAAAGATATATATATATATATATATTTTGATTGATGTCCGAATTGTTGCTAGAAGTCTATGCTACTTGATTCAGCTAGACAAATATTGAAAGATGTTTATGAAATTCGAGCGTTCTTGGTCAAACTATGCCAAACCAAATTATTTTGGTGCGGATTCAGATGTTAAAAAGCTGAGGTGAACAACTCTATAAAAGGTGACATGTTATCAGAGACAATAGTTCCGAGTTCAACGCATATAGTCGTTACGATGTACTACGTTTGGGCCCGACGTAGGGGTATGATAGGCTGGCCACCTAGAGTACCGATGCGGTTTTATAGTGTGAAGTACCGGGGGTGCAGCACTATTAAACCTAGAAAGAAGTTCAAGGTCTTGTGACCACTCAGCATGATTTGGAATCTTTTAAATTTCTGAGTTATTTATATCGCTTCCCAATTATTGAGCAGTTGTGAAAGATTCTTATTATTCTGAAAAAGAATGTAGCGAGAAGGATATTCCTTAGAAAGAAGTAGTGGTAGAATGCTTTAATCCATTGAATGAAAATATTAAAATTTTGAGGACTAAATTCTTAGAAGAAGGGGTGAATATGATAATCCGAGCAATTATAGATGGTGAGTTATGAAGTATATATATTTGTAAAACTTGTTGCTAAGTTAACGTGTTGAAGTTATTCAACGATAATTGTGGAAGAGATTTTTTATGAAAATCGAGTAAGGGAGGTTTTGTTAATTCCGAGGACGGAATCCTTATAAGGAGGGAAAGATGTGACATCCCGGATTTTTAAGAATTTATAAATGAGAATTTAATAGATAAAATTCTTATTTTAAGATGTTCGAGTACGAGTATGTGTATATGTGATATATATTGTGAGATATGTGATTTGGTGTGAAGAGAATTTAAATTTAAATTTTAATATTTATTGAAGAAAATAAATATTTTAATTGAATTATTTATTGAGATTATGTGATTAGTATGGAGTAATGTAATTAAGTGTAATATATTAATTAAATAACTATTTAATATTAATTGACATAATGATTTTATGTTATAGTTCTAATTTAATTGGGATAACTAAATTAGATGAGTTATGTGATGAGTGTTACGTGAAATTGTAACTAGCGAGTAATTATAATTATGTGATTAATTGATGTTAAACTTTTAATTAATTAAATTAATGTTAAGATTTAATTAATTAAAGGATAACATTAAGAATATGTATTAAAGGATTTATTAAAAGAGTTAAAAGAGTTTTTAAAATCGTTTTCCCAAACAAAGTCCTTATTTTTGTTTTAAATCCATTTTGCCAAACGGGGCCTTAACTATTAAAACCTATTTTTTTTTTAAATAATGAGTTTTGCCAAACAAGCCTTAGGGCTTTTTAAATTCCAAGGGTTGTAACTTATATATATTAAATTCAATTATGGTGTTAATTGGTTATTTAATACCTATCATTTATATATATATATATATATATATATATATATATTATATAACTATACATATAATATATATCCTATCAGTTCTATTTTATAATACTACGTTACTTAGTCTATTAGAAAGAATAGAGAAGGAAGAACAAGGGTTAGACAAAGAGATAGATTAAGAAAAGGGAAGAGAGATAGAACAGAGAAATAACAGAGAAGAATTAGAGAAGAAGAGAAGGGAAGAAATGAAAGAAAAGAAGAACTTAAGGGAATCATCATCTTCGTCTTCAAACATCTAAGCAAAAAGGGTATTATTTCAATTCTCTTATATTTTTATATGTTTTTGTTATATTATTCATGAGTATGAGTTCTCTGTTAAAGAAGTTTCCATGAAAATTGATGATGTTGGTGTAGATAGCTAGGAATTTTGTTTACAAATTGTTTGTAATTGAATTGTATGCCATAAACTAGTTTTCAGAATTCAATTTGTTGTAAAAATGAGTTTTTATGGAAAACTTTTGTTCTTACAAAATTTTATATTTTGGGTAGTTTTAGAATGAAAAATTGAGGATTTCTTATGTATTAATATGCCTATTTGGAGTTGTTATGATGCTATCTTCAATTATAAAAGTATTGCATGTATTGTGAATGGTATTGGTTGAGAATTTGATTCACAGAGAATTGGTTTTTTTAAAATAGCCTTTAAAACTATCAAATTGATGGTTGATGATGATTTATTATTTAAATTGATCATGGGATATGTTAATATGTTAAAAATTGGAGTTATTGCAATTAGAATTACATGAATTGATTAGAAAACGAATTCGTAATAGCAATTTTTGTCAAGAACGTTTGATATTGTAGTTTTCTTCAAAAATCATGAAAACTTGGTTTTTATTAAGTGTTGTATGGATTTTATATGTTATAATCATGTTAAAGAGTCCAAAATTTTGTTGTTGCAAAGTTTCATGTTCATCATGATGAGAAAAATCGGATTCGGTGTGAAGAAATAAGCCAAATTGGCTTATTTCTCTACCGTTCGCGAATTGGAAATTTCCACCAGAGGTGGGACTCGCCCCAGCGGGGTATTTGGCCTTGGGGGACCCGCCCAGTGGGTAACCATTGTAACGCCCCCAAAATAGGTCCAATCCAACCAACCCATTTTGGGTCACCACGAAATACACTCAACAAAAATTTTAAATACAAATCTTCAAATTCTATCTTTTAAAATGTTGTACAAAATACGACCACAATTAAACTGTGAGTTTCAATACAAATACATTGCCCATACTTCAAATCAATGATACGTTACAGAAAGGTACAGTCAATAACTGTTTTAGGAATTAAAATCTTTGGAAAATGCTCAAGGAAACCTTCGTACATGGGTGGCCATGCGTCTAAGTTATAATAGAGATCATATGACTTGAGAATTATCCTTGGTTGACCCAATAGACTCCAAAGAAAAATGAGAAGATTACTATCATGTTCTTTTCAATGGTGGGTCTTCTTTTGCCATATAATTATCTCCATTGTCTCCAATTGAGAATTATATTTCAACCAAACTCCAATATTATATAGGTAGTGCTCCTAGATATAATCAGCAAGTGGATGTGCACAACCCTATCTTATGATAACACGAAGTCGTATGTCATTAGACATCTTGTACGATAGTGGCAAAACACCCTTCCAAAGTTGGGTTCACCTCAGCCTATTTGGTTCACCTCAGCCTATTTGGTTCACCAAAATCAACTGTTAAATGACGTATAAAATACGACACACACATTTTAAATTCTCAATATAATTCTTCTCATACTGTTTTATGGAAAACCACAACAGCTATAGACCATTATTCTATTTCCCTGTTATCTCCGCTCGACCCTGCTATACTCTTATTACCTGAAAGGAATTGTGAAGCAAAAGGGTGAGCACAAATAGCCCAGTAAAGAATATCATAACTAAAGATAATTAAATTATCAATAGTTTTCATCAGTAATAAATCAGAGATTTAAACATATGGTAGATGATAAAACTTTTCAACCATAGTTGCAGCGGAACGAGCAATCCATTAGAAGAGTCAAATAGACCATAATGTCTACTATCTTCTCCATGTTAAAAGTCCACCAACAATATTTTATCATTGTAACATCAATTAATAGTTTCTGCCCACAATCATGTAAATAGTTCATGATCATAATTACGTTGATAAATTCCTCTTCGCACTCAGGACGAAGATAATTCTCATCACCTGTCTTTACCTGAAACACCAAAGATCATGGTTATACCAAATCACAGTTCCTGTTCATAATCATGCTAATCAATTCATCTTTGCATTACAAGCCAAAGATATTCAACAATTAATCATTCATCTTTGCACTACAGGCCAAAGATATTCACAAATCAACCGCTCATCTTTGCACTACAGGCAAAAGATATTCATCAATAGTTCATCTTTGCACTACGGGCCAAAGATATTTAACAACAGATCATCTTTGCACTACATGCCAAAGATATTCATATCTCAAAAAAATATCTAATCATTTCAGAATTTATATAAATAATAATTATAACCATGTTGATCAATTCACCTTTGCCCTTAAGCTAAAGATATTCAATTATAAATTCAATGGTAATGAACATACCAGTCAACAATCCATCTTTACACTACTGGCTAAAGAGAATCTATAGTCATGATCATACCAATAATCTACCCATCTTTACACTCAAGTCAAAGAAAAATTTCATCACCAGGATTATAAAAATGTTATATATGATAATAAAAATAATATGATCAAAACATCGATCTAATTTCAAAAGTAAGATTCATAAATCAACAATAATTTGGTTAGAAAAAAAAACCAATTTTGCCGTGAATAGTACCCCGTGAATAGTACTCTGTGCATAGTACCCCGTGCATAGTACCACGTATTCGTAAGTAGTACCGTATACGTAAATAGTGCCGTATACGTAAATAGTGCCATATACATTAATAGTGTCGTATACGTGAATAGTACCCCAGACACGAAAAAGTAAGAATTTCATAATACAATCCATGCCAATATCTTGGTATAATGATATTGAAAAGAATAACATCATTTGCGAAAGAAAACAACATCCCTTACAAATACGAAAGAAATAATATCTCTTACCTTAGTAGAAGTTTGGATACTGCAATAGTATAGCAGAAGAATACTCTTCTTCTTTCTCTCTTATTCTTTCTCTAAAGCTTCTCTCTGTATAACTCTGTGATTTGGTGGTGAGAAATAATGAAGAATTGAACTTCTATTTATAGAAGAACTGAAAGTGGCCCTTGGCTTTAACGAATGTCCAAAATGAATCCTGGTAATATTGAAGAGGCAACTACTATTTGCGAAGAGGCAAATAACTCTTGAAAAAACGAAGAGGCAAGTAACTCTTGAAAAAACGAAGAGGCAAGTAACTCTTGAAAAAACAAAGAGGCAAGTAACTATTTGAGTTACTATTTACGAAAGTGACTCTTAGATGATGACCTATGGGTCCCAACTTACAAAATGCCACATATCACCATAACTTCCTCTAATGGTTATGTTACTCATCACACAATTAATCAACGCTTTTTAATCCTTCCAAATTCCCAATTGAAAATGGCCGAAATTCACAAACAGATGATTTTCCACACCAAAATACTAGTAAAAACACATCAGCACTAATTCCTTCTTTTATATCCACAAAATAAATATTTCCTTATCAGATAAATCAATAATTAATTATTCACAAATAATATTACAGAACTACAATATTGACAACCAGGTCGTTCCCAGGAAAGAGGGGGCCTTCCGATAAGGATTTCTCCTTATTGGCGCGCAATTAAATAACCCCTCCTAGACAGAACTTCCTTAGACATTGTCAATAATGCTATCTAATAATATTATTCAAATAATATGAATTATTGAGCTGATAATGTGAAATACTGTGCAGTGACAATTATTGAATCAATAATACAAAATATCAACGATAGCAATTATTGATATAAAATATCAACGTAACAATTGTTGAACCAATAAAATATCATGCAATTATTGAATCAATAATATAAAATATTGAACAGTAATTACTGTAACAATAATTAAGTAAGTGCCTTCTTACGTAAGAATCAATAATTTGAAATACTGTGCAATACCGTGTGCTACTGTGCACAACGCGTATTACTGTATTTTTATCACCGGGTATTTCAACAGTTTAACCGTAACAATTTTACCGTTATTTATAAAAAGGTTATTTTTGTCGCTTTCTATATCCGACAGTAATTCCGTTGTGGGGCCCACAAATAGCTGCGCCGTCGTACGAATATTCCCCGACAACAAGAATATTCCACGACCAAACGAATATTCCCTGACAACAATGAATATTTTATAACCACTTGCTTATTTTGAAAAATTTACATATATCACTCTTAACTTTAAACTTTTATCAATTTAACCATTTACTAAATAGAAAAATTAATACTTTTATTTCATAAAATTCGGGGTCTTACAACCATGCTGTCCGGAGTTGTTTAAGTGTTGTAATGCAAAACTGTTTTGACCTCCTGTAGTAAAACGACCATAACGTTTTCATACGAACTCTGATTGAGGTGATTCAAGATGATCCTGAACGATCACGAGTAGACCTACAACTTTTGTTTTTTTAACGTTTTGATTTGAAGTCGTTAGAAGAGGGTAAAATGGTCATCTTTGTGATTGATGCGTATTCGAAAGCAATCAGGAGGGCGTCGAACATACACATACGCAAGTATAGTGCTGTCGACGATAATAGATGTTGTTCTAAGTTATAAAACATGAATATTAGTATTTATAATGATGCTTAACATTAATAAACGATGTATTAGATATATTATATAAGCACACTAAGCATGCACAAGAGAGACGAATCGGGCGTGTGACGAATGAACGTCGAAACGCCGTGACAAGTGTTAATGTACAGTAAAAAGTGTTTTAAGTCAAATAAAATGTGCATTATAAGATATGAAATGGGGTTAATATAAAACCCATAAGTAGTCCTAGTAAGACTTAAACACTTGATTGAATTTTGAATATTACTAAAAAGGAAATATAGTGAGATATAAGTCAAAAGTTAATAATCAAATTGAACATTTTATATTGATAGTAGGAAGGGTTATGAGATGTAGATTAAAGTTTACATTACAACTACTATGCGTTGCTATGTGACTAATAGTTGATGTGCATGATTATATAATTGTGAAAGGCACGTGAAGTGCAGATAGCTGTAAGCTGTTAATCTGTTATTGGTAAACAACGATCAAGGCAAGTCTTTCGGTTCTTATTTATCTACGTGAACTTGATGAACTATTTTAAATTGCATGATATGTTATATATATTGTAAGCGAGCATGATATGTTATACATGTTGTAATCGTGAAATGTTAAAGTCAATTTATGACTACATTGTTTTGGTTAAATAATGTTGATTGAGTAAGGAACTCAATCTTTATATTTGTTATGTGAATTAAAGCATGTATGCCATGTTACTTTAATTATTATGATATGTATGTTAAGCATATTATTATGTGCTATGTGATGCATGAAAACTGTTAGAACTTGCTGAGCTGTCGAGCTCACTCTTGCAAATAATAATTTTTGCAGGTCAAGATTTCAAGGTAAGGATACGTGCTAAGTGAATTATAGAGATCCATATTCACGAAGAATACTTATGTTTTATGAGAAATGTATTTAATGTTTTGAATGTAACATGTTGTTGAATTATAAGTGGAGTTATCCAATGTATATGGATATTGCTTTATGATGTAAGACTTTGTATAGTCATTTTGTGGTGACGATTCATGATATAGATTTGAATCGAAGAGATGTAATGTAAAGGTTGCGATTCAGGGCAATAAAAGAAAGAAGTTTATAAAAGTTTTAAATATTATGCATTTTTAGTGATTTTAATATCGAATAATGATGTAAAGATAGATTAAAGTTGTATTATTAACAATCGGAATGGAGAATATTATTGTATGAATTTTGGGGTTGTTACATAACTAAGAATGGTATATGATGTAAAGTGTGACTATAAATCAAAACCCTAATTTAATATATGGTGATGAATTTTAATAACTAATACAATTATTGTTCTAATTGTATTTAAAAGGAAAGTATATTTGTATTATGAATAATAAGAATTTATTTCTTAAGAAAATTAGAATATTAAATATAAGTATTGATTATATTTATATTTGAATGTATGTATATACATTATGAGATCTATAATCAATGTTAAGTGGAATGGTAATCCTAAGTAACTAATTAGGGTAAAATAAAATTAAGATTTTGGGTCATATTAGTTTACATAGCCTAAACAATTAAATTAGAAGTCCCAAAAGAATTAAAAGAGAGGCTCATACTTAGCCACTTGATTAAGGGTATTTTAGACCTTTGATTAATCACATTTGTGTAATAAAATAAAAGCAAAAATGGAGGGATTAAGGGGCTAAGAAAATCGGCCATACTAGGCTTTTTAGGGCAAAATGATTATGCTAATCCAATTCCATAAGTGGAAGTTCTTACAACAAGGACAAGTGTGTCATGCTCCCATTAGTGAAAAATCTATTTAGCATCTTAATGACATGATTAGGAAGAGATAAGGCTAACCCTATTATTCAAGAGACAAAAAGAACATGAGGGATATTAGCTTAATCCCCACATCCCATTTTATTTCATTACAACACTTCATTTCATTTCATTCTCCAATATTATTCTTCTTCTTCTATTTTCTCTCAACTAGCAAGAACACCAAGAGAGCAAGAGAGAGAGTGGGTTTCGGATCTTAAGGAGAGAAAGAGGAGTATATTGTTCATGAATTCTAAATTTATAAGCTACTTTGGAAGATTAAGAAGAATTGCAGGAAGAACTAGGTAAGAAATTGAAAATTTTCAAGTTTAGTTCTACTTATGTTTTATGTTTAGTTAGTTTATATAAAATGTTGATCTACTGATAGATCATGGGATTTATTTATGATTTATTATTAGAAGCCTTGTTTAGTGTGGATTATGTGGTTTACATGATTTATTTGGAGGACCCATAGCTTGTATGCAAGGTTTATGGAAAGAAAATGAAAGAAAAGATTTTTGGTTGAAATGTTATTTTTAAAAGGTGTGGAAATGACTTTTGTTTTGTAAGATCTTCAAAGAGTTTTCTGGAAATTCTTTTTCATAGTGTTAGATCCATGAGATAGTGACATTATCCAAGTGGAATCACTTAAAAAGGATGTAAAATGAAATAACTATGGATTTATTGGTAAACCACCTCAAACTAGCTAAATTTCGTGGACTGTCTGACTAGCAGCCTGTTTTCGAAACTATAAGTATTCTGGAATAATTGTTCAAATTTTTTTTGATGTTATTCAGTGAGTCACGGTTCCAACGATACCAAATAGACCAAAATCGGAGTTGTAGATTTCATTTTATGAAGGTTTTAGTTAAGGACCCCAAATCTGAAAAATGAACCAACTGTTGAAAACATCTTGCTGATCAGTCACTTTGGCCCTGATTTCTGGGATATAGACAGATCAGAATTTAATTTTTGATAAATGAAAACTGTATTTCAGGAGAATGCGAATTCAACGCCTCCGACAAAACCAAAATCCGAGTTGTAGATTTCGTTTTACAAGCGTTTCCGTGAAGGACCCCAAATCTGAAAATTTGACGAAAATTGTAGAAATAATAGAAATTAAATAAATAGAAATAAATAGAAAATAAATATTAAAAATTCATAATAAAGTTTTAAAAATTATTTTATATTATAAAAATTAACTTTTAATATTTTGACATAAATTTTATTAATATTTTAAATTATTTAAATATTAATGATATTTAATTTATTTAATAATTATATTAAATAAATTATTTAAAAATAATTTTAATATTTTAAAAATGATATTAAAGTTTTAAAAAGTATTTTAAATTATAATAAATAACTTTTAATATTTTGATAAGAATTTCATTAATATTTTAATATTAATGATAATAAATTTATTTAATAATTGTATTAAATAAATTACTTAAAAATAATTTTAATGTTTTATAAATTATTAAAAGGTGAAATAAATATTTTAAGTTATAATAAATAACTTTTAATATTTTGATATGAATAACATTAATATTTAAATATTACTGATAATTAATTAAAAATGATTTTTATATCTTAAAAATAATTTTTATATCTTAAAAATTATTTAAAGGTAATATTAAGGTTTTAAAAAACAATTTAGGTTATAATAAATAACTTTTAATGTGTTGACATGAATTTTATTAATATTTTAAATTATTTAAATACTAATGATAATAAAATTATTTAGCAATTAAATCATTAAAAATGATATAAGTGTTTAAAAAATTATTATAAATGATTTTAATGTTTGAAAAAAATATATTATAAATGATAATTAAATTATCTAAAATAATATTGAAGCTTTAAAATAGAATTTCATTCAAAAGAAACTCGTTAATTATCCGATAATGCAATCGGGATGCCGTAATAGTATCAAAATCAAACTAGACTTACATAGTTTGACTTGATAACTGTTCTTAAATGTTTTAATGACTATTATGGATATGTGACAACGTGTTTAAACTGTATAATGATTGCAAATAAGCAGTATTATGTGTTAAGTTTTATTATTCTAATTTAAAATAATAATTCTATTGATGATAGGACTTCGTATGAAAGATAAAAACTTAAGCTATACTACGTAACAGTAAACAGCGATCAAAGCAATTATCTTAACCATTGCATTTACTTTATGCAATGGATCCTAGTAAGCGAATTTCTTAACTCTACTTTCATTGTGCAAGTATCTTAACCTTTGTATTTACTTTATGCAATGGATCCTAGTAAGCGAATTTCTTAACTCTACTTTTATTGTGCAAGTATCTTAACCTTTGCATTTACTTTATGCAATGGATCCTAGTAAGCGAATTTCTTAGCTCTACTTTCATTGTGCAAGTATCTAAACTATTCTCTTTTAGTAAGCATGTATCCTAACCTTTGCATTTACTTTATGCAATGGATCTTAGTAAACAAGTATCTAAACCTTATGCACTATTTTTATTTCGTGCAAACAGGTATATATTATGCTAGTTTCCAACTCAATATAAGTTATCAAATGTAAAACATGATCATGAATAATTATTGTCAATTATTCATATCCGTAATGATATCCATGATTCGTTTATGAAATTATTCTTATATTGTGAAATTTTATTCAATTCGTTTATTGTTTATTAATATCTCATTATTGTCTTTTATTATACAAGTGTCCCCACTTGTATGAACTGTTGTATTCATGCAAGAACTCTTGAACTTGAAATTCTTTGATATGACAAATCCTATTACATACTATTAAACTTCAATATGTATTTATGGTTTAAAGACTGTCTAAGCTACTTGACTCGGCTAAACATAGTTGAATTGTACTGTTGAATATTATTGTTTATGATAAAGTCGTCCAATTGAATTGTTTTGTTAGGACTACAGACTAAGTATGAACAGCCTGTAATGAAGAAATTATTTATGTGCCCAAGGCGAACAGAGTGAACGAAATTATCATTCAAACAGATAGTATTGATTAATACAGGACATAACGGGGTTGATCACCTTACATGTCTGTAAGACTAGAGCGGTTTATAGATGAATTTCTATTTAAACCTTTTTGAAAATGAAAAATAAAAGTTCAAGGTCTATGGACCGCTCAGCATTTATAGTCAGTACGTCGTTTCAAAAATGTAAACGGTTTGATATGTTGATAAGAATTATTTCAAATGACTTCACAACTATTGATTCGTTGTAGAAGTATACCTGAAAGAAAATATTTATTTCTTTCAATTGATGTTTATTATCCGTTATTACTTGTTGAGCAATTAAATGCTCATTCTTGCTTTAAATTAAATGTTTTCAACTAAGCGTGATCAGCCAGAAGGCTCTGGCAAAAACAAAAGGGAAAGGAAAGCTGAAGGAATAAGGTTTATGGTATCTTGTGTAATAGTTAGACTTTATTAAGATGATAATATTTATTATCTATCATGTAAGAAAATACTTTAAAGGTCGTGTACCTGGGATTAGGCAACTCTGATATGTTTATTAAGTTTGTTAAATATATTATTCAGCTTAAAGAAATGATACCTGTGTAGCACCAAGTTCAGGTTTCAAGGACTCGGATATGGGGGGTCACAAGTTGGTATCAGAGCTTTAGGTTAGAGACCTTAGGTGGGGGATACCTTAGGCTATAACCTTAGGCTAGATAGAAGTGTTGAAAACAAATAACTCAAATAGAGTTTAAAGGAGATGAATTAAGGAAATTCGTCATAAAAGGAAATAAAAGTAACTTATATAAACTATTATTTGTTATGTGTATATATTATGTACTAATCAAGACAATTTGTGTATAGATGTCAGGAAAGAAAGGATTAGAAGAATCTCATATCGCCAGTGAGGAGCAAACTGTTTCATCCGAGCCTATACTCGAGCCAATAGCAGAAGTAGAAGCTTACATTGAAAGTGACTTTGAGGAAACTTTAAGGGATGAACCAAGGGTAGATTTAAGCAGTGATCATGATAAATATCCAGAAATGGAGCTGAATGAAGAAACAGAAGAAGAACAATATATGGTGGCAGTTACATTTGAACAGGGAACAAAAGAAGTGCAAGATCTGGAAAATAAGGTGTTTTCCCTGGAAGAATTGTTGAAAGTAGAAAGGCTGTTAAACAAACACTTACATGAGGCATTAGTTGAAGTAATAAAGGAACGGAATAAGATGAAGGTTGAAATGGATAAAATTAAAACCGAATGTAGTGTACCGCGTGAAACTTCGAATAAGAAGGGGAAAAAGAAATTGAACGATAGTGATCTAGGTAATTCTGGAAATAACCAAGATAATCTTAAAAAGAAGAAAATATGTAAGAACTGTGGGAAGGGGCATAGGGGTGTATGCAAGAAAAGACAGAAGACATGATATAATTGTGGACAAGGGAGGCATCCCTCTTTTCGTTGTCCCAAACCAACGCTGGGTCCATGTTTTATATGTGGAATGTTGGACCATCAAGCAAGAAATTGTCCGAAAAAGAAGTCAGGTGAAGTAAGTGGAAAGAAGTAGGATAATTATTCTATGATTAAGTATGATAGATGAAGTGTGTATGATATGTATATGTGTGTGATGTACTACTCCTAACTTTTGTATAAGTTATTGTAATAAATCCTGACTTTTGTCGCAAAGGGATAATAACTGATTATAGCAGCATGCGCTGTGTAATGATAAGTACTGTGTATTATTTAAATTATTGTTAATATAATTACAATGATATGATTATATGTTTGATTTAGTAAATGAATTTTGAGGATTAAGATAGTAAGTGGTTTAAGTGATAAATTGTTAATTCAACAAGCTGAATTCATGAATCCAGCAAGCTGAATTGGTCTGAGTTTATAATTTTATGTTAGAACTTTTAGGATACCATTAATAATATGTGGCTTAAAGGGATATGAAAGAATAGATAATAATTTAAGGTTTTGTATAACCAGATAATAAAAATGTTTGTTATGTATGATTTGTGAGAAGTATATATTGGTATGTGTAAAGGATAGATAATGAAGACTATTAGTAAATAGAAAATGGGTTAAAATAACTCGTTAATGAAAGGATTTTTGAAAGAAGAAAAAAAAATCATGTGGGCACATTATCGTTGTGACACCCCCAAATTCGGTATCTCAATTTCCACAAGATTTGGTGTTCACTGTTCAAATATCATATGACTATCTACCCATAAATAATGAAATTTATTTAATAGATAAATAATCCATCATCTCCCTATAATAGGGTTACAACATCTGAAATAGTAAATACATAATCAATCCCAGGTTATACTTAACCTTAAATCTCTGTTGCGAAAACGTAAACAAATAAGTCTTAACCATTACACATAAGTCTTGAACTTTAACATTTTCAATAACACAACAAGTCTTCAACACTTGTTAACTTTTCCTTTGTCCTTGCTACTAGAAGGCTCATCACATCGTTCATTCTTAGCTGCAATGTTATTATGCAAGAGTGATCACGAATATTGTTATCCGCAAGTATTGTTATCCGCAAGTATAACAATATGACAGTATAATAACATGCGAGTCAATCAAAGAAATCTGAATAACAGAAAGCTCGGCTTTTGAATCAAGAATAATTAATCAAGAATCAAAATTACTTCTGAGGGTCATAAGACCTTGAACCATGTCCTAGGTTGTCAAGTATATTAACCTTTAAACCTTTAACAGTCATAAGACTATGGACTTTACTTATCGTACTTAGGAGGATCAGCCCTTCGTACCAATATTGTGCACAATACCTCAATGCTTAAAGCATCATCAATCCCCTATATTAGGGTTGTTCATCTTAGTTTGACATCAGAGTCCGCACCAAAGAAAGTTTGGTTTGGATAAACTCCATAATAGTTCTCAAATTTAGAATGTTCATCAACTATGGACCAGTCGAATTAATAAGGGTTCGCTAGTCTTAAAGGATTCAACAATAAATGATATTCAACTTGAATAATAACTTCTCAAGAGTATACAATCGAATAAGTATTGTATAACTGAAGTGATACTTTTAAAAGAATCATAACATCTCATATAAAATCTTGAACTTGAATAATCAAAGATAAGAACTTGCTCGATATAGAATTTAAGTCTATAACTTGCTCAATGTAAAGATTTGAGTTTAGGATACTTGCTCAACAATAATAAGTTAGGGATATAATACTTGCCTCGTGCGCAAGCTACAAATCTAGTTACAATTCAATTCTTTAGTGTCCTACACATTACATTATGCATACGATGTCGATTAGTTTCATAACTTCTATGTTCAACTGTTGAACTTTTCATTTAAGTTCAGCTTACAACTTGGTTCCAAGTGATAACTTATTAACTAATCACATAACATAAGTATAAATTCACAATATGCTTATCACATAGGTATAATCTTTTAAACAATCATAATCAAGTTTTACAATCACAATATTCAAGTTCGCACTTAGTTTGTTAACTTGAACCTTCACATTATCTTTTACATGTCAACAACTTAGTTTATTAACATAAACTTCACATCATATAATATGTGTAACGACCATGAATTTTAAACTCCTTATTTATTATATATGTGATTTAATTTTTTTTACGAGTTAATTTTGTGAGTTTATTTAAACCTTATGTGGTTATGTGAATTTGTGAATGGTTAAGGGGAGTCACTAATAGTTTATTTAAATTAGTGGACTAACCCTAAGACTTTAATATAAGAGAATTGATAAGATTATTAATAATTAAATATTCAATTTATTTGAATATAGTGGCAAGATTCGAACATGTTTGATTAATTTCAATTATGATTAATTAATTGATAATGTGTTGATTAACAATTATTATGAATAAATAATAATTAATGAATGAGAGATTAGTAAATATAATAATATTATATTTACTTGATTAATCGTTTCATACAAGCATGCGATATGTTAAACCTTTAATATATGGTAGTTAACTATATATTATATATAGTACAAGGTGACACATTAATATAATTATTCATTATAAACTATATAGTAAGAATAATTAAATTATGAGAGTTACATACTAATGTTTATGTGACAATACATGTGTGGAAAAACATTAATGTATACCTCATCAACATATAGTAATATCAATAAATAATTGATCTCAGTAAGTTATTATAATGATAACAGTTATAATAATGAGTAATAATAATACCCAATTACTTTACATTCGGTATTAAGAAAAATGTGCATGGATTATATGTTGTGTACCTATTCATTATTAATTGCTAATTGAGATAACATAGTATCACCCATCTAAATGTATATGGAATAAATACATATAACTTAAGTAGATACTATGTGCATATACATTATATAATCTAAGTATGTATGTATTATGTTAAGCATACATAATATATATATATACAATTACAAAGGCTGAGATTTCATTGTCCCTAAATGTGAGTTCCACCCTCAATTTTCTCCTTCACGTGTAAACCCACATGCTACACTAGTCTAGCTTCTTCTCAAATTCACCAATGCTAGCTAATGAATAGATGGGGAGTGGGATTCATGAGTGAATTCAACTACTTCTCACCAACTTCTTGTAATCCATTATACATTCTTGACATCTGTTGGTCTAATTTGGAAGATAATGGCATTGCCTAGTTATTGAATTGCCTATAAATTAAGCCATCTCTTCTTCTATATTGCAATTGCTGAGAATTCTACCAAACAAGCTTGAGTGAGTATACTTTATAGTGAGAGTCTGTGCATTGAGAGGGTGAGAGTTATCAGCAAGTTCCTTTAGCAGAGGTATATCACTTCCCATTCTTATTTTTGTAAAACTTCTAATTCTTGATTCTTGAGTTGACCATGATTGATGAATTGAGTGTTTGAAATATGTTTGTTAAGTGCTATACTAGTTTAAAATCATGTTAGCATTATACCATAACATGACTAAGATGATTTTGTATTAATTGTCTGAGTTGGGTTGAGCCTCTGCCGAGCAGAGGCAGTTTTTGGACGACCCAGGCAACTGCGCAGCTGCGCCGGGCTTGAAAACCAGATTTCATTTTCTGTTAAAGCTGCTGTCATGACTAACATATGTTACTTCTTTTGGCAAGCATGTAAACTGATGTAGCACACACACATAAGTATATTCATGTAGTATGAACAAGTATAACAATATTAGTACACATGATTGACGCAACACTTATGGTTTTGTAATAAAACTTGTAGTTTTGATTGTGGACTTAGACACATACGTAACATGTGCATATTCTGATATTCTAAACATGATCGTATAGTTTATATTGACATGAAATGCATGTTAAAATGTGTTGACACACTAGCATACGTGATTGCAAGATTCTAGTGATTTTAAAAGAGAAACTTAAGAACTTTTAAAGTGAACTTGACTAAGGTTAGTGTCTTTTAGATTCTGACTATTTGAGAGCATATATGTGGTTTATATATGAGTTCTAAGACATACGAGTTATGAGCACAAGGCACTTAACATGTATTATGATACCTTATTGACTTAATGTGATTTCCGATGTGAAAACTTAGAATGAGAAAAACTAAATAGCATCGATCACCATGTGGATTACGTATTGATCATGCAAGCATGTACATTAGAGTTCATTATGCCTATAAGCATATTAACATGGACCTCGTTGAGTTAAAGCATGGATTTCACATATGCACGTATTCATAGAAAATGAATTTCTAAGGCATGAAATAGGTGGATTAAAGTATACATGTATAGTATACGCATGAGCGTGCATGTTATGTTTAACCTTGTTATGTGATAACATGAAGCATGAACTTGTATTATGTAAAGTATACAAATTACCAACATGAGAGCATATGACTTTAAATTAGGATTAGGTTGAGCATGCTAGGTTTTCAAAAATTATAATCATAAAGCATGTATGTTGATTAAATATAAGTAACTTGAAGTATTATGTGTTCAAGTCTATATTGATGCATAGAAACTAGATAATCTAAAGTTATTAAATCTATGACATGATTAGATTAACTTACGTGAATTATGGATAAATTAATATGATAAGCAGATTCTTGTAAGTGTAGACTCGTATTAGTTTACACATGCTAATTGGAATACCCACTTATTAATGTTAGGTTATTTCAGCGAGATTTAATTAAAGCTAGAACTTAATCGTAGCTGAGCGAACAGGCAAGTCCTTTAATTCTTACTCTTTTACTTGAGCATGTATCCTATCCTTATGGTTACTTTACTCAAGGAACGTTGTAAGCAAGTTTCTTAAACTTCACTTGATTTGAATGCAAGTTCCCTTACACACTTTATTGTGCAAGTTCCTATCCTTCTCATATTGTATTGAGCAGGTTATTATCGTATTGACGGTTAATTATTTAATGCTTGAACTTTATTTCCAAGCATGCTATTAGGTGGTTTAATTACTTTACGATTATTCCACATCGATATATTTGTTATTCGCACTTGGTGCACTTGAGTTCGTACAGTCTTGGACTTGTACCTTATTTAAGAGTTCTATAATTCTTGAACTGCGTTAGATAGAGTCTGAACCCTTGTTCGGTCAGACAATTGCATGAAGTTTTATAAAAGCTATCCAGACCAATTGATGGTATGGATTCTTAGACTGAAAAGAACACCCCTCATATATAGGGGAGTACCCCAGGTATCTAGTATAAAGATACAAACAGCAGAGTTGAATGTTATGCATATACATGGCGTACGCGATGCTGATCCCCTCAAGTACTTATTCTGTAGCTAGTAACCAAAGGGTCAATCAGCTATTGAGCCCATTGGAGTTTTATAGTTCAAAAGTCTACTTGACTATCAGTTATTCTAAAAGCAATTATTATTCTGCTTCCGATATTCATATTGTTGAATTCATTGTCAGATATATTCTTTTCATCATGATATATTCTTTATTGTTGTATTTAAACTTGCTGAGCAAACTTGTTGCTCATTCTTGCTATATCATGACTTATATTGCAGTTAAGCCCGAGACTTAAGGGAAGGACAAGGGTAAAGGGAAGATGTAGGATTAATTTGCAAGGAGCAGACTTTATATTTATGTTAATTAATTTACTGTTATGTAATATGAACCCTAATGACTATTCTAGGGTATGTTTGTATGTTGTATTAAGGTTATCGAATCTTGGGACTAGTAGCACCTTTGGAATGAACGACGTACGTTTATTATATTCCGCATTTTAGTTATCGTATGTTGTTTAGAGGTAGATGTTTATGTTAGATCGTGACGACCGGACCGGGGTCGGAGGACCCGGATTTGGGGCTGTCACAGGTTGGTATCAAAGCCTTAGGTTATAAACGTTAGAAATGCGAAACCTAAGTTATAACCTTAGTAGAAAACTCAAGTAGAGTATGTAAGTGATGGGTTGAGGATATCCATCGAGTCTTATTGTGATACTGAAATTGTTTATTTAAATCAGCTATGATTGATAGACATCCTAAACTTCTTAATGCTAACATAAATAGCATATCACATAAAGTTTATGTTTTCTTCCTTTCCTCAGGATCATGCCGCCTAGGAGACTACCGCGGAACTAGAGGGAGGAAGGATCCGTTAATAATGGCGGAGGGGAAAATATCGACCCTATGCAGAACTTCGTTAACTTGTTAACTGAGGTAATGCATAACAGATCCAAGCCAGCAGCAGGGCAGCCAGGTCATCACTTGGCTAGCTTCAAAGATTTTAAATTGGTAGGACCACCAGAGTTCCGGGGAACCTTGGACCCAATCGAAGCCCAAACCTGGATAAAAGAGATGGAGAAAGTGTTTGAGGTCGCACAAGTGGCCGAAGCACAGAAGACGAGTTTTGCCACTTTCATGATGAAGGGCGAAGCTAACTATTGGTGGAAAGCCAATAAGGGACGAGCAGGCGCGAAGGAGTTATTCCTTGGGATAAATTTAAGGAGCTATTTCTCGAGAATTACTTCTCGGAGAATACGCAATAGGATATGGAAGTTAAGTTTCTGGAACTCAAACAAGGTAGTATGTCTATCACAGAGTACGCGGCAAGATTTAAAGAGTTAGCCCGATTCGCTTCACATCAGGTTGACACGGAAGCCAGGAAGGCAAGGAGGTTCGAATTAGGACTGAAACCATGGGTGTAGAAAACAGTCGCGGTATTGAAGATTAAGACTTACTCTGATCTACTAGAAAGGGCTATCATTGCTGAAGGAGGTAATGAAGCCATTGCTCGATTCAAGCAAACAAAGAAGACTGGTCAGGAGGGACAGAAAGGGGGAAGCAGCGGAGGCAGCAACCCCAACAAGCGTAAATGGACAGAGAGCCAATCCTCTGGAGGCAACAAGTCCGGGGGAGAGGCCAAGAAAAGTGTAAAGTGCAACAACTGTGGGAAGAATCACTCGGGGGAGTGCATGAAGGGAAAGAACGCTTGTTACCGTTGTGGACAACCGGGGCACATGGCTCCTCAGTGTCCGAAAAAGCAGAAAGGAGGGTGTTTCTCGTGTGGAGCCCTAGACCATCAAATTAAGGACTGCCCGAAGAGAAAGGGCGACGCAGCTAGAGGCAATCGCAACAAAAATTACAACAACGGACTGAGCATCGGAGGGCCAGCCAGTCAAGCCAACAGACCAATGGCACGCACGTTCAACATGACCGTTCAGGATGCGGTGGAGTCTATGGACGTGGTGTCAGGTATCATCCCAATCAACAATATAGATGCATATGTGTTATTTGATTCGGGTGCTACCTGCTCTTTTATTTCTGAAGAATTTGCTAAACGATTAGACTTACCCCGTGAAAGATTAGAACACCATATGAACATAGAAGTAGCGAACAAGGAAATTATTCCCATAGAATACATTCATAGGAACTGTTATATCGAATTGCGAGGATTTAAGCTCAGAGTGGATTTGATACCGATTCGTTTGGGGGAGTTCGATGTAATCCTTGGAATGGATTGGTTATCGAATCACAGGAGCAGTTATCAACTGTAAGAAGAAGTGCGTACACCTTAAGACTCCGAATAAGTCAAAGGTGGTATTTTATGGTAGTAAATCGCCGAGACAATCTCATTGTCTGACGATGATGCAAGCACAGAGATTGCTTAGGAAGGGTTGTGTAGGTTATTTGGCTCACGTGGTTGATACTCGACGAGTCGAGGGTGAACTGGGTCAGATACCTATTGTAAGGGAATTCGTCGATGTCTTCCCAGATGAGATTCCTGGATTGCCACCGGATAGAGAAATTGAGTTTGTTATTGATTTGGCACCGGGGACAGCACCGGTATACAAAGCGCCGTATCGTATGGCACCAGTAGAGATGAAGGAACTGATGGCTCAATTACAAGAGTTGTTGGATAAGGGATACATTCGACCGAGCGTATCACCGTGGAGAGTGCCAGTCTTATTCGTGAAGAAGAATGATGGATCGCTCAGACTTTGTATCGACTACCGAGAGTTGAACAAGGTCACCATTAAGAACAAGTACCCATTGCCTAGGATCGACGATTTGTTTGATCAGTTGAAGGGGGAGAAGTACTTTTCAAAGATTGACTTGAGGACCGGTTATCATCAACTGAAGGTGAGGCCGGAGGATATTCCAAAGACGGCATTCAGAACTCGGTATGGACACTTTGAGTTTCTGGTTATGTCATTCGGATTGACAAACGCGCCGGCAGCATTTATGGACTTGATGAACAGAGTATTCAAACAGTATTTGGATAAGTTCGTTGTCATATTCATCGATGACATTCTGGTGTATTCCGAGACGGAGGAAGAACACGCCGAGCATCTTCGAATAGTGTTGGAGACATTAAGGAGAGAGAAGCTGTATGCAAAATTCTCCAAGTGTGAGTTTTGGTTGTAGAGAGTGCAGTTTTTGGGGCACATTATCGACAAGAATGGTGTTTCGGTGGATCCAGCAAAGGTAGAAGCGGTTATCAATTGGGAGCAGCAGAAGACGCCAACAGAAATCAGGAGTTTCTTAGGGTTAACGGGATACTATCGGAGATTCATCCAGGATTTTTCGAAAATAGCATCGCCGTTGACCAATCTTACTAGAAAGACAGTTAAGTTCGTTTGGACGGAGAAGTGTGAAGAGAGTTTCCTAGAGTTGAAGAAGAGGCTTAGTCGAGCACCTGTGTTAGCTTTACCAGATAACACAGGAGGGTTCGTAGTGTATAGTGATGCGTCCCACAAGGGTCTTGGCTGTGTACTGATGCAACACGGCAGGGTCATTGCGTACGCTTCACGTCAGCTGAAAGATTATGAGAAGGGTTATCCGACTCATGACCTGGAATTAGCAGCAGTAGTTTTTGCCTTGAAGATTTGGAGGCATTATTTATATGGTGAGAAGTGTGAGATATATACGGACCACAAGAGTCTGAAGTATATCTTCACGCAGAAAGAGCTAAACATGAGGTAGCGCCGATGGCTAGGATTGATCAAAGATTATGATTGTGAGACTCTGTACCATCCAGGCAAAGCAAATGTAGTGGCAGATGCCTTGAGCAGAAAAGGCAGAGAGAAGTTATTGAAGTTAACCTTTCAAGAAGAGTTAGTGAAGATTTCGAACGACTAGATTTGGAGGTTAAGTATCCGATGGAGACCAACGAAAAATTATTTACAGTGACAGCGAGCCCGACTTTATTAGATAAGGTTAAGGAGGCACAAGAGAAGGACGAAGAATGTGATATTATCAAGAAGCGGATTGTTCGATGAATGTGATAATACAAATATATGGTGATGATTAGAAATTCAAGATTGATAGCACTGGACTGCTAAGGTTTGAAGGACGAATTTGGGTACCGTTAGTACCGAAACTAAGAGAATAAATT
The DNA here is from genome assembly GCA_020205555.1 of Panax stipuleanatus. Lineage (NCBI taxonomy): Eukaryota > Viridiplantae > Streptophyta > Magnoliopsida > Apiales > Araliaceae > Panax > Panax stipuleanatus. Next base: position 43,686,244 of record CM035123.1, on the reverse strand, counting down.
TTGCAAGAAGCGCACAGTACGAGATACTCGATACACCCAGGAAGCACGAAGATGTACCAAGACTTGCGTCATCACTTTTGGTGGCCAAACATGAAGAGGGAGGTTGCAGAATGCGTAAGTAGGTGTTTAACTTGTCAGAGAGTCAAGGCAGAGCACCAACGACCAAGCGGGTTATTACAACCGTTAGAAATTCCAGAATGGAAATGGGAACACATCACTATGGACTTTGTGGTAGGACTTTCGGCAACGCAGAAAGGGCACGACGCCATATGGGTAATTGTAGATCGTCTTACGAAGTCAGCTCACTTTTTCCCGATTAGGATTAAGTATAGTTTGGATCAGTTAGCCAAATTATATGTCAAGGAAATTATCTCGAGACATGGGGTGCCGGTATCTATTGTATCAGATAGAGATCCGCGATTCACGTCAAATTTTTGGAAGAGTCTTCAAGAGAGATTGGGGACACAATAACGAATAAGTACCGCGTATCATCCGCAGACCGATGGGCAAAGCGAAAGAACAATTCAAACACTTGAAGACATGCTCCGAGCTTGTGTGATGGGCTTCAAGGGTAGTTGGGAGGATCACCTACCATTAGTAGAATTTGCGTACAATAATAGTTTTCACGCTAGTATCGGAATGCCACCGTACGAGGCACTATATGGGAGAAAATGTCGAACACCGTTGTGTTGGGACGAAGTTGGAGAGCGTCGACTGTTGGGATCAGAATTGGTACAGCAGACTGTAGAGATTATCAAGGTGATAAGAGCATGGCTGGTAGCTGCTCAAGATAGCCAGAAAAAGTATGCGGACTTGCATCGCAAGAAGAAAGAATTTGAATTAGGAAGCTATGCTTTTCTGAAAGTATCTCCCTGGAAGGGGAAGATTCGTTTTGGGAAGAAGGGCAAGTTGAGCCCTAGGTTCATAGGACCGTTTGAGATTCTAAGATGAGTCGGTGAAGTGGCGTACGAGGTGGTGTTACCTCCTGAACTTGAGCACATTCACAACGTGTTTCATATGTCAGTATTACGGCCGTATAAATCAGACTACAAACACGTTATCTCCTATGAACCAATCCAAGTCGAGAAAGACTTATCATACGAGGAAGTTCCTGTCCAGATACTAGATAGGAAGGAACAGAAGCTGAGGAATAAGATCATTCATTCCGTTAAGATTCTTTGGAGGAATCACGCAGTTGAAGAAGCTACATGGGAGCGAGAAGAGAAAATGAGGGCAAATTATCCGTTTTTATTTGAGTAACCTTATTTTTACAATTCCGAGGACGAAATTTTTATAAAGGGGGAGGGATGTAACGACCATGAATTTTAAACTCCTTATTTATTAAATATGTGATTTAATTTTTTTTACGAGTTAATTTTGTGAGTTTATTTAAACCTTATGTGGTTTTGTGAATTTGTGAATGGTTAAGGGGAGTCACTAATAGTTTATTTAAATTAGTGGACTAACCCTAAGACTTTAATATCAGAGAATTGATAAGATTATTAATAATTAAATATTCGATTTATTTGAATATAGTGGCAAGATTCGAACATGTTTGATTAATTTCAATTATGATTAATTAATTGATAATGTGTTGATTAACAATTATTATGAATAAATAATAATTAATGAATGAGAGATTAGTAAATATAATAATATTATATTTACTTGATTAATCATTTCATACAAGCATGCGATATGTTAAACCTTTAATATATGGTAGTTAACTATATATTATATATAGTACAAGGTGACACATTAATATAATTATACATTATAAACTATATAGTAAGAATAATTATATTATGAGAGTTACATACTAATGTTTATGTGACAATACATGTGTGGGAAAACATTAATGTATACCTCATAAACATATAGTAATATCAATAAATAATTGATCTCAGTAAGTTATTATAATGATAACAGTTATAATAATGAGTAATAATAATACCCAATTACTTTACATTCGGTATTAAGGAAAATGTGCATGGATTATATGTTGTGTACCTATTCATTATTAATTGCTAATTGAGATAACATAGTATCACCCATCTAAATGTATATGGAATAAATACATATAACTTAAGTAGATACTATGTGCATATACATTATATAATCTAAGTATGTATGTATTATGTAAAGCATACATAATATATATATACAATTACAAAGGCTGAGATTTCATTGTCCCTAAATGTGAGTTCCACCCTTAATTTTCTCCTTCACGTGTAAACCCACATGCTACACTAGTCTAGCTTCTTCTCAAATTCACGAATGCTAGCTAATGAATAGATGGGGAGTGGGATTCATGAGTGAATTCAACTACTTCTCACCAACTTCTTGTAATCCATTATACATTCTTGACATCTGTTGGTTTAATTTGGAAGATAATGGCATTGCCTAGTTATTGAATTACCTATAAACTAAGCCCTCTCTTCTTCTATATTGCAATTGCTGAGAATTCTACCAAACAAGCTTGAGTGAGTATACTTTATAGTGAGAGTCTGTGAATTAAGAGGGTGAGAGTTATCAGCAACTTCCTTTAGCAGAGGTATATCACTTCCCATTCTTACTTTTGTAAAACTTCTAATTCTTGATTCTTGAGTTGACCATAATTGATGAATTGAGTGTTTGAAATATGTTTGTTAAGTGCTATACTAGTTTAAAATCATGTTAGCATTATACCATAGCATGACTAAGATGATTTTGTATTAATTGTCTGAGTTGGGTTGAGCCTCTGCCGAGCAGAGGCAGTTTTTGGACGACCCAGGCAACTGCGCAGCTGCGCCAGTGTTGCACTGGCCAGCGGCGCAGCTGCGCCGGGCTTGAAAACCAGATTTCATTTTCTGTTAAAGCTGCTGTCATGACTAACATATGTTACTTCTTTTGGCAAGCATGTAAACTGATGTAGCACACACACACAAGTATATTCATGTAGTATGAACAAGTATAACAATGTTAGTACACATGATTGACGCAACACTTATGGTTTTGTAATAAAACTTGTAGTTTTGATTGTGGACTTAGACACATACGTAACATGTGCATATTCTGATATTCTAAACATGATCGTATAGTTTATATTGACATGAAATGCATGTTAAAATGTGTTGACACACTAGCATACGTGATTGCAAGATTCTAGTGATTTTAAAAGAGAAGCTTAAGAACTTTCAAAGTGAACTTGACTATGGTTAGTGTCTTTTAGATTCTGACTATTTGAGAGCATATATGTGGTTTATATATGAGTTCTAAGACATACGAGTTATGAGCATAAGGCACTTAACATTTATTATGATACCTTATTGACTTAATGTGATTTCCGATGTGAAAACTTAGAATGAGAAAAACTAAATAGCATCGATCACCATGTGGATTACGTATTGATCATGCAAGCATGTACATTAGAGTTCATTATGCCTATAAGCATATTAACATGGACCTCGTTGAGTTAAAGCATGGATTTCACATATGCACGTATTCATAGAAAATGAATTTCTAAGGCATGAAATAGGTGGATTAAAGTATACATGTATAGTATACGCATGAGCGTGCATGTTATGTTTAACCTTGTTATGTGATAACATGAAGCATGAACTTGTATTATGTAAAGTATACAAATTACCAACATGAGAGCATATGACTTTAAATTAGGATTAGGTTGAGCATGCTAGGTTTTCAAAAATTATAATCATAAAGCATGTATGTTGATTAAATATAAGTAACTTGAAGTATTATGTGTTCAAGTCTATATTGATGCATAGAAACTAGATAATCTAAAGTTATTAAATCTATGACATGATTAGATTAACTTACGTGAATTATGGATAAATTAATATGATAAGCAGATTCTTGTAAGTGTAGACTCGTATTAGTTTACACATGCTAATTGGAATACCCACTTATTAATGTTAGGTTATTTCAGCGAGATTTAATTAAAGCTAGAACTTAATCGTAGCTGAGCGAACAGGCAAGTCCTTTAATTCTTACTCTTTTACTTGAGCATGTATCCTATCCTTATGGTTACTTTACTCAAGGAACGTTGTAAGCAAGTTTCTTAAACTTCACTTGATTTGAATGCAAGTTCCCTTACACACTTTATTGTGCAAGTTCCTATCCTTCTCATATTGTATTGAGCAGGTTATTATCGTATTGACGGTTAATTATTTAATGCTTGAACTTTATTTCCAAGCATGCTATTAGGTGGTTTAATTACTTTACGATTATTCCACATCGATATATTTGTTATTCGCACTTGGTGCACTTGAGTTCGTACAGTCTTGGACTTGTACCTTATTTAAGAGTTCTATAATTCTTGAACTGCGTTAGATAGAGTCTGAACCCTTGTTCGGTCAGACAATTGCATGAAGTTTTATAAAAGCTATCCAGACCAATTGATGGTATGGATTCTTAGACTGAAAAGAACACCCCTCATATATAGGGGAGTACCCCAGGTATCTAGTATAAAGATACAAACAGCAGAGTTGAATGTTATGCATATACATGGCGTACGCGATGCTGATTCCCCTCAAGTACTTATTCTGTAGCTAGTAACCAAAGGGTCAATCAGCTATTGAGCCCATTGGAGTTTTATAGTTCAAAAGTCTACTTGACTATCAGTTATTCTAAAAGCAATTATTATTCTGCTTCCGATATTCATATTGTTGAATTCATTGTCAGATATATTCTTTTCATCATGATATATTCTTTATTGTTGTATTTAAACTTGCTGAGCAAACTTGTTGCTCATTCTTGCTATATCATGACTTATATTGCAGTTAAGCCCTGAGACTTAAGGGAAGGACAAGGGTAAAGGGAAGATGTAGGATTAGTTTGCAAGGAGCAGACTTTATATTTATGTTAATTAATTTACTGTTATGTAATATGAACCCTAATGACTATTCTAGGGTATGTTTGTATGTTGTATTAAGGTTATCGAATCTTGGGACTAGTAGCACCTTTTGAATGAACGACGTACGTTTATTATATTCCGCATTTTAGTTATCGTATGTTGTTTAGAGGTAGATGTTTATGTTAGATCGTGACAACCGGATCGGGGTCAGAGGACCCAGATTTGGGGCTGTCACAATGTGTTAATAACATGTTATAGAATAGCATTACATTTCATCAAGTCCTCAAATATGTTATAGCATAGTATTACACTTGGCACGATGTTTCGACGTTCATTCGTCGCACGCCCGATTCGTCCCTCTTGCGTACGCTTAACATGCTCATACAACTTGTTTAAAATATCATTGATAATTGTTAAACATCATTATATTTTATAATATACATGTTTTATAACTTAGAACAACATCTTTTATCGTCGAGAGCACTACACTTGCGTGCGTACATGTTCGACGCCCTCCGATTGCCTCCGAATACGCATCAGTCACAAAGATGTCTAATTTGACCACTTTTAGCGACTTCAAATCGAAAAACTTAAAAAATGAAAGTTGTAGGTCTACTCGTTATCTTTCTGAATCATTATGAATTGCCTTAATCGGAGGTTTTATGAAGAAGTTATGCTTATTTTACTACAGGAGGTCAAAACAATCTCGGAAACCAAAAAAAACCTCCCGGACAGCACCCACCCCCGCTGGGGCTGGGCTTTAGGCCTGTGAGGACCCGCTGGGGAAGGGCTTGCTGCTGGTACATTTATTGGTTTGCAATTTTAACACTTTATTGGCCCAATAATCCCAATTAAATGAAAATCAAACTAGTACCGTGATTTCTGTGAAGTATAAACTTCATAGAAACATCATACAATGTTATTAACATATTTTTAACATCTTAAATCATGCAATTACTTGAATCAAATTATGAAATTTCACCGTTCTTGGTGTTCTTGATAGTTTTCAAGAAAAACATGAAATTTGACGTCACGGATTCGTTATAACTCTGAATCCGTCCGTTCAAAGTTTGGTTTCTTTGTTTAAACATATATTATCATAATCAAGTAACAATTTTAAGTTAGACATATGGTTAAAGCATTTAATATACCCATATGGGTTGTTCCTACCACATTCATACTCTATAATCCATGAAACCCCAATTTAATCAAAATCCCATGGTGTGATCACTGTAAATTCATGTATACATGATATAACACATGATATTAACATATACAGATATCTATATGATAATATCTTACTTTAATTATCAAAATAGTTCTTTAACAGAAAGTTTTAAAAACACGTAAATGAAAACTTTGTAACTTTTTTGAAAACTCAATTAAGGCAAAATTATATAGTTTTAATCACTTTAATTCATGTATACATGATATATAATATGTTATTAACATATACTAACATATATATAATCATATCATACTTTAATTCTCAACATAGTTTTTCATAGAGAACTTTTAGACTACATAAATGAAAAATATAAGAACATGAATCTAAAATTAAAGATGAAAGAATTACCCTTGTTAGTCTGTAGAAAAATATATATGTTAATTCTTCAATCTATTCTTAATCAATTCTTCTCTCAATTTCCTCTATCTTTTCTTTGTGTTTCTTCTCTCTGATAATTTCTCTCTGACTCTAATAAGAATATCAAATGTCTGATATGATATAGGTATATTAGTATATACGTATAAATTTAGTGGTCAATTAATATTAACTGCCAAACTCCCCTTAAGGCCTCATTTGGTCTTCCTCTTATTCCTCCATTCTCATTATTTTAATTAACTAGTTTAGTATATAGTTAATTGTCACACTACGAATTAACCAATTAATTTTATTTAAATCAATTAAACAAAAATCTAATAAATTCACATTGAACCACATTGTCACATAATTAATATTCTTCTTTATTAATTATGTCAATTCATTAAATTTCTAATTAATTATTAAATTAATTAGAATAACATTATCATTAATTAAATAAATCATTTAATTAAATAAGCTCCATTAATATATACTTTGAACTATAAAGTTACCACACATTAATTTAATTAATATTGCACATATAATTAAATTAATTTACCACACTCCCATGAATTAATTATTTAACTCAATAATTATATCATCAAAATATTTATTTAATTCAATAAATATTTAAATAAATTTACAAAATTCTTGTTCGTCACAATCGTACTGTTGCTCCATTTTGGTGTCAACAAAACAGACACAAATGTGTGCAAGTATACACGGTCAACAAGTAATATATGATAAGTAAATATCGTTCCCACGGAGAAAAGCAATTACTCTTAATCTATCATGTAACAACTTTATAGCTATTTTCGGCTGCTCAAACGAGTAAACAAGATATGAATTAATGACAAATGATTATCTACTACAATTAGCTAATTAACAAACAATTGACTCAACTTGGGAAGATATGGGATCCTAATGTCAGTTAATGCATCATCCAGACTACACACCTCTTGCTTAGCTTAATTAATTACGTAGGATTGCTAGTCGAGAGCACGAAGGTGAGAAATGACTATCTTTCAATAAACCAAGTCCAAATCACATAAAATTCACAAAAGAGATAGAATTCATATGAACATCAATATTACCTAAATCACTATATGTTTATGTGACTTACAAGCAATATCAATTTAAGTGCAAGCTCTCAATTGACTACATATGTAAACCGGTATATGTCTATCCAGATTACGAATCACAAAATCTATCACATGCAAATTTCATAAATATATGCTAGCATGGCCAAATCTGAGTTTATACTTCCTCTTTCAATTCCATATAAACTATTAAGGTAGATGGTGATCAAGCATCTAAACACTAAACACAACTATGCTAGGCAATCCATATATAATCAATCACACATCACAAAATGGCATATAGATCTGAATTAAACAATAAGCTTCATTAGAATCCCATAATGGTGATTAGTTCATCTCTGAATCAATAACCATTATAGAATTTGATCTAAGCATTGAAAACAAATAATGAAAGCAAAGGGAATAAGAGAAAAAGAAATAGCAAATCTAATAATCCTTCTTCCAAAATAAGCCTTCAAGCTGAGTTCAAGATCATAATCAGACCCAATTCAAAACCCGAAATAAGTAAATCTACTAAGAGCAAAGGAGAGAAGCCAAAAATGATAAATAATAGCTTAGAACTCTCTTCAGCTCTTAAACACCCTAAAACTAGAAAATATAACGATTGAATGAATGTTTGATAACTAGCAAATACACCCATATATGGAAAATACGTTACAATAATTATTTAAGTGAAAAGTCAACTCAGTGCAAAAATTTTACTGGCGCGGCTGCGCCAGTCCGTAGGTCTTTTGGGGCACGGGCTCGCTGATACCCAAAAATTCAGTTCTGGTTTCCTCCTGGCACGGGCGCGCCATGTTTGCTCTTTAAAGCCGCGCGACCTGCGTTGTGCTACAGTATTGCCTTCTTTGCTGGTTTTGCTGGTGCATTGTTGCTAGTCCCTTTTCTTGCTTCCTTAGCCTTCTTTCTTCTTTCACTTGACATTGCTTTGCTCAGATGCCATATCAACTTGCCCTCAGCCGTCTTCAACAAGCCAGTTCACCACTTGCTCAACTTCTTGCTATGTCCATACAAAATCCATGCCTTTACCATGCCATTCCATGCCATTTGAGTTTCCTTAATAAAACCTATAAAATAAAGATAAAACACTTTAAAAGACACTAAAATACTTGAGATTAAGCCATAATCCTAGCAAGTTAATAGACAATAAGTAGGTATAAAACCTACTTATCAAATATCCCCAAACTTAAAATATTGGTTGCCCTCAAGCAACAAACACAAATGCACACTACATGCTATGCAACTATACTAATATGAAAATGAATCCCAAAATTTCAGCCTATGTTATGAATTCCAATAAGATGCGCCTCAGAGAAATAACAAGATCTAAGATCAAAGCATCAACCAAGCTAAACTCATAAGGACATACAATCCAACAATCACAACCTGTGGCTAAGATGTGGTGTGTGTGTGCTATATCACAAATAAGTTTGATAGAGGTGAAGATTCCACATGTTATACTTCTAAGGAAGAAAAAAAGAGGTTTTAAGTCAAGTAAATTGCACATATATGAACAACAACCAATCCAACACATCAAAACAAGCTAAGGTTCAACAAAGGGTTTATTATGCTTTTATTCACACATGGGGGCGATATTCGCACTTTCCTATGGTTACACCCGACTATGCAATGCTAAGCCCTCATAGGCTTTTTAATGATATCCATTTATCGAGCTTTCGACCAACGACTCCCAAACCATAAGGCTTTAGGGCGTTGGGTGTAGAGACAATCCCATAGGGCGTACTTGCTCGAGTATCAAAGGCCACAAGACTTAGCTAACCAAGGTGTTTATTCTATATTTTACTTTTTCTCAATTTATTTTCTTTTCTTTTTCTTTTTCTTTTTAGCATGCATACCTAATGTTTTCCCCCAAACTTGCATTTCTGTGTTATTAAGGTCATTATTCATTTTTCTACTCAATTCTATCATTAAAAACAAATTTTTCCCTCTTAGAAGACAAGCATGTGCTAATCTAACCAACAAGCAAATAATAAAAATGTCGTGTTGTCCGGTAACATCAAAGAAACAGGCATAAATTACATCATGTATGAACTTATAACTAAGCTTAAGTTATCAACTGAGTTCAAAAATCTATCACATTTCAATATCATCATTGGCCAGACTGGAATTCAACAGGCTAAAAACATGGGATTATGCTATGCAATGCAACTAAACACATACTAAATAAACAAAAGAAAAGAAAACTAAAAAAATTTTTATGCAAAATTTAACTTAGAAATACTAACATGCAAACTAAACATAAACTAAACATGCAATTTAACTATATGCAATTAAACTATATGCACCACTACTAACTATAACCCAATACCCCCAAACTTAAAAACTACAATGTCCTCATTGGAGATAAAGGGTAAGAAAAACTCCCCTATGGCTTGGCATGGCCACCTTCCTCGGGTGGTGAATCTGGCGGCGGGTAAGGCATGGTAGAACCAAAGACTGGCCACTCAACCATCGATCCCTGCTGTGCAAAGGCCTCAGCCAAGGAACGAGATAGCCCATCGACAAACACTGCGAAGTTGTCATGCAACGCGTCCATCCTCCTTTCCAATCGCCTCATCCTGTGATCTTGATTCACTTCACTAGCTGGAGGAGGAGCGGCTGCCTCTGCTGGTTGTGCTGGCTGTGGTGGGGGCACTGGTGGAAGAGTCGGTAAGATAAATCCTTTTCCTCGTGGGTGTGCCTTGCCACCAGCCCAATCTTAAAACGTCTTGACGGTGGCGTGATTGACGTCATGGCTCGGCATCTGGACCTGCTCGTCATCCCAGTCAAGTCCCGCTTGCGCTCACAGATGTGTGATAACTGATGCATGCGGGATACTACCGGTGGTACTACTTCGCATGAAGCGCAGCATATTTTGATAGAGCAGGTGCCCAATATCTATATATTTCCCGATAATGATTCCCCACAGAATAATTGCCCTCTCGGCTGGGATGTCATGCTAATGAGTGGACGGCATCAGATTGACGTAGATAAATAAGTTGCACGCCTTTGCATATCTGTTCAGTGCTGAGGCAGGGAAGTTAGTCTTTATATCAGTACCCTACTTATAATTCCATTGAGTGCCAGGAATGCACAAGTCGGTGATCACCCTGTCCAAATCTATCTCGAAACGCTCTGCCTCAACCTAATTTACTCGGCCAGCCGGGAGTGAAGGCAAATTAAAGACCTCACGGATTGCCAGTGGGCGATAGTCAACTTGCAAGCCCCGGACGAACGAGAAGTCGCTCTGTATCTCCTTGGCGTTTGCATAGAATTCACAAACTATTGCCATCGGGACAGGCACAGGCGTTCCCATGACTCCAAACCAGGATCTCTCTCTGATCATCTCAAGCATCTCGCCATCTCCCTTAGCCGACTTTAATCCCCTCTCCTTCACAAAAGTGTTTACAGCAATCCTATAGTATTCAGTCTGTGCCGCAAGGCTGATGAACTTAGTCAAGTCCACAGTATCTTCGGCCTGGCTGCTCTGAGAAGGTGAGTCAGGTATGGCAGAACGTGCTCTCTTTGGACCCATGATCTCTGTCAAAAATTTCCCTTAAAAGCCCCAGATGATGATTGTTGAACAACACCCCCAAACTTGGCCTCTTCAATCTGATTGCATAAACCTTAATTCCTTTTTGCAAACCCCAATCTGAAACCCCCTAATTTGGATTTCTCTTGCAATCCCTAATTGATGAAAATTGAACCCCCAAGAGTTTCTCTGAAATCTGTATAACAAACCCTAGTTTGATGCCTGAAGTGTATTAGAATGATGTGGTGGTAGTGGCTAAGTGATGGATAGGATTTATAGAGAAGATGGAGTGAGTAGTTGAGGCTAGGGTTCGTGGGTATGATGTAGGAGTTGAATTGGAATAGGTTTGTAAGAGAGGTAGAGTTTGGGTAGAACAGGAGAAGTGAAAGCTTGTGTATTGTAATGTGGGGAAGTGAGGAGTTCGATCAATAGATATAAAAGATGAGAGGTGTGGATCTATTTTAAAATTTTCCAAATCGACAGATTTGTGGGGTCGAGCGTGGCCGCGCCGAGTTTAGTCTTGAGAGAAGCGCGGTCGCGCGATTACCCAGACAACTCTCTGGACCTCTGCATATTGGCGCGGCCACCCAGCTTTTTGCCTTGAGGCAGGCGCGGTCGCCCTGCCCTGAGCCCAACCAAATTTTTTTTTCTACAGCAATGATGAAAAATAAGCAGTAACTCAACAAGCCAATTATTTCTTGCACAAATAGTATTGAAAACTGAGATGTAAATGATTCCAACATCAGAGTTAGACTATATAATATGTATGTATGTTTGTATTCTCAAAAATGCTATATGTGTGAATCATATATACGCGCATCCTCAAAAATGCTATATGTGTGTATATGCATTATGCTCATAACTCCAAAAATATATGCAATAAACTCCTAACTCCAAAACTTTTTAAAAATTGTTCAAAATTTTCACAATGCTTAGAATTAAACAAGGGGGGGGGGGGGAAATAGAGATATGTAACAAGAATTATATAAGAGGGAGAAGAGAGATGATGGGGTGCCTCCCATCAAGCGCTTGTTTATAGTCCATTAGCTCGACTCTGTCTAAAATGGTCAAGTAGTGGAAAGGATCGTGGTGACCTTCTGTCGATCGACTTCACCCCCATAATAGTGCTTCAACCTTTGTCCATTCACTTTAAACGGTTTGTCTGGGTATTAGTCGAAAATCTCCACTGCACCATGTGGAAACACAATTTTCACCGTGAAAGGGCCTGACCATCGCGATTTGAGCTTTCCAGAAAAGAGTCTAAGACAAGAATTATACAACAATACCTCTTACCCCGACTCAAATTTCCTTTCCATAATCTTACTATCGTGCCACCTTTTTACCTTTTCTTTGTACAGCTTGGAGTTTTCGTAGGCTTGCAGTTTGAATTCGTCTAGCTCATTTAGTTAGAGAAGCCTCTTCTCCCCTGCAGCCTTCAAGTCAAAATTCATCTTTTTTATGGCCCAGTAGGTCTTGTGCTCAAGTTCCATGGGAAGGTGACAGGCCTTCCCATACACTAGCTGATACGGTGACATACCTAATGGTGTCTTGTACGCAGTCCTGTATACCCAAACTACATCATCGAGCTTAAGGGACCAATCCTTCCTCGTGGGATTTATAATTTTTCTAAGATCCTTTTCACCTCATGATTGGACACCTCAGCTTGGTCGTTCGTTTGGGGATGGTATGCCGTGGCGACACGGTGATTCACCCCATACTTGGCCAATAGTGCAGTAAACTTTTGATTGCAGAAATGGGTGCCTTCATCTCTTATGATAGCTCGAGGAGTCCCAAATCTTTGAATATATTCTTTTGAAGAAATCACAAGACCACTCTAGCATCATTAGTCGGCAAGGCTTCTACTTCTACCCACTTGGACACATAATCCACTGCCAGTAAGATATACAAATTTCCATATAACGAAACAAAAGGTCCCATGAAGTCTATCCCCTAGACGTCAAATATCTCAACCTCTAGGATCATATTCAAAGGCATCTCATTCCGTTTGGATATATTACCAACTCGCTGACACCGATCACATTTTTGCACGAAGTTATAAGCATCTTTAAACAAAGTCGACCAATAAAAGCCTGCCTAAAGTACCTTGGTAGCTGTCTTCTCGCCCCCGTAGTGTCCACTATAGACTAATGAATGGCAATCCTGAAGTATGCTGTCCATCTCACTTTCTGGGATGCACCGTCTGATCATCCTATCGGCATTGCTTAAACATGTAAGGCTCATCCCAAATATACCATCTAACATCATGTAGAAACTTCTTCTTCTGAGGTCTAGTCAAATCAGAAGGGATAATATTGCTCACTACAAAGTTCGCAAAGTCCGCAAACCATGACATTTTGCCTTACACCATAAATAATTGTTCATTCAGGAAGGACTCAATAATTATCACTTTATCATTCGTGTCCTTTCCCGGTTCTCCAATCGGGATAAATGGTCAGCCACTTGGTTTTCGGTCCCCTTTCTGTCTTTGATTTCTAAATCAAATTCTTGCAGAAGAAGTTCCAGCGAATGAGACGGGACTTAACATCTTTCTTACTAATCAGGTATCGGATTGCAATATGATCCGTGTATACGACAACTCTTATGCCAATCAGATAAGACCAGAATTTATCAAATGCATATACCACTGCTAGGGGCCCCTTCTCGAAGGTAATGTAGTTCAGTTGGGCGTCCGTCAGGGTTTTACTGGCATAGTAAATAACATAAAAAACCTTGTCCCTGCGTTGCCTTAAGACGACTCCTACAGCAAAGTTACTCGCACCACACATTAGTTCAAATGGAAGAGACCAGTCAGGTGCTTCAATAATGGGTGCTGTAGTCAATCTCTTTTTCAAGTGCTCAAAGGATGCTAGGCATTCCTCGTCAAATCTGAACATGACATCTTTCTCAAGCAAACTGCATAGTGGCTTAGTGATCTTTGTGAAGTCCTTTATGAAACGGCGATAGAATCTCGCGTGCCCAAGGAAGCTACTGAACCCCTTTCACAGAAGTTGGTGGAGGTAAGCTCTCAATAGTCTCCAGCTTTGCCCTGTCCACCTCTAATCCTTTCCTTGAAACTTTGTGTCCTAAGATAATGCCTTCATTGTACCATAAAATGGCACTTTTCCCAATTCAGCACTAAATTGGTCTCAACACACCTCTTTAATACCATAACAAGATTCTCCAAACACATGTCAAAAAAGTCTCCAAAGACTGACAAGTCGTCCATGAAAACTTCTATATTTTGCTCGACCATATCGGAGAATATCGCTATCATACATCTCTGGAATGTGGCTGGAGCGTTGCATAATTCGAAAGACATCCTCATGAATGCAAAAGTACGGTACGGGCACGTAAAGGTAGTATTCTCCTAGTCTTCTGGAGCTATAACAATTTGGTTATACCCCGAATAACCATCCAAGAGGCAATAGTAGTCATGTCCTTCTAACCTATCCAACATTTGGTCAATGAACGGGAGAGGGAAATGGTCCTTTCTGGTAGCTTTGTTCAATCTGTGATAGTCCATGCAGACCTTCCACCCTGTGACTGTTCTGGTTGGTATAAGTTCATTATTCTCATTGGACACTACTATCATGCCCCCCCTTCTTCGAAACACATTGCACCGGGCTCACCCAAGAGCTGTCTCAAATTAGATAGATGATTCCGGCATCTAACCATCTTTAGGATCTCCTTCTTGACAACCTCTTTCATAATAGGATTCAATCTCCTCTTTTACTCTACCGTCGGCTTACTGTCATCCTCCAGGAGTATCTTGTGCATGCAGTATGAGGGGCTAATCCCCTTGATGTCAGTTATGGTCCACCCAATAACTGATTTGAACTCTCGTAGAACCCGCAGCAACTTGATTTCCTGGGCAGATAATAGGGCAGAAGCAATAATAACAGGCAACGTAGAAGATTCCCTCAGAAATGCATATCTCAAATGATCAGGAATGGGTTTAAGGTCAAGGGTCGGAGCCATCTCAAGAGAAGGCTTGAGTCGCTCTGATGTCTCCCTAGTATTTTCAAGTGGTTCAATGGGAATCTTAAATTTCCTCATCTGTGGCATGGTGTTCAAAATCTGTACATACTCCACAACATCTGCATCATCCATATCAGAGTCTCCCAGTAGAGCACTCTCTAATGGATCTATGCTCATCAATTTTTCAGTCTCTTCATGCAGTACCCTGTCGACAACATCAACCCGAAAACATTATTCTTCTTCGTCAGTGGGGAACTTCATAGCTTTGAAGACATTAAATGTGACCTCTTAGTTTTGAACTCTCATTGTCAGTTTTCCCTTTTGTACGTCTATGAGTGTTCACCCAACAGCTAGAAATGGTGTCCCAAGAATGATCGGTATGTTCTTGTCCTCTTCAAAATCCAGAATGATAAAGTCGACAGGGAAGATAAACTTGTCCACTTTCACCAAGACATCTTCTACGATACCTCTTGGGTATGTGATGGATCTATCGGCAAGCTGCAATGATATGTTTGTCGGCTTAGGAGCCGGCAATCCCAACTGTGTGAATACCGATAGAGGCATCAAATTTATACTTGCTCCCAAGTCACATAAGCACTTATTGAAAGATAATTTTCCAATGGAGCAAGGTATCATAAAACTACCTGGATCCTTGAGCTTTGGAGGTAGTTTTCTTTGCAATACTGCACTGCATTCCTCTATCAAGGCAACTGTTTTATAGTCCTCTAGCTTCTTATTCCTCGACAGTATGCCTTTCATAAACTTCGCATAGCTTGGCATTTGTTCCAAAGCTTTTGTGAAAGGAATGTTGATTTTTAGTTTCTTAAACACCTCCAAGAACTTTGCGAACTGTTTATCTAATTTCTATATTTGAAGCCTCTGAGGATATGGTGCAGGAGGGTAGATCACTTGTGGTGTAGCATTAGTTTTCTCAGCTTTTTCATGCTTCTCTGACTCCACTAAATGTTCCCCATCCTTTCCATCATTCAAAGCTTCTCCAGAATTTTCTGCATATGGGCCGCGCCAGGTTTCCTTCTACATGGGGCACGGCCGCTCTAGTCTCTAGATCTGCAGTTTTCTTCCCAGACCTCAATGTAATGGCCTGACACTACTTCTTCCCATCCCTTCTCGGATTTGCTTCTGTATTGCTTGGTAGAGTCCCTTGCGGTCTGTTGGTCAGCATATTAGCCATTTGGCCCACCTGATTCTCTAAATTTTTGATGGCCACCGCTTGGCTCTTTATCAATACTTCAGTACTTTCCATATGCTTCAGCATCAATTCCTCGATTTCAGATTTCTTCTCCGGCTGAGGGGCAGGAGCTGAATGATGTTGATGTTGTTGTTGCTAAAATCCAGGAGGGTAGGACGATTTAGGTGCATACTGTTGATGAGACCGTTGTGATTGGTACTTTTGTTGTTGAGATTTTTGTGCTAGGTATTGTTGTTGAGGTTGGTGTTGAGATTGTTGAGCACTTTGGTTATTACTCCAGCTGAAATTAGGATGTTTTCTGTTATTTGGATGGTTGGAGTTCTAAAATTAATTATGTGGCTTTTGGTAATTGCTTACGAATTGAACTGATTTTGCAATAATGGCACATTGTTCTGTTGGGTGTGATCCTGCACACAACTCACAGACGAAAGCAACTTGTTGAACTTTGTTTTCAGCAATAGAGTCAATTTTCTTCGACATTGCCGCCATTTGAGCTGAAAGTGCTGTGATAGCGTCCACATCCAATACCCCGGCCAATTTTGGTTGCGGCATTCTAGATGTCAGATTCTGGTATTCATTTGCCGCCATGGCCTCTATTAAATCATAAGCTGTCTCATAGCTCTTGGACCATAAAGCTCCTCCTGATGCGGCATCAATGATCGGCCTTGATTGCCATCCCAACCCATTATAGAACGAGCTGATCACCATCCAGTCTGGCATTTCGTGATGAGGACATTTCCTTAGCATCTTTTTATATCGTTCCCATGCCTCATACAGAGATTCTCCTTGTTGTTGTGCAAACTGAGATAGAGCACTCCTCATCTGAGCAGTCTTAGCCATGGGAAAGAATTTGGCTAGAAACTTCTGTTCTAAGTCCTCCCACGTAGTAATTGAACCTGATGGTAGCGAATGCAATCAGCTCTTCGTTTTGTCCCTCAAAGTAAATGGGAAAAGCCGAAGCTTCACCACATCATCCGACACATTGTTGTACTTGAATGCGTAGCAAATTTTGATAAAACTCAGGATATGCTCATTAGGATCTTCCGTAGCTGCACCCCCAAACTGGACTGTATTCTGAACCACCTGAAGTTTCCCTGGTTTGATTTCAAAGGTGTTTGCAGCTATCGCTGGCCTGACTATACTGGATTGTAAATCATTGATTTTTGGCATTGAGAAATCCCTCAATGCTCTTTGCTCCTCGGCTGCCATTTGTACTGGTGGTTCAATGTCCTCTTGTGTGTTAGTAGTACGTGTGTTCGCTCTTCAAGCTCTATCGTTGATGTTTTCTTGTAAAGGCACCAACGCAGAATTTGTAGATAGAGTGTGCATATACTACCCACAAGTACCTAAAACACAAAAAAAAGTAAAATAGAAATGAGATAAGGTGTGATTATTCAAGTCAGACAAATTTAACTTAAATTGATGTCAATAGTAATAAAAATAACAACTTATCCCCGGCAACGGCGCCAAAAACTTGTTGCTCCGTTTCGGTGTCAACAAAACAGACACAAATGTGTACAAGTATACACGGTCAACAAGTAATATATGATAAGTAAAGATCGTTCCCACGGAGAAAAGCAATTACTCTTAATCTATCATGCAACAACTTTATAGCTATTTCGGCTGCTCAAACGAGTAAACAAGATATGAATTAATGACTAAAATGATTATCTACTACAATTAGCTAATTAACAAACGATTGACTCAACTTGGGAAGATATGGGATCCTAATGTCACTTAATGCATCATGCAGACTACACACCTCTTGCTTAGCTTAATTAATTACTTAGGATTGCTAGTCGAGAGCACGAAGGTGAGAAATGGCTATCTTTCAATAAACCAAGTATAAATCACATAAAATCCACAAAAGAGATAGAATTCATATTAACATCAATATTACCTAAATCACTATATGTCTATGTTACTTACAAGCAATATCAATTTAAGTGCAAGCTCTCAATTGACTACATATGGTAAGCCGGTATATGTCTATCCGAATTACGAATCACAAAATCTATCACATGCAAATTTCATGAACATATGCTACATGTCCAAATCTGAGTTTATATTTCTTCTTTCAATTCCATATAAACTATTAAGGTAGATGGTGATCAAGCATCTAAACACTAAACACAACCATGCTAGGCAATCCATATATAATCAATCACACATCACAAAGAGTCATATAGATCTGAATTAAACAATAAACTTTATTAGAATCCCATAATGGTGATTAGTTCATCTCTGAATCAATAATAATTATGGGATGTGATCTAAGCATTGAAAATAAATAATGAAAGAAAAGGGAATATAAGAAAAGGAAATAGCAAATCTGATAATCCTCCTTCCAAAATAAGCCTTCAAGCTGAGTTCAAGATCATAATCAGACCCAATTCAAAACCCTAAATAAGTAAATCTACTAAGAGCAAATGAGAGAAGCCAAAAATGATAAATAATAGCTTAGAACTCTCTTTAGCTCTCAAAAACCCTAAAACTAGAAAATATAACGATTGAATGAATGTTTGATAACTAGCAAATACACCCTTATATGAAAAATACGTTACAGCAATTGTTTAAGTGAAAAGTCAACTCAGTGCATAATTTTTGATTGGCCGTGTAGGTCTTTTGGGGCGCGGGCGTGCTGATACCCAGAAATTCAGTTCTGGTTTCCTCCTGGCGCGGGCGCGCCAGGTTTGCTCTTCAAAGTCGCGCGGCCACGCTTTGCTGCAGTATTGCCTTCTTTGCTGGTTTTGCTGGTACATTGCTGCTAGTCCCTCTTCTTGCTACCTTAGCCTTCTTTCTTCTTTCACTTGACATTGCTTTGCTCAGATGCCATATCAACTTGCCCTCAGCCTTCTTCAACAAGCCAGTTCACCACTTGCTCAACTTCTTGCCATGTCCATGCCAAATCCATGCCTTTACCATGCCATTCCATACCATTTGAGTTTCCTTAACAAAACCTATAAAACAAAGATAAAACACATCAAAAGACACTAAAATACTTGAGATTAAGCCATAATCCTAGCAAGTTGATAGACAATAAGTAGGTATAAAACCTACTTATCACGTACGAAGTCTCAAACGCAAGGAAAACACTAAACGACATGGTGCAAGTAGACTGTAAGTAATAGATCAAGACGCGCAACAGTTCCGGACTCGTAATACGAAATCTCACAAGAAGGGCCAATGGGGGAAATGCTAATGATGGAAAAAGCAATGGAAAGTTGGCAATCACTTATCCAACTTCGACAAGCAAGCCAACTACGAGGACCTTCAATATGACGGTTTAAGATACGGTAGCTGCCGGGGATGGAATTCCAGGTATTATTCGAATAAATTTTATTTTCTTATATATGGTTTTCTTATAAATAATAAATCATTTTATTAAGGAATTTTGAAAGAGGAATTTGAGTTCTATTATAAATCAGATTTTTGTTTAATCAGATAGACAAACTTTATCCTGAATAAGTTAAAGATCAGTTCAATCGAATCTGATCGAGATCTATATGCAATAAATGTGTATGATATTTACCCTTGTGTGTATAAGTATTGAAACGGTGATTCCGGTGACGGAA
The DNA here is from genome assembly GCA_020205555.1 of Panax stipuleanatus. Taxonomy (NCBI): domain Eukaryota; kingdom Viridiplantae; phylum Streptophyta; class Magnoliopsida; order Apiales; family Araliaceae; genus Panax; species Panax stipuleanatus. The sequence continues at coordinate 43,666,412 of CM035123.1, read as the reverse complement.
TCCTTATAAGGAAGGGTGAGTGTAATAACCCAATATTTTTGATATAATTAAATAAGAAATTTTACGTATAATTTTTTTTAATATTAATTTTATCAAAATAAATGTGGAAATATGTGCTAGGTAAAACATATGTGTATATGTGATAAATATATATTTATTTATTGTATGAATGATTTCAAATAAAATTTTTCGAAAAAGGAATTATTGATTATTATAAATTATATTCTTATAATAAATTAATTTTGTAGTAAAAATATTTTATTATTTATTTTTTATAAAAATATGATTAATGTATTATTTAAATAATATATGAAATAATTCTTAAAATTATTGTAATAATTATTATTTTATTATATGAATTTATCAAGATTAGTGAAGTTAATTATTTTAACTTAACTAAGAATGGTATATAATGTAAAGTGTGATTATAGATCAAAACCCTAATTTGATATATGGTTTTGAATTTTAATGACTAATACATTTATTGTTCTAATTGTATTTAAAAGGAAAGTATATCTGTATTATGAATAATAAGAATTTATTTTCTTAAGGATTTTCAAGTATTAAATATAAGTATTGATTATATTTATATTTGAATGTATGTATGTACATTATGAGATCTATGATCAATGTTAAGTGGAATGGAAATTCTAAGTAACTAATTAGGGTAAAATAAAATTAAAGTTTTGGGTCATGTTAGTTTACCCTATCATAAGGATAACCCTATTATCCTAGGGACAAAAAGAACATGGGGGATATTAGCTTAATCCCCACATCCCATTTCATTTCATTACAACAATTCATTTCATTTCATTCTCCATTCTTCTTCTATTTTCTCTCAACTAGCAAGAACACCAAGAGAGCAAGAGAGAGAGTTGGTTTCGGATCTTAGGGAGAGGAAGAGGAGTATATTGTTCATGCATCCTAAATTTATAAACTACTTTGGAAGATTAAGAAGAATTGCAAGAAGAACTAGGTAAGAAATTGAAAAATTTCAAGTTTAGTTCTACTTATGTTTTATGTTTAGTTAGTTTATATAAAATATTGATATACTGATGGATCATGGGGTTTATTTGTGATTTATTGTTAAAAGCCTTGTTTAGGGTGGATTATGTGGTTTACATGATTTATTTGGAGGACCCATAGCTTGTATGCTAGGTTTATGGAAAGAAAATGGAAGAAATGATTTTTGGTTAAAATGTTATTTTTAAAAGGTGTGAAAATGACTTTTGTTTTGTAAGATCTACAAAGAGTTTTCTAGAATTTTTTTTGATAGTGTTAGATCCGTGAGTTAGTGACATTATCCAAGTGGAATCACTTAAAAAGAATGTAAATGAAATAACTATGGATTTATTGGTAAACCACCTCAAACTAGCTAAATTTCGTGGACTGTCTGACTAGCGGCCTATTTTCGAGACTTTAAGTATTCTAAAATAATTGTTCAAATTTTTTTTAATGTAGTTCAGTGAGTCACGGTTCCAACGATACTAAATGGACCTAAATCGGAGTTGTAGATATCATTTGATGAAGGTTTTAGTTAAGGACCCCAAATCTGAAAAATGAACCAACTGTTGAAAACATCTTGCTGATCAGTCACTTTGGCTTGATTTCTGGGACATAGACAGATCAGAATTTGATATTTGATAACTGGAAACTATATTTTAGGAAAATACGAATCCAACGCTTCCGACGGAACCTAAATCCGAGTTGTAGATTTCGTTTTACAAGCGTTTCCGTGAAGGACCCCAAATCTAAAAATTTGATGAAAATTGTAGAAATAATAGAAATTAAATAAATAGAAATAAATAGAAAATAAATATTAAAAATTCATAATAAAGTTTTAAAAATTATTTTAAGTTATAAAAATTAAAATTTAATATTTTGACATAAATTTCATTAATATTTTAAATTATTTAAATATTAATGATATTTAATTTATTTAATAATTATATTAAATAAATTATTTAAAAATAATTTTAATATTTTAAAAATGATATTAAAGTTTTAAAAATTATTTTAAGTTATAATAAATAACTTTTAATATTTTGATAAGAATTTTATTAATATTTTAATATTAATGATAATAAATTTATTTAATAATTGTATTAAATAAATTACTTAAAAATGATTTTAATGTTTTATAAATCTTTTAAAGGTGAAATAAATATTTTAAAAATATTTGAGGTTATAATAAATAACTTTTAATATTTTGATATGAATAACATTAATATTTAAATATTAATGGTAATTATTTAAAAATAATTTTTATATCTTAAAAATTATTTAAAGGTAATATTAAGGTTTTAAAAATATTTTTAGGTTATAATAAATAATTTTTAATGTGTTGACATGAATTTTATTAATATTTTAAATTATTTAAATATTAATGATAATAAAATTATTTAGCAATTAAATTATTAAAAATGATATAAGTGTTTGAAAAACATTATAAATGATTTTAATGTTTGAAAAAAAAATATTATAAATGATAATTAAATTATCTAAAATAATATTGAAGCTTTAAAATAGAATTTCATTGAAAAGAAACTCGTTAATTATCCGATAGTGTAATTGGGATACCGTAATAGTATCAAAATCAAACTAGACTTACATAGTTTGACTTGATAACTGTTCTTAAATGTTTTAATAACTGTTATGGATATGTGACAGCGTGATTAAACTGTATAATGACTACAAATAAGCAGTATTATGTGTTAAGTTGTATTATTCTAATTAAAAAATAATTCTATTGATGATTGGACTTCGTATTAAAGATAAAAGCTTAAGATATACTACGTAGCAGTAAACAACGATCAAGGCAAGTATCTTAACATTTGCATTTACTTTATGCAATGGATCCTAGTAAACAAATTTCTTAACTCTACTTTCATTGTGCAAGTATCTTAACCTTTGCATTTACTTTATGCAATGGATCCTAGTAAGCGAATTTGTTAACTCTACTTTCATTGTGCAAGCATCTTAACCTTTGCATTTACTTTATGCAATGAATCCTAGTAAGCTAATTTCTTAACTCTACTTTCATTGTTCAAGTATCTAAACTATTATCTTTTAGTAAACATGTATTCTAACCTTTGCATTTACTTTATGCAATGAATCTTAGTAAGCAAGTATCTAAACCTTATGCACTATTTTTATTTCATGCATACAGGTATATATTATGGTAGTTTCCAACTCAATATAAGTTATTCAATATAAAACATGTTCATGAATAATTATCGTCAATTATTCATATCCGTAAAGATATCCATGATTCGTTTATGAAATTTTTCTTATATTGTGGAATTTTATTCAATTCGTTTATTGTTTATTAATATCTTATTATTGTCTTTTATTATACAAGTGTCCCCACTTGTATGAACTGTTGTAATCATGCAAGAACTCTTGAACTTGAAATTCTTTGATATGACAAATTCTCTTACATACTATTAAACTTCGGTATGTATTTATGGTTTAAAGACTGTCTAAGCTATTTGACTCGGCTAGACATAGTTGAATCGTATTGTTGAATATTATTGTTTATGATAAAGTTGTCCAACTGAATTGTTTAGTTAGGACTCCAGACGGAGTATGAACAACCCGTAATGAGAAAATTATTTATGTGCCCAAGGCGAACAGAGTGAATGAAATTATCGTTCAAACAGATAATATTGATCAATAAAGGACATAACAGGGCTGATCACCCTATATGTCTGTAAGACCAGAGCGGTTTGCAGATGAATTTCTATTTAAACCTTTTCGAAAATGAAAAATAAAAGTTCAAGGTCTATTGACCGCTCAGCATTTATACTCAATACGTCGTTTCAAAAATATAAACGGTTTGATATGTTGATAAGAATTGTTTCAAATGACTTCACAACTATTGATTCGTTGTAGAAGTATATCTCAAAGAAAATATTTATTTTTTTCAGTTAATGTTTATTATCCGCTATTACTTGCTGAGCAATTAAATGCTTATTCTTGCTTTCAATTAAATATTTTCAGCTAAGCGTGATCAACCAGAAGGCTCTGACAAAAATAAAAGGGCAAGGAAAGCTGAAGGAATAAATTTTATGGTATCTTGTGTAATAGTTAGACTTTATTAAGATGATAATATTTATTATCTATCATGTAAGGAAATACTTTAAAGGTCGTGTACCTGGGATTAGACAACTCTGATATGTTTATTAAGTTTGTTAATTATATTATTCAGCTCAAAGAAATGATATCGTGTAGCACCGAGTTCGGGTTTCAAGTACTCGGATTTGGGGGCGTCACAAGTTGGTATCAGAGCTTTTAGTTAGAAACTTTAGGTGGGGGATACCTTAGGCTATAACCTTAGGCTAGATAGAAGCGTTGAAAACAAATAACTCAAATAGAGTTTAAAGGAGATGAATTAAGGAAATTCGTCATAAAAGGAAATAAAAGTAACTTATATAAACTATTATTTGTTATGTGTATATATTATGTACTAATCAAGATAATTTGTGTATAGATATCAGGAAAGAAAGGATTAGAAGACTCTCATGTCGTCAGTGAGGAGCAAACTGTTTCATCTGAGCCTATACTCGAGCCAATAGCAGAAGTAGAAGCTTACATTGAAAGTGACTTTGAGGAAACTTTAAGGGATGAACCAAGGGTAGATTTAAGCAGTGATCATGATGAATATCCAGAAATGGAGCTGAATGAAGAAACAGAAGAAGAACAATATATGGTGGCAGTTACATTTGAATAGGCAACAAAGCAGTGCAAGATCTAGAAAATAAGGTGTTTTCCATAGAAGAATTGTTGAAAGTGGAAAGGCTGTTAAACAAACACTTACATGAGGCATTAGTTGAAGTAATAAAGGAACGAAATAAGATGAAGGTTCAAATGGATAAAATTAAAACCGAATGTAGTGTACCGCGTGAAACTTCGAATAAGAAGGGGAAAAAGAAATTGAACGACAGTGATCCAGGTAATTCTGAAATAACCAAGATAATCTTAAAAAGAAGAAAATATGTAAGAATTGTGGGAAGGGGGATAGGGGTGTATGCAAGAACGGACAGAAGACATGCTATAATTGTGGACAAGGGAGGCATCCCTCTTTTTGTTGTCCCAAACCAACGCTGGGTCCATGTTTTATATATGGAATGTTAGACCATCAAGCAAGAAATAGTCTGAAGAAGAAGTCAGGTGCAGCAAGTGGAAAGAAGTAGGATAATTATTCTATGATTAGGTATGATAGATGAAGTGTGTATGATATGGACAGAAACGTAGTCAATCAAGACTGGGAAGATAACTCAGTGGTGGTGGAAGTTGCTTATATATGCACAAATATATATAAAAGCAATAAACTACCATGGATTTGACATCCGGGCTTGACAGAATTGAAAAGTTAGTATATATACAGTTAAATATATACAAAAAAAAGCCAAACCCAGACTGGGAAGATAACCCAGTCTAGCAAAGTTGCTTAAAACAAAGATGCAATTATGTCGAACCTGTTGGAAGCGACGGATCGTCAATTCGAGTTGTAGAAATGCCAGAAAATGAGTTTAAGTACAAAAATATACCAAAAGTTGACGAAAACGGCCACGAAATTGAGTTCCGGGCATATTTAGAAAATAAAACTTAATGCGCAAGTGTATAAAAATGCAAAGTAGTAATATTGACTTGGTGATCTTAAAAATACTCACAATGGACTGCTACACGGGCTTTTTGCCAAATCGTAGGCTTTAAACGTTCGAATCTACCGGTTATTTTCTGATATGTGGTAGTATGTGGTTATATCTATGTGTTAGAGTGAAAAACAATTTGGATTTGGAAGATAAGAAATTAGACAGAAAACCAAATGGGCAGAGGTTCGAAGCGTTTTAGAATTATAAAAATGAGGGGGGGGGGGTGCCCTCATATATATAGGCCAGGGAGCCTCCACCCTACCTGATGCTTCCGCAGGTAGAGGTGCAGCTCCACATGGTGGGGCCCACGTGGCGGGTCCCATCGTCTCGAAGTACATGCACTTCGAGCAACGCGAGGTTGATTCGAAACTTTCTAACTTTTGATCGTAGCGTCCGTTTGAGGCGTGCGAAACCTTTTCAAAAAACCCTCGTCGAGAGTGTCATAATGACATGGGATAAAACATTTTTTGGGTCCAAAAAGATGGGTTCATAACCAGGTCTTTGATTATCCGCAGTTTGTCCGTTGAGCTGTCTTATGCTGTTTGCACTCGGGATCATTGTTATGGTTTATTCTAACCTTGGTGGCATAAATTCTGCTTGAGTTTGACCGAAATGCATTATATTTGGTAAAATGACCGTTTTGCCCCTCCTGGGTTGCCTTTAGTGTCGGCATGGCCTTCGGTTGACTTCCTGGGGTTGTTTTCAAGGTTTGGATCACATTCGAGTCTGTTTGTCCTCAGTGTTATCTCTGAGGTTAACTTTGTCCCTCTAGGTTTTCTTCTGGAGATGATGTGATGCTTCAGGATCATTTTTGAAGTTGACCTGATTTTCCAGGTTGAGACCGGGGATGACCTGCACATCCCGGGTTGAAATCGGGGCTGACCTGTACTTCCCGGGTTGAGACTGGGGTTAACATGTACTTCTTGGGTTGAGACCGGGGGCTGGCCTATACCTCCCGGGTTAAGACCGGGGCTGACCTGTACCTCCCGGGTTGAGACCGGGGCTGACCTGTACCTCTCGAGTTGAGACTGGGGCTGACCTGTACTTCTTGGGTTGAGACCGGGGCTGACCTGTACTTTTTGGGTTGAGACCGGGGCTGACATGTACTTCCCGGGTTAAGACCGGGGCTGACCTGATGGCCCTGTATTGAGACCGGGGTTAATTTGATGACCCGGTATTGAGACCGGAGTTGATTTGATGAACCGATATTGAGACCGGGGTTGATCTGATGGCCCGATATTGAGACCAGAGATGATTTGATGGTCAGATATTGAGATCGGGATTGATTTGATGGCCCGGTATTGAGACTTAGATTTATTTGACAGCCCGATATTGAGATGGGGATTGATTTGATGGCCCGATATTGAGATCGGGGTTGATTTGACTGCCCAGTATTGAGACCGGGGTTGAACTGATGATCCGGTATTAAGACCGGAGTTAGTTTGATGACCCGGTATTGAGACCGGGGTTGATCTGATGGCCCGGTATTTAGATCGGGGTTGATTTGATTGCCCGATATTGAGATCGGGATTGATTTGATTGCCCGGTATTGAGACCGGGGTTAAACTGATGACCCGACATTGAGACCGGGGTTGACAGTTTTGCCCTTCTATAGTGTTAGTAATAGGAAAAGAAAATTTCGAGTGTCCACAATTAGTATGCATATAAGCCAATCATGTATGATGATAAAGCATATACTTTGGAGACGATCTTATTTTTTTTTTAATAAAAGTATTAATTTATTAAAGGTATTTAATTATCTACATAATGCTATTTTTATATATATGTAAATAACCCATAGTTTTAAGCAATGCTTTTAGAATTATGATGTTGATCATGCTAATGAGATCTAAATTCTTTGAAAGCTTAAAACTAAAGTAGTTCCCAATCGATGGATTACTAAATAAGGGATTAGTAAATCCTGATAAATTGGTACATATGTTGCTTGCTTATTGGATGAGGATGATTGATCTCATTATCATTTGTGTGGAGACACTAAAGCAAGTATGTAGGTGTTTATTGGAGAATAAGTTCACTGAACGTGACTCGCTATGGAATACCTAATGGAGTTTTACTTGCATGTCAATAGTAATTCCTAATGTGATAGTAGTACAAGTGATCCTTGGACTTGAGATCATCATAGTATCTTGTATGTAAAGAATTATACTTTGACTTATTCTTTAAGACCCTTAGGGTATATCAAAGGGTATACTTGGGTATAATAAGTTACATATGGAGATAATGAATGGTCAATAAAGAATCTACCACTTCTAGTAAAAGAAGAGATATGTCCTATGTGATACGTTAAATGACAACCCAGTAGTCCTTGGCCAAGGCAAAATGAAATTAGAAAGGAGTTTCTAATTTGTATTATTTGAAGTTGTGCATTTTCTAATCGAAATACATATAATTATATAAAATAAGACTTGACAGTAAGTCCATGTCTTATATTTAATTGGGACATTGTATGGTAGAAGGATTGAATTATACGGTAACTATTAACTCACATGTTCTTTTATAATTAATGTTGAAATCTATATTATCTGGAAAGTCGTTGATAGCTAGGGAGGCATATCCCTATTGTAGAATAAATATTATTTATATAAATAGATTATTAGTTTAATTTATTTATTTAAATAAAATTAGAATTATTCTAATTGATTTATTCACAACCGGTTTAATATGGAGAACCTAAAGGGTCACACCATAAAAGGAAGAATAATTATTTAAGAAGGCAATGACATAATCGTAATAATGTATTAAGTGTAATTAATTTAATCTATGGTGATAGAATAAATTAAATAGCTTAATGTTTATTATTTAATATTTTGGTAATATTAAATATAAATTAATAAGAGGAGTCTTATTAATATTATTTAAATTTTTATTATTTTAATTTTTAAAGGAGTTTAGGAATTAATTTAATATTAGTACTCTCATTTATTCCTAATAAGATTAGGAGGCAAATTAATTAAATAAATTTAATTAATTATTCTCAATGTGGTGGGAAGCCTAAATTAATTAAAGGAGTTTAATTAATTAAATGAAACCCTATGTCTAATAGGATTAGAAGGGTTGACCAATATCTATATAAGAGGGGTCTTATAATAGATATTAGTTGATGCAATTCTAATTGTTGGAAAGTACTCCTTTTCTATAGAGGATAGAAAACTAGGGTTTAGCCAACCACCCTCCTTCTTGATAATTCCTATTCCTTGGTGGATCACCTCTAGAGGTCAAACACTTGGGTGGCTAACGTTGATCAAAGGAATGAATCTAACCTGAAAATTCAAGGAGATCACGAAGAACAAGGAGTTGAACTCGTACCTGTGAAAGCTTCGTTCTACAAGGGTATGATTCCATAACTTCTTTTTTATCGTTTTAAAATAAAAATTTACATAAAGAATGATCCAGGTAATGATTTTGTAGAAAATTTTAAACTCTGATATGCCATGCTTCCGCTAATTTTTGCAATTTGATTGCGCCATAAATTCGTACAAACCCAACAATGGCATCAGAGTCAAACCTTTATGCAATTATTAATTGTTTTGATTCCATATATATATATGGGTATGTATTTAGAATAATTTATTGGGCATAATTAATTGCATAAAATTATTTTTTTATGAAGATGAAAAAAAGGGGATCCTAGCAAATTCTCTATTTTTAAATGGACCTGGAGAATACTCTTTTTTTTTTAAAAGGGACGTGATTTGGTTTTCAAAGATGTGATCAGTAAGTTCCCTGATGGATTTCAGAAGGGCGAATTTGATTCAAAGCAGGAAGATTTCAAAAGTTAGTTGATTTCAAAAAAGGCTGCCACGAATTCCTTTTTTAGCAGAACCCACGAATTATTTCTTTAATAGAATCCTAAAGTGATTCAAAAAGAGGTGGAGAGATGACTTAGTAATATAGTATATATATATATATATATATATATATATATATAATAGAATCCTGCACTTCCTGCACTTAGTAATATATATATATATATATATATATATATATATAATATATATATATGTTATATTATGTGTTCCTGAAGAAAGAATCTATACGGTTATTATATATATATATATATATATTATGTGTTCCTTAAGGTTTTCAAAAGAATCCTACACTTCCTGCACTTATATATATATATATTTTCTTCATAATTTTATAATTAAAATAAATAGTTTATTTTAATCATGAAATTGAATTTCATGCAATTTAAAATTGTCCATTAAATGGTACTCATATATATATGGAATGTTTTTAATTCATAAGATGAATATTTTTTTAGTGATGCATATGGTGATATGTAGGATAATAAATGGGATTGATTTTGGGACTATTGACCAAAGTGATTGAATTTTATTTTAGTTGAATGCTTGAATGAATGAGTTTTATTAAATGGGGTCTGCGTATCTCGTCTTCTCTGATTTTTTTTCTTGATGTAAAATTCTAATCTCCCTTCTATGTACTTCTCCTTAACTGTTGATCAAGGTTTTTATTTAAATTAAATAGTTTAATGTAATAAAAATAGTTAGAATTATCTTGAAGAAATTGGAGACCAAGGAGCAAGGAGCGCGTGAAGACTCGTTTGTATGGAGTCCGGGTTTAAATGTAATTGTTACGCTTAAATTTATTATCTTGCACTCCTAGGTTTGACCTTTTGGTTCACTTGGTGGCTCTAGTGAACCAAACTAGAATAAAAGTCCATAATCAATCCGGATAAAATATAATATTCTATATGGGCATACTAATTATTATATATATTATATTTTATGCAAACATGCTTTGCATATTTAATAAAATGACGTGTATTTCATATATATATATATATATGCATGCGCGCTAAACAAGATAAGACAAATAATAACAAATCCCTCAAAGAAATCATATTAACTCTAAAGCATTCAATGATATTTAGAATATCGAAGCGTCGCCTTCTAGCATGATAAATTAATAGAGTATTAAATATTTAATATGAGTTTATTGTGCACACACAAGGCAAGTATTAAGTATTTAAGATATTAATTCAATCACAGTTGATGCTTATAAAGTTAATTGAACAATATTATTTTGTTGTGCACACACAAGGATAATATTTTTTTTTTGAATATACTGAGTGTTAGGTTGGACTTAACTTAAATTATTTTAGTTCGGATGTGCACACATTTGACCATTATGATCTAAGATGCAGAATACAAGGAGTTACATGTCGATGTAATTGACAAGAGTTGTCTACCTATTTATTTATATATCGTTTGTTGTGCACACACAAGACTATATATATTTGAAATGAGATCCTTAATCTCACTAGCAAATCTTTAATTAGATTAAGTAGAACTATATAAATGAGGGTAATATAGTTTGAAGAAAATAGTGGGAGATACCAATCTAAAAAAAGACCTAAATTTATTTTGGTATATAAAATTAATTAAATGAATGTTTGCTAAAATGTTGTCTTTTCACGTTCAGAATTTTAAAAATGTCAAAATCACTAATTTCACTGCGTAGCATACTTGATGCTAATAAACTAATCGGGCCGAATTACACGGACTAGTTAAGGAATCTGAGAATAGTTCTCACTGCTAAAAAGATTTCTTATATCTTAAATTCACCTATCCCTAGAACTGTTCCAGAAACAGCCTCTGAGGAAGAAATTGCCACTATTGTAAAGTGGCAAGATGATGTATCTGTGGCTCAATGCATCATGCTCGCATCCATGAATGACGAGCTTCAGTGTCAGTATAAAAACATGGATGCTCCTACTATATTGTTTCACCTCAAGGAGTTGTATGGTGAACAAAGTAGGACTGCAAGATATGAGATATCTAAGGAGCTCTTCCGATCTCGGATGACCGAGGGCACTGTCGTCAAGACTCATGTCCTAAGGGTGATCAATCTGATTGAATGCCTCGGACAGCTTGGGTTCGTCATGGATGGGGAGTTGAATTAAGACTTAGTCTTGCAGTCACTCCCTGAGACCATCTCGCAGTTCGTTGTTAATTTTCACATGAATAAGTTAGATGTCAACTTGCCTGAATTACTCAACATGTTGAAAAGTGCAGAAGGTCACTTCCCATCCAAGAAGAACCATGTTTTAATGGTGGATGATTCTTCCAAGAATAGGAAGAGGCCCAAGGTATCTTTTGAAAAGAAAAAATCTAAGAAGGTTAAGGGCAAGGCAAACATGAAGGAACAAAAGAAACTTAACCAGCTAACAAAGGAATGTGCTTCCATTGCAATGAGCCAGGTCATTAGAAGAGGAACTGCAAGAAGTTTCTGGCAGCTTGGAGAAGCTTCGACTTCCAATAAAAGTTTGTTCATGATTAAAATTAATTTTTCTGAAAGTCAAAATTCTACTTGGGTATTGGATACCGGCTGTGGTTCTCACATATGTAATATTATACAGGGACTGGTCAGAAGTAGAAAGCTGAACAAGGATGAGGTTGTCCTACGAGTGGAAAATGGAGCAAAGGTTGTTGCATTAGCTGTAGGCACTTATTGTTTAGCTCTACCTACGGGTAAGTCCATTTATTTAAATAATTGTTATTTTTTTAATATTATTAGAAACATTATTTCTGTTTCCGTATTAGATATGGATAGATTTGACATTATAATAAAGAACAACAATTGTTCTATTTATAATAACAATGTTTTATATTGTGTTGGTAATTTGCAAAAGGGACTTTATATACTTGACTTGCATGAAAATATATTTCAAATTGAACAAACTAAGAAAAGGAAAAAGAGATGATGTTAATTATACCTATATGTGGCACTGTAGACTCGGTCATATCAATGAAACAAGATTATCCAAGTTGCATAAGGATGGGCTCTTAGAGCTATTTGATTATGAATCATATCCAACTTGTGAATCTTGTCTCATGGGTAAAATGACTAAATCTCCTTTTAGTGGAAAAGGAGAAAGAGTTACAGAGTTGTTAGCGTTGGTTCATGTTGTCCGATTTATGTAACGACAATTAACGCGCAAGTATACGCGGTCAACAAGTAATATAACATAAGTAGGATGTCGTACCCACGAGGACGAAGTCTTAAATGCAAATCAAATACTAATGTAAGTTCTTTACTGTCTTATCTAAACAATTGATTGGAGGTGGTATTTTAAACTATGCGATTACAACTAAAGGAAGCGGGAGAAATAGATGTAATAGGGAGACAAGCTAGGATTGCAATTCCCCTAACGCGTCGCCTAATCTCCTAACTCTCCACAATACAAACAAATCAAGGAATGGCCAGCCGAGAAATGAACTACGCATAAGCTTCTGTCGAAGGCCAAATGCACACCCCTAGCTAGATGAATCACAATATGTCTATCGATGAAAATAACTAGACTAGGGTCAATAAGATTAGTCTCAAGACTACACAAGGCAAATAGAGATATGTCTATCCTATTTAGCAGTTTATGCACACATTCCTTTACACAAGGGCATAACAAGTGTTATTGTATTTTAAAAGCCAGATATTAATGTCCAATCTTCAATATCCATTAATATCACTACCAAAAACTCTGTCAATCATTTAGTCAATAAGCAAGAAATACAACAACCCATTCCCAAAATGATTCATTAATATAAATAGGAGAGAAAGTTAATTAGGCTAAACACTAGGTTACATTGCAATCCTAAAAAGGTATTAGTTCATAACCATGGTGCTAATACAAATTTCTATCACATTCAACATTGCTCAGTAATACACAAATAACTTAGAGATTTGGAATAAGGAAACTCCTGTTGTAGGGGTTTCTGTCTCCAAGTCTTCTCTTCTTCGTGGAACTCCTGAGCTGTCTATGATGCAATAACTATTCTCCCAAAATAATGCTTGTTTCTGCTCTAGAATCTCCAGATATCTATTCTGTCTTTTTTTTCCTTCCTAGCCGCCTTGTCTGTCTGACTTTTTTCCTCCCTTTTAGGTCATTAAAAACGAACCAGTCTAGACACCGGAGGTGACGCTGCGCCGCGGAGCATACACTACTTGGTGGCGCTGTGGCGCCACTCACGCTGCAGCGCGAGATTAAGAAGTACTGTGGCCGCTGCAGCGCCAGATTACATCAGCATGGCCATGGGGGCGGCGCTGCGGCGCGAGCTAAAGGCTAGGCTCTGGCGCTGCTGCGCCAGAGTGTAGAAAATGACACATTTGCCCCCTGCAAGCTGGAGATGACTCAAAAAGCCCTACATCAAACAGGGAGAGCATAATAACAACAAAATATATGCAAAAGCACAATAAATAACAAAAGACAAGCAGCGTCTTAAGCTTGAGCGAATCTGATATGTGATATAAATACCACATATCAGATACCCCCAAACTTAAGCATTTGCTTGCCCTCAAGCAAACTATCTATCATCCACACCCACACTACCGAAAGACGCGAATGGAAACTACAACTATAGAATAATACCACGGCTTCAAAGCGTACTTATAGAGCCTCTCTCAGAATAGGACAATCAATGACATGAAAGGGGCTTTAAATCGAATTTGCAAGCATGAGACTGTACTCGATCCACTCTATGCGTTTGAAGATCAACCATCCTAACTAAACATAGCTCAAAAAAAACTCGCACAGTCGATTGCTAAAAACAATATGCACACTACGCAACTTAAACAATCAACAAGCATTAAGACTAGGATGCAAGCACAGGAAAAGATCAAAAGGCTCTAGCATGAAGACAACAAAAATCTGACTCGGACAGTCCTTAATTACCTTAGGCTAGACAGAGCTACCCATAAATGAGCTTTTGATCAGTGACTCCCAAGCCAGACGGCTTTAGGGCACTAGGCGTAGAACACCCCTATGAATCTAATCACTCGAGCAGCAAAGGCCACATAATCAACATAAGCCAAATTAGACTTTACGAAATCTGAAGATTATTTGACGAGTGCATTTTATGCTCCATCTCAACATCGGTCCTGCGTTTATGGGCGAGTGCGTTTTACGCTCCATCTCGACCCACCGCAATACTTTTGATAAACAATCTCCTTTTCAATTCATTTTATTTTAATACAACATGCCAGAGTCCAAGATCCAAAACTGTAAAAGCACCCAAGCCCTTTATTACCTTGCAGAAATGAAAGTTTATAAGAATGAACATACTCCCAAAGCAATAAACGCGCGACGTAAAATCTAAAAATAATTGGTTAAAACAGTTGATCGGCTCTTGTTAAGAAGGATGGATCAAAAACAGTCTCGACTTATCGATTCACAACCCCTAACTCATACATGCTTGACACAACTCTAAGAGACAGCCATAACTACATGGCGCTTGTCATTAGCCACGATCAAAAAATTGACAGCTAAAACACCCTCACCCAGCATATTCACAGTTACAGAACGGGGTTAAAAAGGGGGGAAAACCAACTAAAATAGGCATGACCCTGCCCAAATAAGGAGAAACCATAACACATGGCATCAAGTAAACCAAAAATCTGCACACTCCCCAAAATATGGCTATAAACAATACAACCAAAAATTTACAAGAAAGCTAAAGCGAAAGTAAACTACTATATACAAAAATAAAACACAAGCAATTAAATATTATAAACCAAACATTCATTAATATACCTAATACAACCAACGCACCACTGCATCATAACATGCATCCCAAAATAAACCGAAAACATCCACAAACATAGCATAAAAGAAAAATAGATAGTCAGGGGCTAAACCGCCCAAAAGAAACATGACAGCAATTCATATATAATAAACTTAAAACAGGAAATCTCCCCCAAGCTTGAAATTTGCCAATGACCTCACTGGCCTTCACCCTCTGGAGCACCATCACCTCCGCCATCATCATCGTCTTCAACATTGGCATCCGCTGGCTCCTCCTCGCGATCCTCTCCGGTGGCTGGAAATGGTGGAGGATAAGGCGCAAAGAGTGGAGGCTCTGGAAATTGAAAGGGCATGGACTCTGCGTCGTCTCCTCCTTGAGCATAATAGATACTGGACACTGTATTTGCAAACTCCGCATGATAGTGATTGAATTGGCTCTGCCATTGAGCCACTGTATCAACCTTGCTGTGGAGAAAATTAAGACTGCTTAAGATCTCTGCCAAGGCCCCGGGTGGCATAGCCTCAGAAGATGGGGGCTCAGGCACTTGAGCAGAGGTACCAGCTTCCGATGAGGGAGGCGGCAGAGGTCCCGGTAAATATCCTTGACCCTTTGGGTGTGACGGAGGTCCCCCATCCCATACTCCATAACGGGCTATAACGTGATGATCAATGACAGCCATAGGCGGCTGAGTGATGTCGTCTTTCTCCCATACCACACCCGTCCTTTTGCATAGGCGTGTGATCAGAGAAGGATGAGGGAGGCCGGAATTGACGTTGCTCTTAATGGCCTTTTTAATTGAATCCTGGATAAGAACCCCCACATCAACTTTCAGCCCCATGACAATTGCATAAAGCAGTACTGCCCTCTCCCTTGTTACATCGCTCAGGTGGCGTGTTGGCATGATATTGGCACAAATAAAGGAGTACCACGCCTTACCATAACGGCTCAAGGCTTTATGGGGGAAAGAGGTCTTTTCACCGTGGAATTCATTGGTTTTCCACACGGTACCAGGCTTGCAGAGCTTTGCTATAATCTCATCAGTATTGTAACTCCGCATCCCAGACTCCAGATAATCCTTACCCTCGTAGTTTGGAGTCCCATACACAGCATTGATTGTTCGACTGTCATATTTCATCAACTTACCCCGAACTGGCACCGAAGCAGGACCATCGGCATTAGCATTTGCATAGAATTCCTTTACCACTGAAATAACTTGGTTTGCTTATTAATAGAATGAAGGAGAATAACTGCACAACGGTTGAAAGCCCCAAACGCTCAGAAACCGAATTGGGAGTGACGGTTGATTTGCCGCACTCGTTGGGAGAAAGGGAGATGTGTGAGAGAGAAAAGAGGAACACTGCAAACTGAACCCAAAAGCCTCAATTAAACTTAAAAATACGGTAATGGTGCTGCGGCGTGGTGCATGGCGCTGCGGCGCGGGATAGGTTCTTTTTGACGCTGCGGCGTCATTCTCGGCGCTGCGGCGTTACAGTGGGGCTTCTTGGCGCTGCGGCGTCATTTTCGGCGCTGCGGCGTGACATCTTGACGCTGCGGCGGGACATTCGGACGCTGCGGCGCAACTCTCCAGTAGCTTCCAGCATATGCCGGCGCCGCGGCGCAAAAATTATAAAGGATCTGGCGCTGCGGCGTGGTTATTGGAGCAGCGGCGCGAGACTCAGACTAGCTCCTGGCGCTGCGGCGCGAGCACTGTGTTTTCTTTTCCTGCACTACCCAAAACCTAAATCAATACCCAGATAAACTACTAGACAAAGCAATCATACTTACAATTATAGGTACTATTAAACTACATACTAACACACTAAATTAACATCTACAAAAATTCTAAGGAAAAGAAAAAAACAATTGCATTAATGATAACTAAAGAAAACAACACTAAATAAAACCGCAAGGATATTTTTGATACTGAGATGGGGTTGCCTCCCCATCAAGCGCTTGATTTAGAGTCGTCGGCTTGACTTTCGCCCCGCCTTACACCGGGTCTCCCAAGGTGATGGAGGTGTTTTGTCGATCGACCTCGCCGCCCCAATAGTGTTTCAAACGTTGTCCATTGACTTTGAAGGTTTTGTCTGAATGAGGGTCTTCGACCTCAATAGCCCCATGAGGATACACTTTAGCAATGGTGAACGGCCCCGACCATCGGGACTTCAACTTCCCTGGGAATAATTTCAGCCGCGAGTTAAAAAGAAGCACCTTCTGGCCTTGTTCGAAGTTCCTTTCGACAATTTTCTTGTCATGCCACCGCTTTGTCTTTTCCTTATACAACTTAGCGTTTTCATACGCGTGCAGACGAAACTCGTCTGATTCATTGAGTTGTAATAATCTTCGTTCACCTGCTGCATCCATATCGAAATTGAGCTTTTGGATAGCCCAATATGCGTTGTGCTCTAGCTCCACAGGAAGATGACAAGCCTTGCCATAAACAAGCCTATACGGAGACATTCCGATAGGCGTTTTGTAAGCGGTGCGGTATGCCCACAAGGCATCATCAAGTTTCTTTGACCAGTCCTTCCGATTAGGATTAACGATCCTCTCCAAGATACGCTTAACCTCTCGATTAGAGATCTCTGCTTGGCCACTTGTCTGCGGATGATAACCTGTGGCTATTTTATGGGTCACCCCATACTTAGCAAGAAGGGCTTCGAAATATTTGTTGCAAAAATGTGACCCTTCATCACTGATTATTGCCCGAGGTGTGCCGAAGCGAGTGAAAATATTTTTCCTTAAGAAATTAAGCACCACCTTAGCATCATTAGAAGGCAAGGCGACGGCTTCTACCCATTTGGAGACATAATCAACCGCTACAAGAATATAAAGATTGTTGTAGGACGACGGGAATGGTCCCATGAAGTCAATACCCCATACATCAAACAACTCTACTTCAAGGATATTCTGCAGCGGTAATTCATGCCTTTTTGAGATGGTTCCTACCCTTTGGCATCTATCGCAGTGCAACACATATAGGTGTGCATCTTTGAACAGGGTAGGCCAGTAAAACCCAGATTGGAGTACTTTAGCAGCAGTTCTTTGGCCCCCAAAATGTCCTCCATAATTAGAGGAATGACAATGATGGAGCACACCTTCGATTTCCTCCTCTGGCAAACATCTCCGCAGAATCTGATCTGAACACTGTTTGAATAAAAAGGGCTCATCCCAAAAGTATTGTTTTGCATCATGTAGGAATTTCTTCCTTTGTTGATAGCTCAAGATGGGAGGAAGCACTTGACAAGCGACGAAATTCGCAAAGTTCACATACCACGGGGCTTTACTTTGGACGCCAAACAGTTGTTCATCCGGGAAGAAATCATTGATGTCTTTGATTGCGTCTCCCGAATGAGGAGGGTTTTCCAACCTTGACAAGTGATCTGCTACCTGGTTTTCTGTCCCCTTCTTGTCGCGGATCTCCAGATCAAACTCCTGTAGAAGAAGGACCCACCTTATCAGCCTAGGCTTTGCATCTTTTTTCTCTATCAGATATTTAATGGCCGAATGGTCTGTGTACACGGTCACTTTTGTTCCAATTAGGTAGGAATGAAATTTGTCAAAATCATAAACCACTGCCAGCAATTCTTTCTCGGTTGTGGTGTAATTTAACTGAGCATCAGTTAATGTTTTGCTGGCATAGTAGATCGTGTGGAACACTTTGTCCCTTCTTTGCCCCAACACTGCCCCAATTGCAAAATCGCTGGCGTCACACATGAGCTCAAAAGGGAAAGTCCAATCAGGAGCTACCACAATAGGAGTCGAAATGAGTTTTTCCTTCAATAGTTCAAATGCTCTGAGGCAGGCTTCATCAAACTGAAAAGGCATATCCTTTTCCAATAGTGAACATAGCGGTTTTGTTATCCTTGAGAAGTCCTTGATAAACCGCCTATAGAAACCTGCATGCCCAAGAAAACTCCTAACCCCTTTCACTGATGTAGGCGGTGGTAGACTATTGATGACATCAATTTTAGCCTTGTCTACCTCAATACCACCATCAGATACTCTGTGGCCCAGAATAATGCCCTCTTTTACCATGAAGTGGCACTTCTCCCAATTCAATACAAGATTAGTCTCAACACATCTTTGGAGAACGGCAGTCAAATTCACCAGACAGTTATCAAATGAACTCCCGAATACAGAAAAATCGTCCATGAAAACCTCGAGGGTCTTTTCGACCATGTCAAAGAAGATGGACATCATGCAACGTTGGAATGTTGCAGGAGCGTTACACAACCCAAAGGACATTTTTCGAAAGGCAAAGGTCCCATACGGACATGTGAACGTTGTTTTCTCCTGATCTTCGGGAGCAATAGAAATTTGATTATAGCCAGAATAACCATCTAGCAGACAGTAGAAGGCATGCCCAGCAAGTCTATCGAGCATCTGATCAATAAATGGCAAAGGGAAGTGATCCTTACAGGTTGACTTGTTTAACTTTCTGTAGTCCATACATACCCTCCATCCAGTCACCGTTCTGGTTGGAATCAACTCGTTATTCTCATTGGCTACTACTGTCATACCGCCCTTTTTTGGCACGTATTGAATGGGACTGACCCAAGGACTGTCCGAGATAGGGTATATAATGCCCGCATCTAGCAGCTTAATGATTTCCTTCCGGACCACCTCCTTCATTATTGGGTTCAACCGCCTCTGATGTTCAATGGTCGGCTTGGATCCTTCCTCCAGTAGGATTTTGTGCATACAAAGGGATGGACTGATCCCTTTAATGTCTGAAATCGACCACCCCAGTGCCGTTTTATACTGTTTAAGCACTAGCAGTAGCTTCTCTTCCTGGCCTTCATCTAAAGATGCAGATATTATAACAGGTAAAGTGGAAGAATTCCCCAAGTATGCATACCTCAGATGATTGGGCAGGGGCTTTAACTCGAGGACAGGAGGTTCTACAACAGATGGTTGGGATTTGGAAGTAGATGCTTTTGGATCATTCAGCGACTCAAACTGTCTTTGGAACTGTGTAGATCTCTGGGGTGCGTCCAGCCAGTTAGCAAATTCAACATGGCTGCCCTCTTCATCAGCTCTGGTACCTCTTAGTGTAGCTTCTAAAGGGTCTGTCATGCATGTTTCTGAGAATACTTCCCTGACTGCATCATCAAGCACTTTAATCTGAAAGCAGTCTTCAGGGGTGTTCTGATATTTCATTGCCCTAAACACATTGAAAGTCACTTCCTGATCCTGTACTCTCATAGTTAGTTCCCCTTTCTGCACATCTATAAGGGTTTTCCCCGTTGCTAAGAATGGTCTACCCAGTATTATCGGGACCTCCCTGTCTTCTTCAAAATCCAAGACAATAAAGTCCGCTGGGAAGATTAACTTGTCCACCTTAACAAGCACATCCTCTACTATCCCCTTCGGGTACGTGAGAGATCTATCCGCCAATTGCAAAGTAACACTTGTGGGTTTGGCTTCATTCAGTCCAAGTTTCTTATATATTGACAGAGGCATCAAATTTATACTCGCCCCCAAATCACATAAGGCCTTGCCAATGAATTGATCCCCGATAGTGCATGGGATCGTGAAACTTCCAGGATCTTTCAGTTTTGGCGGGAGCTTGTTCTGTAAAATAGCACTGCATTCCTCAGTCAGAGCCACTGTTTCATAATCTCCCATTTTCCTCTTCTTCGACAATATGTCTTTCATGAATTTAACATAGCTCGGCATTTGCTCCAACGCCTCTGCAAATGGGATGTTTATGTGAAGCTTCTTGAAAACTTCTAAAAACTTAGAAAATTGCTTATCAAGCTTTTGTTTCTGCATGCGCTGGGGGAATGGCAACTGCGGGATAGGAGGACTAGCTGTGTTCACTGTAGGGGTTGGTGATGAAGGGCTTTCTTGAGCATTTACCTCACCCCCAGGCTTATCATCACTTTGCTCCACAATAGATTCCTCTAAAGTCACTTCTTCTTGCACTACAGGACTCTCTCCACCCTTTTCATTTATAGTTTTCCCACTTCGGAGTGTAACTGCTTTGCAGTGTTCCCTCCCATCCCGTTTCGGGTTGACATCAGTGTCACTCGGCAATGTGCCTTGCGGTCGACTATTCAAAGCAGAGGCCAACTGTCCCATTTGGACTTCAAGGTTCCGGATGGAAGCCTCTTGATTACTGCTCCTTGTCTCATTTTGGGCAATACATCGAGACAGGAGATCTTCCAAACTAGGTTTTCTTTCCTGATGAGGTGGTGGATGGTGGAACTGATTATGAGAACTCTGTGGTTGTTGGTTGAACTGATTTTGAACTTGAAAACCGGGAGGGTTTGAGAAATTAGGCCTGGTGGTCGGTGGTTGTGCTTGATTGCTATTTGTGTTGCCCCAAGACAAGTTTGGATGATTCCTCAAGCCCGGATGATAATGAGTAGGGAGACTTGCGTTTTGCTGCCTCCCGTAGTTGGAAACAAATTGAACTGACTCGGGGCTTATGGCACACTGATCAGTTGTGTGGCTCCCTTGACACAATTCACACAACAATGCGACACTCTGAACATTCTGCACAGCTTGCACTCCCATGGTGTCAACTCTTTTAGTTAGCGCTGCAACCTGAGCCGCTAATTGCGTGATTGGATCTACCTCATATATTCCTGCTGCTCTTCTAGGGGCTTGCCTATCATTTGGCCATTGATAATTATTGGCCTCCATTGTTTCCACCAATTCATACCCCGCTGTGTGATGCTTAGACATGAACGCTCCTCCAGAAGCGGCATCAATACTCGATCGAGTAGCTCCAGATAACCCATTATAGAATGTCTGGATGGGAAGCCATTCTGGCAGTCCATGGTGGGGGCATTTTCTTAGAAGATCCTTAAATCGCTCCCATGAGTCGTACAAAGACTCTGACTCAAATTGAATAAAAGAGGTAATTTCGTGCCTGAGCCTGGCAGTTTTAGCGAGTGGGAAGAACTTTGCCACGAACTTTTGAGCCAGGTCATCCCATGTGGTTATGGAGCCTGACGGAAGTGAATGTAGCCAGCTCTTGGCCTTGTCCTTCAAAGTGAAGGGAAACAATCGCAATCTGATGGCATTGTCAGTCACTCCGTTGCATTTAAACGTATCGCAGATCTCCAAGAAGTTCATCAAGTGATCATTGGGGTCATCATTTGGTAATCCCCCAAACTGAATATTGGAGCACATTTGGATGGTGCCCGGCTTGATCTCAAAATTGTTTGCTTGGATTGCGGGCCTAAGAATGCTCGCTTGCAAATCTGCGATGTGAGGCATAGCATGCTCCCTTAAAGATTTCTGAAGTTCCTCAGCCATTGTAACAAGAGTATTTATGCCCCGAGCTTTTTCTCTCTGCAGGCGTCTGTACGTTCTATCAACCTCGGGATCGAGAGGTATTATATTCTGACCCCTTTGAGGTGGCATACGCCGTTGAGATCACCTGAAAAGAAAATTAAACAGATAAAATTAGTCTAAATTAAGATCATAATGACTTAGCTTTAATATTGATAACAAATATTACTAAGTCCCCGGCAACGGCGCCAAAAACTTGTTGTCCGATTTATGTAACGACAATTAACGCGCAAGTATACGCGGTCAACAAGTAATATAAGATAAGTAGGATGTCGTACCCACGAGGACGAAGTCTTAAATGCAAATCAAATACTAATGTAAGTTCTTTACTGTCTTATCTAAACAATTGATTGGAGGTGGTATTTTAAACTATGCGATTACAACTAAAGGAAGCGGGAGAAATAGATGTAATAGGGAGACAAGCTAGGATTGCAATTCCCCTAACGCGTCGCCTAATCTCCTAACTCTCCACAATACAAACAAATCAAGGAATGGCCAGCCGAGAAATGAACTACGCATAAGCTTCTGTCGAAGGCCAAATGCACACCCCTAGCTAGATGAATCACAATATGTCTATCGATGAAAATAACTAGACTAGGGTCAATAAGATTAGTCTCAAGACTACACAAGGCAAATAGAGATATGTCTATCCTATTTAGCAGTTTATGCACACATTCCTTTACACAAGGGCATAACAAGTGTTATTGTATTTAAAAGCCAGATATTAATGTCCAATCTTCAATATCCATTAATATCACTACCAAAAACTCTGTCAAGCATTTAGTCAATAAGCAAGAAATACAACAACCCATTCCCAAAATGATTCATTAATATAAATAGGAGAGAAAGTTAATTAGGCTAAACACTAGGTTACATTGCAATCCTAAAAAGGTATTAGTTCATAACCATGGTGCTAATACAAATTTCTATCACATTCAACATTGCTCAGTAATACACAAATAACTTAGAGATTTGGAATAAGGAAACTCCTGTTGTAGGGGTTTCTGTCTCCAAGTCTTCTCTTCTTCGTGGAACTCCTGAGCTGTCTATGATGCTGTGACGCCCCCAAATTCCAGGACCGCCACTTGGTCTCTTGAATTCGGTTCATCACGTGCTCATGGTAATACATCACAATAATAATAATTAAATATCATACGATCACAGCGGAAAATCTATTCTAGAATAATTTACAATGATTTATTATAATTATTCCCCCAAGTCTCGCAACCTACAGTACTTAATAGATTACATAATAATATCAGTTAACGACTTATTACATAATCTAACTTAAGCTTAAACATAATCAAATCCAGTCTTACTACATCATCTTCATACAATATTAATATATTTAAAACATAACAGACATAAGCTAGTTGGTAGCTTTGCCCTTGCCCTTATCAACCCCCGAAGGTTCACCATGCTCTGCCTTAACTGAAATGTTTTAGGGAAAGCAAGAATGAGCACAAATTGCCCAGCAAGTAATATACAATAAGGGTGAGTAATAAATTCTCAATTCTCGAAAGGGTATAACAAGATTTGATAGTTCAAGAATAACAAGAATATCAACAGTTCTCAATATCAGTCGCTAAGGACAGGATAAAATCAATATGATTCAATAATAAGTCAATTCAAGATTTCAAATAATTGAATACTGAGTAGTCACTACGGACTATGAACTTCTACTAGAATTGACAGTAATAAACTGAAAATCCAACAAAAACAGGTACAACAGGTGATCAGCCTAAAGTACCCTTGTTATGCATAACAATCAACCATACTCAAGTGTGCACGTCGGTTCTCCGACAATTATATATTCCCTTCAAAGAAGGTTGTTCTTCTCAGTCAAATACAAGATCCCGCACCAATCAATTAGTTTGGGTCGCTTTTCAATAATATAAGTCTAGCCGAATCAAATGGCATAGACACTTTTACAATATTCAAGAACAATACTAAGTTCAACATGAATACTAGCTTTAATGAAATAAGAGTTCAAGTATGCTAATTCAATTCAACCGATTAAATAGAAAACTTGTTCGCAATACACAAGATAGGATACTTGCATAGTAAAAGAGTATAAGTTAGGAAACTTTCACAATCATAGCTTTCCTTGCATAAAGTAAATGCGTCGGTTAGGATACTTGCACTTTAAGAGAGTGTAAGTAAGAGAACTTGCCTTTAGCGTAGTTTATCCACGAAAAGCAATCAGCACTTTCGAATTCCTATCGTAATACAGTTACGTATATATATGATATTCATTAGTCATATAATTTAACTTCACATTTTCTCTTTGAATATACGATCAACACATAAGCTAAGTTTTACCTAGCTACACAGTTATATAGAATATAATTTCTATCCTTAACGTTCCTTCTTTAGAGTTTAAACGCATTCTCATATTATATAAGATCTCAACAATTAGCAAACATGCTTGTATATTATTAATATCACATAAGACCACAATCAATACTAAATATATTTCATTTTAGCAAGTTACGGCATCTCCTTAAGTTAACCGTCAAAATTGGGTTCAAGTAACATCATATAATATCGCGTAGCATGTATTCATATTTAAAGGATACTTTCATGCTTGTATAACTTTTCCAAATCCAATCGTACATGGTATAGGTTCTTAAGTTAATACTTAAAGCCATTCAAGGACACGAACTCATATGGTCTAACATGATTGCTTTTAAACACATAAGATATTCATATAACTTGTATTAGTCATGCTCATGAGTACTCGTATTGCATATATGTAGCTAGCATTGTTATTATCTTGAAAACATGCTTTGTTTATGCTAAACTTTAATCACGGCAACCAATCATGGTATATATATATGCATGACACATGAATGAGTCTAAGAGTACTATCACATGTGTCCATAAATATCAGAATTTAAATCTCCACATATCGTGTTAATGCTCATGTGCAAGGCTTGTATTTCTATTGGTGAATCTTACTAATAGAGCCTAACATGTTCATGCTTCCTTACGAACTATATAAACACAAGTTAAGGCTTCATTCATATATTTCAAAGTTATCTAAACATGCTCATAACATCAAAATGACTATATAGCATTTACATGATCATATCCACCTTCAAACTTACATTTTTGTTAGGAATGAGCACTAGTTAGGTTCACATGTTCACATTTTATTACGGAACCAATATAGATAAGCTATCATGCACTTCATGTGTCTCTAGGTGGTACTAACGTGCTTGCAAGGTCAGTATGTAAACATGCTTTATATATGTTAACGTCGTTTATGAAACTTTAAATTCGTTTCCAAACTATGTGTCGTTTGGTTAACCATGCATGCTAATATACTAAAACATGCTTACATTGCCTCATTAGGTTTATATATATGTATTAATCATGCTCCCATGCTTGTTTAAACAAAAATCAAACAATTGGTACATAACAGTTTTGTTGCAGAATGCAGAAAACTGAACACAGAGGCTGGCGCTGCGGCGCGGCACTACTGGCGCTGCGGCGCGAGTGGCGCTGCGTGCGGCGCTGCGGCGCGGGCTGCGGCGCGTGTGGCGCTGCGGCGCGGGCTGCGGCGCTGCGGCGTCGAGGCAGTTTTCCGGTTCAGACGGCAGCGAAAAACGACCCAAAACCTCCCATTTCATCGATTTCAACATACCCAGATATTAGACTTGTTTAACTTACTAACACATACATATATGCTTATATAACAGTCAATAGCAATTATCAATTCCCAATTTCATGAACTCTAACTAATTTACGAATTTCATGTATTTACAGAAATTGAAGAGGAACAATGGAAATGAAAGACTATTCAGTGGTTCCATCATGTGTGTATGTTCATATAACAACAATATAAGGGTTCTACAAACCAATCATGAACCAATTTGGCATAATCAAGAATTTCAACAAAACTCAGAAAACAACAATGGAGTTCTTTTGACAGAAAAATGAAAATGAAGACACGAAGAGGATTTATACCTCTGTTATGGAGTAAGCTTGCTGATGCTACTATAAAAATTCCTTCTGAACTAAATAGACAATCACAGTATACTCTCTTCTCTTAGAAATATTTCAGCAATGAAATGAAGGTGCAGGGAGTTCTTTATATAGAAGAATGAATACACAGTCCAAGTTTCTAACTCCCAAATCAAACTAACGGATTGTCAAATTGCATGAAGGTTATAGAATGGTAGGTATTTAGTTGTTAGAATCCATCATTAACACCACTCCCTTGCTCATCATTGCTACAAGGCTATGGAAATTTACTGAGTTTAAGGAGAAGCAATAGGCTTAGGCCATAATGGCTGTGCACGTGAATGAGGGAAAGGAGAGTGACTATTATATTGGGACAAGCCAAGCAATCTCAGCATTCTTACAAATGGACTATATGCTACACTTATGTTATATATTATATGTACTCTTAGGTTATAATTACAATGTTCTCCCCATAATGTAATAAATGCAATTTGAATACATATAATCTATGTACATTTTATCTTACCGATATAATACAATCGGATACTACCACATTACATTATGTCATATATTATTAAATTGTATTACTCAACAATTATTATAATAGATCCATGATACATTATTTTAATGTATATCTACACATCATTTGTCACCTACACATATCATAACATATAGTTACTATACATTTAATTCGCATGCTTGCACATATAATTTCTCATCTTATAAATTGAATATTAATTAATAATATACACATATCCTACATCAATCAATATAATTGTTAACCTCCATAACAATTTAATTAACCTTTATATGATTAACTATCACTTTGATATAAATCTTATTTATAAACACGTTGCTCATTATTATTATGTTTCTTGCAATAATAATCACATATTATTAATCAATCCTCATTAGTATTTTATAACAGTTAATTAATATTCTTCGATTAACAATTAATATAGATTAATTGTTCGCTTAAATTAATATAATCATTCTTATATTACGTCACTGTGCCACACAAGGCAATCAACGAGTTTATCACAAACTCCACCAATTTCTCAATTATTATAATTATTCAATTATATATAATTGAATTAATTCATCTCATAACACAAAATCATTTATATTCAAATAAATTCTCATTTCCATTAATATATTTATTTAATAATATATGGAAATTCTCGGGTATTACATCCTCCCCCCCTTATAAAAATTCCTGTCCCGGAATTGCTACAAGGTTACACAAATAAATGGGGATAGTCCCTCATCATCCTATCTTCTAACTCCCACGTTGCCTCCTCGACATCGTGGTTACGCCAAAGTACTTTTACAGATGAAATAACTTTATTTCTCAAAGTTTGTTCTTTCCTATCTAATATTTGGACAGGAATTTCTTCATACGCCAAGTTCTTCTCCACTTGAATGGGCTCGTAAGAAATCACGTGCTTGTAGTCGGCCTTGTACGGTTGCAACACGAAAATGTGGAACACGTTGTGGATATGCTCCTAATTCGGGTGGTAACGCAACTTTGTATGCCACTTCGCCCACTCGCTTCAGTATCTCGAACGGTCCTATGAATCTTGGACTCAATTTTCCTTTCTTGCCGAAACGGATTTTTCCCTTCCATGGAGATACCTTCAAGAATACGAAACTGCCGACTTTGAAGTCTCGGTCCTGCCGATGCAAATCTGCGTATTTCTTCTGGCGATCTTGAGCTGCTACAAGTCTGGCTCTTATCACTGTCACCACGTCTGCGGTTTGTTGAACTAACTCTGGTCCGAGTATTCGTCGTTCTCCGACTTCGTCCCAACATAACGGCGTTCTGCACTTTCTCCCGTAAAGAGCTTCGTACGGTGGCATGCCAATACTTGCATGGTAGCTATTATTATATGCGAATTCTACTAAGGGTAGGTGGTCGTCCCAATTTCCCTTAAAATCCATCACGCAAGTCCTAAGCATGTCTTCTAGCGTTTGTATTGTTCGCTCACTTTGTCCGTCTGTTTGAGGATGATAAGCTGTACTCAACCTCAACTGCGTTCCCATTCTTTCCTGCAAACTCTTCCAAAAATTGGACGTGAAGCGCGGATCTCGATCAGAGACAATTGACACCGGCACTCCATGTCGTGAAACAATTTCTTTTACATATAGGCTTGCTAATTGGTTCAAACTGTAGCGGATCTTGATTGGTAGAAAGTGTGCGGTCTTCGTTAGTCGATCCACGATAACCCAAATAGCATCATAACCTTTCTGTGTAACTGGAAGTCCTACCACGAAGTCCATGGTAATATGCTCCCATTTCCACTCTGGTATTTCTAACGGTTGTAGTAAACCACTTGGCCGCTGATGCTCTGCTTTAACGCGTTGGCAAGTCAAGCATTTACTGACGCACTCTGCGACTTCCAGTTTCAAATTAGGCCACCAAAAATGTTGCCTTAGATCTCGGTACATCTTTGTGCCTCCCGGATGAACGGAATATGTCGTATTGTGTGCCTCGTGCAAAATCTCTTCCCTCAACTCAGTTACCGCTGGTACCCACACTCTCCCTTCAAATCTCAAAATACCGTCTTTATCCATTCAAAATTTTTCTTCCTCACTTTCTGTGATCCTCTTTCGGATTTTCTCACACTCTTCATCCTTTTCCTGAGCTTCCTTTACTCTATTCAACAACGTCGGACAAGCTTCCATTACAATTAACTTCTCACCAGACTTTTCTGGTCCTTTTACTTCTATCTCCAATTTCTCCATCTCTCTTATCAACTCTTCCTGAGTTGTTAAATTAAACAACTTCTCCCTTCCTTTCCTGCTCAGAGCGTCGGCAACCACATTTGCCTTTCCCGGGTGATAAAGAATATCGCAGTCATAGTCTTTGATTAATTCTAACCACCTTCTCTGCCGCATGTTTAACTCCTTCTGTGTGAAGATATATTTCAGACTTTTGTGGTCCGTGTATATCTCACATTTTTCTCCGTATAGATAATGTCTCCATATCTTTAACGCAAAAACTACTGCCGCTAACTCTAAGTCATGAGTAGGGTATCGTTTTTCGTAATCCTTCAATTGTCGTGACGCATATGCAATAACCTTGCCATGTTGCATGAGCACACAGCCAAGCCCCTTGTGCGATGCATCACTATACACCACAAAATTTCCCGCATCATCTGGTAATGATAACACAGGTGTTTCGCTCAATCTCCTTTTCAGTTCTTGAAAACTTTCTTCGCATTTGTCGGTCCATACAAATTTCACCGTCTTTCTAGTCAAATTGGTCAACGGGGTTGCTATCTTAGAAAAATCTTGGATGAATCTTCGATAGTACCCAGCTAACCCTAGAAAGCTTCTCACCTCCGTCGGTGTTCTCGGTTGTTCCCAATTACTTACTGCTTCAACCTTCGCAGGGTCTACAGAGATTCCATTCTTATCCACCACGTGGCCTAAGAATTGAACCTTCTCCATCCAAAATTCGCACTTAGAAAATTTTGCATACATCTTCTCCTTCCTTAGTGCCTCCAAAATAATCTTTAGATGTTCGGCGTGTTCTTCCTCTGTCTTTGAGTAGATCAAAATGTCGTCGATAAAAACCACTACAAATTTATCCAAGTATGGCTTGAAAACTCGGTTCATCAAGTCCATAAATGCTGCCGGAGCATTAGTCAATCCGAATGACATTACCAAAAACTCGTAGTGTCCATAACGGGTTCGAAACGCAGTCTTTGGTATGTCCTCATCCCGTACCTTCAGTTGATGATATCCTGTTCGTAGGTCGATCTTTGAGAAACACTTTGCTCCCTTCAGTTGATCAAATAAGTCGTCTATCCTCGGTAGCGGATACCGGTTCTTGATCGTTACTCTATTCAATTCTCGATAATCGATACAGAGCCTCATCGATCCGTCCTTCTTCTTAACGAATAGTACTGGTGCTCCCCAAGGAGAAACACTCGGTCGAATGTAACCCTTATCCAATAATTCTTGCAATTGTATCATCAATTCCTTCATTTCTACTGGCGCCATACGATATGGAGCTTTCGAAATCGGTGCCGTTCCCGGTGCTAAGTCTATTACGAATTCGATTTCTCTGTCTGGCGGAAGACCAGGCAGATCGTCCGGAAACACGTCTTGAAATTCATTAACTACGGATATATCCTTAATTTCTACTCCCTTCTTCCGAGTATCAACGATGTAAGCTAAATATCCTACACATCCTTTCCTTAACAATTTCTTGGCCTGCATCATCGTAACGCAACACGATTGCTTAAGCGATGAGCTACCATAAAACACTACCTTAGACTTACTCGGAGTCTGAAGGTTCACACATTTGTTCTGACAGTCAATTATCGCAGCATGGTTATACAACCAATCCATTCCCAGTATTACGTCAAATTCTCCCAGTCTAATAGGAATCAAGTCTACGCTCAGTTCATGTTTACTAATATTTGCGCGACAATTTCGATAAACGTATTCTACAGGGATCACTTCCTTATTAGCAACTTCTATGATCAAAGGATTTTCTAATAGTTCTCGAGGTGTACTAAGTCTACTAGCAAATTCTTCAGATACAAAAGAACAGGTGGCACCCGAATCAAATAATACATAAGCATTTATATCATTGATTGGGATTATACCTGACACCACATCCTTCGCAGCCACTGCGTCTTGGACGGTCATGTTAAAGGTTCTGGCGGTTGGGCGGTTGGATTGTGCCGGTCCACCGATCATCAGCTTGTTGCCTCCTTGCTGATTACTACCCCCGCCACTTCCCTTCTTTGGGCAGTCCTTAATTCGGTGCTCCGTCGAGCCACAAGCAAAGCATCCTTGTATCTTTTTCGGTTTCAAACAGTTGGGCGAGATGTGCCCTTCCTGTCCGCAGTTGTAGCAAGTGCCACGTCCCTTCCAGCACTCGCCCTGGTGATTCTTCCCACACTTCGGGCATCCTTCAGCCCTCTTCTTGAAACCTCCACGAAAATTCCCTGATTGATTATTATTGTTGTTTTTGTTGTTGTTGTTGTTCTCCCACTTTCTCTTTCCCAAGTTGCTTCCTCCGCTACTGCTTCCTCCCGTACGATTCTCTCCTCCAGTATTCTTTCCTTTCTTTTCTTTGTTATACAGACTTAAGGCCTCACTGCCGCCTTCCGCAATGATTGCCTTCTCCAGTAATGTTGCAAAGGAATCAATTTGAAGAACTGATACCTTATTGAACAGCCATGGCTTCAACCCTTGTTCAAAGCGTCTAGCCTTCCTCTCTTCATCACCAACTTGGTGCTCCGCAAATCGCGCTAGTTCGTTAAACCTAGCCGCGTATTGCGCCACCGTCATCTCACCTTGTTTTAACTCTAGGAATTTCACCTCCATCCTATTCTTCATACTTTTCGGAAAGTAATTCTCGAAGAACAGTGTCTTAAACTTATCCCAAGCTATTATCCCTTCTCCAGCTCTTTGTTGATTAGCCTCCCACCAGTAGTTCGCTTCTCCCCTCATCATGTACGTGGCAAACACCGTCTTCTGATCTTCGCCTACGCTAGCTATAGTGAAAGCTTTTTCGATCTCTTTGATCCACGTTTGTGCGACGATTGGGTCGGTAGTTCCCTCGAACTCCGGGGGTCCTACACTCTTAAAGTCTTTAAAGGTTGTTACTGGTACAGTCTTGAGGGTTCGGGCGAACGGGTTCATTGTTCCTTCCCCTTAAGGCTTCTCCTAACAAGTCTACCAGTTTCTGGATCGGGTCTACTTGTTCTCTCTCATTGTTAACGGATTCTTCGGGTGCAGTCAATCTACGTCTGGGCGGCATTATCTGCATCACAATTTTTCATTTTATTATTATTCAAGTATATTACTTAAGTATTTCTTTTAATACTAAAAGAATAAATTTATAACACGTTTCTAAAATCAACTCCATTTATATTCATATGCCATTTCATTTCATTACATGATTTCCCCAGCATACTGCTATAAATGTTATCACATATATCCCCTAATATCACAAAAGACGGGGAATATACCAACCTACTACCATACTACCCCTCTAACAAAGCTAACTCGGGGTTTACATCATCATCCCACATCTTACACAAAAGATCGGGATTACAACATAGTATATACAATACATAAAGACACAACTAGTACTACCACTAGACTGACTAAGGAAATCTCATCCCATCATCCCGCGCTCCACTGCGCTCTTGTACTCCAACTGTGCTATATACGCAACCAGCTCTCGGCTCAAGGTATGTAGAGTCTGTCCCTGTTCTGCCGGGTAGTGGTACACACCATCAATCACCCTTTCAAAAGCTGAACGGAACACATACCCCATCTTGTTCATCTTTCTCTTCTTGCACCTGACCTCATCCTCAAGGTCGTCAGCTCTCTCATTGGACGCTTCCCACTTCTCCTCGAAGTGTAACCTATCCATCACCTCCAACTCTAGCTGAGTACGGAGTGCCTCTTTCTCAGTCTTCTCACTCAGCTCCCTCTGCTCAACCTCTTCTAGCTTCTCTGCCAAATCTACATTCCTAGCCACTGACCTGTGAAACAGAGTCCCCATCTGGATCCCTGCCTCCCTACGGTAGGCAATCTCCACCTCTAACTCTTGCATAGCCAGCTTCCTCTGGTGGTCCTCGTCCCTCAGCTTCTGGAACTCAGACTCTCTCTCGTGGGCCTCTGCCTCCAGCTCCTGAACTCTACAGTCTAACTCTAGGATACGCTCCTCATACTCTCCTAGCATCTGTTCCTCTATAGTAGCCTCATCAGAGTCCTCTACTGGCTCATCCTCCATCGGCTCCTCCTCTGGATCAGACTCTATCTCAATCTCGTCCTCGTCGTCAGACTCGAATGGTGCAACAGCCTGCACTGGTGTAGCCTCTAGAGGTGCCTCGTATACTACGTGTATATCCCTGGGCTCCTCCTCTGCAACTCTACTAGGTACCCCTGTGTCTGTCATCCTACACTCACAAACACAAGACAAGAAATAGCATCTCCATTAGAATGTTAAACAAAATATAAGTTCATTGTATAGAATGAAGTTACATTTCATAACAGACTAAGTCTCTCAAGGAAAACTCTACATGAGTTTTATCTCCTTCCTAACTTCTAAGTTCACCTAAGTTATAGTCTAAGGACACTCGTTCCTAAGGTTTATAACTACGGCTTTGATACCAACCTGTGACGCCCCCAAATTCCAGGACCGCCACTTGGTCTCTCGAATTCGGTTCATCACGTGCTCATGGTAATACATCACAATAATAATAATTAAATATCATACGATCACAGCGGAAAATCTATTCTAGAATAATTTACAATGATTTATTATAATTATTCCCCCAAGTCTCGCAACCTACAGTACTTAATAGATTACATAATAATATCAGTTAACGACTTATTACATAATCTAACTTAAGCTTAAACATAATCAAATCCAGTCTTACTACATCATCTTCATACAATATTAATATATTTAAAACATAACAGACATAAGCTAGTTGGTAGCTTTGCCCTTGCCCTTATCAACGCCCGAAGGTTCACCATGCTCTGCCTTAACTGAAATGTTTTAGGGAAAGCAAGAATGAGCACAAATTGCCCAGCAAGTAATATACAATAAGGGTGAGTAATAAGATTCTCAATTCTCGAAAGGGTATAACAAGATTTGATAGTTCAAGAATAACAAGAATATCAACAGTTCTCAATATCAGTCGCTAAGGACAGGATAATATCAATATGATTCAATAATAAGTCAATTCAAGATTTCAAATAATTGAATACTGAGTAGTCACTACGGACTATGAACTTCTACTAGAATTGACAGTAATAAACTGAAAATCCAACAAAAACAGGTACAACAGGTGATCAGCCTAAAGTACCCTTGTTATGCATAACAATCAACCATACTCAAGTGTGCACGTCGGTTCTCCGACAATTATATATTCCCTTCAAAGAAGGTTGTTCTTCTCAGTCAAATACAAGATCCCGCACCAATCAATTAGTTTGGGTCGCTTTTCAATAATATAAGTCCTAGCCGAATCAAATGAGCATAGACACTTTCACAATATTCAAGAACAATACTAAGTTCAACATGAATAATAGCTTTAATGAAATAAGAGTTCAAGTATGCTAATTCGATTCAACCGATTAAATAGGAAACTAGTTCGCAATACACAAGATAGGATACTTGCATAGTAAAAGAGTATAAGTTAGGAAACTTTCACAATCATAGATTTCCTTGCATAAAGTAAATGCGTCGGTTAGGATACTTGCACTTTAAAAGAGTGTAAGTAAGAGAACTTGCCTTTAGCGTAGTTTATCCACGAAAAGCAATCAACACTTTCGAATTCCTATCGTAATACAGTTACGTATATATATGATATTCATTAGTCATATACTTTAACTTCACATTTTCTCTTTGAATATACGATCAACACATAAGCTAAGTTTTACCTAGCTACACAGTTATATAGAATATAATTTCTATCCTTAACGTTCCTTCTTTAGAGTTTAAACGCATTCTCATATTATATAAGATCTCAACAATTAGCAAACATGCTTGCATATTATTAATATCACATAAGACCACAATCAATACTAAATATATTTCATTTTAGCAAGTTACGGCATCTCCTTAAGTTAACCGTCAAAATCGGGTTCAAGTAACATCATATAATATCGCGTAGCATGTATTCATATTTAAAGGATACTTTCATGCTTGTATAACTTTTCCAAATCCAATCGTACATGGTATAGGTTCTTAAGTTAATACTTAAAGCCATTCAAGGACACGAACTCATATGGTCTAACATGATTGCTTTTAAACATATAAGATATTCATATAACTTGTATTAGTCATGCTCATGAGTACTCGTATTGCATATATGTAGCTAGCATTGTTATTATCTTGAAAACATGCTTTGTTCATGCTAAACTTTAATCACGGCAACTAATCATGGTATATATACATGCATGACACATGAATGAGTCTAAGAGTACTATCACATGTGTCCATAAATGTCAAATTCTAATTCTCGTCATAACATACCAACGTTCACGTTCAAAGCTTATACTTTGTTAGTATAGTTCATTAATAAGGTCTATCATGTTCATGCTTCCTTATGAAACCTACATATGTAAGTTAACATGCTTTTCATGTATTTCAAGGCCCTATAAACATGCTCGAAAAGTCAGAATGTATACATGCTTCATATATGTTAACGTCGTTATGAAACTTTAAATTCGTTTCCAAACTATGTGTCGTTTGGTTAACCATGCATTCTAATATACTAAAACATGCTTACATTGCCTCATTAGGTTTATATATATGTATTAATCATGCTCCCATGCTTGTTTAAACAAAAATCAAACAATTGGTACATAACAGTTTTGTTGCAGAATGCAGAAAACTGAACACAGAGGCTGGCGCTGCGGCGCGGCAACAGTAGCTTAATACTGGCGCTGCGGCGCGAGTGGCGCTGCGTGCGGCGCTGCGGCGCGGGCTGAGGCGCGTGTGGTGCTGCGGCGCGGGCTGCGGCGCTGCGGCGTCGAGGCAGTTTTCTGCGGTTCAGACTGCAGCGAAAACCGACCCAAAACCTCCCATTTCATCGATTTCAACATACCCAGATATTAGACTTGTTTAACTTACTAACACATACATATATGCTTATACAACAGTCAATAGCAATTATCAATTCCCAATTTCATGAACTCTAACTAATTTACGAATTTCATGTATTTACAGAAATTGAAGAGGAACAATGGAAATGAAAGACTATTCAGTGGTTCCATCATGTGTGTATGTTCATATAACAACAATATAAGGGTTCTACAAACCAATCATGAACCAATTTGGCATAATCAAGAATTTCAACAAAACTCAGAGAACAACAATGGAGTTCTTTTGACAGAAAATGAAAATGAAGACACGAAGAGGATTTATACCTCTGTTATGGAGTAAGCTTGCTGATGCTACTATAGAAATTCCTTCTGAACTAAATAGACAATCACAGTATACTCTCTTCTCTTAGAAATATTTCAGCAATGAAATGAAGGTGCAGGGAGTTCCTTTATATAGAAGAATGAATACACAGTCCAAGCTTCTAACTCCCAAATCAAACTAACGGATTGTCAAATTGCATGAAGGTTATAGAATGGTAGGTATTTAGTGATAGTAGTGTGCATACAAGCCAATCATGTATGATGATAAAGCACGTACTTTGTAAACAATCTTATTTATTTATTAATGAAATATTCATTTATTACAGGCATTTAATTATCTACATGTTGCTGTTTTTATAATATGTAAATAACCCATAGTTTTAAGCAATGCTTTTAGAATCATGATGATGATCATGCTAATGAGATCTAAATTCTTAGAAAGTTTTAAAACTTAAATAGTTCCCAATCGTGGGATTACTAAAAAGGGGATTAGTAAATCCGGATAGATTGGTACATATGTTGCTTGCTCATTGGATGAGGATGATTGATCTCATGATCATTTGTGTGGAGACACTAAAGCAAGTATGTAGGTGCTTATTGAAGAATAAGTTCACTGAACGTGATTCGCTATGGAATACCTAATGGAGTTTTACTCGCATGTCAATAGGAATTCCTAATGTGATAGTAGTACAAGTGATCCTTGGACTTGAGATCATCATAGTATCTTGTATGTAACAAATTATACTTTGACTTATTCCTTAAGACCTTTTAAGGCATATATAGGGTATGCTTGGGTATAATGAGTTACATATGGAGATAATGAATGATCAATAAAGAATCTACCACCTCTAGTAAAAGAGGAGATATGTCCCATGTGATTCGTTAAATGACAACCCAGGAATCCTTGGCCAAGGTGAAATGAAATTAGAAAGGAGTTTTTAATTTGCATTATTTGGAGTTGTGCATTTTCTAATCGAAATACATATAATTAAATAAAATAAGACTTGACAGTAAATCCATGTCTTATATTTAATTGGGACATTGTATGGTGGAAGGATTGAATTGTACGGTAACTATTTACTCACAGGTTCTTTTTGATTAATGTTGAAATCTATATTATCTGGAAAGTCGTTGATCGCTAGGGAGGCTTATCCCTATTGTAGAATAAATATTATTTATTTAAATAAATTATTAGTTTAATTTATTTATTTAAATAAGATTAAAATTGTTTTAATTGATTTATTCACAACCGGTTTAATATGGAGAACCTAAAGGGTCACACCATAAAAGGAAGAATAATTATTTAAGAAGGTAATGGCATAATCGTAATAATGCATTAAGTATAATTAATTTAATCTATGGTGATAGAATAAATTAAATAGCTTAATGTTTATTATTTAATATTTTGGAAATATTAAATATAAATTAATAAGAGGAGTCTTATTAATATTATTACAATTATTATTATTTTAATTTCTAAAGGAGTTTAGTAATTAATTTAATATTTAGTACTCTCATTTATTCCTAATAAGATTAGGAGACAAATTAATTAAATGAATTTAATTAATTATTCCCATGTGGTGGGAAGCCTAAATTAATTAAAGGAGTTTAATTAATTAAAAGAAATCCCATGTCTAATAGGATTAGAAGGGTTGACCAATGTCTATATAAGAGAAGTCTTATAATAGATATTAGATTGATGCAATTCCAATTGTTGGAGAGTACTCCTTTTCTATAGAGGATAGAAAACTAAGGTTAAGCCAAACACCCTCCTTCTTGATAATTCATCTTCCTTGGTGGATCACCTCTAGAGGCCAAACACTTGGGTGGCTAACGTTGATCAAAGGAAGGAATCTAACCCGAAATTCAAGGAGATCACGAAGAACAAGGAGTTGAACTAGTACCTGTGGAAGCTTCGTTCTACAAGGGTATGATTCCATAACTTCTTATTTATCGTTTTAAATTAATAATTTGCATAAAGGATGATCCGGGTAATGGTTTTGTAGAAATTTTTTAAACTCTGATATACCATGCTTCCGCTAATTTTTGCAATTTGATTGCGTCACGATTTCGTACAAACCCAACAGTGGCATCAGAGCCAAATCTTTATGCAATTATTAATTTATTTTTGATTTCATATACATATGGGTATGTATTTAAAATAATTTATTGGGCATAATTTTATTGTATAAAATTATATTTTTAAAAAAAAAAAAGAAAAAAAAAAAAAGACTTTTTTTGGGAAGAATCACAATTTTTTTTTTGGTGCTAATCTTGAATTCTGCAAAGAAAAGGTGTTGTCTCTTTCTTACTCCAAAAAGAAGGTGACCCATCAGGAAATGACTTTTTTAATAAACCTGCAGGACTCTTTTAATAAAAGAAGGTGACTTCTTTTAAAAAAATAAATATGATATATTTATATATTATATTCTAAATAATTTTATAATTAAAATAAAGAGTTTATTTTAATCTTGAAATTGGATTTCATGCAATTTAAAATTGCCCATTAAATGATACTCATATATATATGGAATGTTTTAATTCATGAGATGAATATTTATTTATTGATATATATGGTGATATGTATGAAAATAAATGGGGATTGATTATGGACTATTTGACCAATGTGATTGGATTTTATTTTAGTTGAATGCTTGAATGAATGGGTTTTATTAAATGGGGTCTGCGTACCTCGTCTTCTCTAATTTTTTTTTCTTGATGTAAAATTCTATCTCCCTCCTATGTACTTCCCCTTGACTGTTGATCAAGGTTTCTATTTAAATTAAATAGTTTAATGTAATAGAATAGTTAGAATTATCTTGAAAAATTGGAGACCAAGGAGCAAGGAGCGCGTGAAGACCCGTTTGTATGGAGCCCGGGTTTAAATGTAATAGTTATATTTAAATTTAAATTCTTGCACTCCTAGGTTTGACCTTTTGGTTCACTTGGTGGCTCTAGTGAACCAAACTAGAATAAAAGTCCATAATCAATCCGGGTAGAATATAATATTCTATATTGCATGCTAAATATTATATATATTATATTTTATGCAAACATGCTTCGCATGTTTAATAAAATGACGCGTATTTTATATATATATGTGCATGCGCGCTAAACAAGATGAGACAAATAATAACAAACCCCTCAAAGAAATAATATTAAGTCCGAAGCGTTCAAATGATATTTGGAATATCGAACGTCGCCTTCTAGCATGATAAATTAATAGAGTATTAAATATTTAATATGAGCTTGTTGTGCTATCCACAAGGCGAGTATTGCGTATTTAAGATGTTAATTAATCACATTTGATGCTTATCAAGAAAATTGAACGATCTAGTCTTGTTGTGCTATCCACAAGGACGAACATTTTTCTTTTTTGAATTTATGGAAGTGCTAGGCTGGACTTAACTTAAATCATTTTAGTTCGGATGTGCACACACTTGACCATTATGATTTAAGAGGCAAAATAAAAGGAGTTATATAGTGATGTAATTGACAAGAGTTGTCTACCTATTTATTTGTATATCGCTTGTTGTGCTATCCACAAGGTTATATACATTTGAAATGGGATCCTTATTCTCACTAGCAAATCTTTAATTAGATGTTGCCGAACTATATAAGTGAGGGTAATATAGTTTGATAAAAATAGTGGGAGATACCAATTTAAAATAAAGACCTAAATTTATTTTGGTATGCAAAATTAATAAAATGAATGTTTGCTAAAATGTTGTTTTTCACATGCAGAATTTTAAAAATGTCAAAATCACTAATTTCACTGCGAAGCATACTTGATGCTAATAAGCTTACCGGGCCGAATTATACGGACTGGCCTAAGAAATCTGAGAATAGTTCTCACTACTGAAAAGATTTCTTATGTCCTAAACTCACATGTCCCTGGAACTGTTCCAGAAACAACCTCTGAGGAAGAGATTGCCACCATTGTAAAGTGGCAAGATGATGCATCTGTAGCTCAATGCATCATGCTCGCATCCATGAATAACGAGCTTCAGCGTCAGCAAGAAAACATGGATGCTCCTACTATGTTGATTCACCTCAAGGAGTTGTATGGTGAACAAAGTAGGACTGCTAGATATGAGATATCTAAGGAGCTCTTCCGATCTCGGATGACCAAGGGCAAGGTGAACATAAAGGAACAAAAGAAATCTGATCCAGCTAGCAAAGGAATGTGCTTCCATTGCAACGAGCCGGGTCATTGGAAGAAAAACTGCAAGAAGTTTCTGGCAGACAAGAAGCTTGGAGAAGCTTCGACTTCCAATCAAGGTTTGTTCATGATTGAAATTAATTTTTCAGAAAGTCAAAATTCTACTTGGGTATTGGATACCGGCTGTGGTTCTCACATATGTAATAATGTGAAGGGACTGGTCAGAAGTAGAAAGCTGAACAATGATGAGGTGATCCTACGAGTAGGGAATGGAGCAAAGGTTGCTGCATTAGCTGTAGGAACTTATTATTTAGCAATGCCTTCGGGCAAGTCCATTTATCTTAATAATTGTTATTATGTTCCGAATATTATTAAAAACATTATTTCAATTTCTGTATTGGATATGGAAGGATTTAACGTTGTTATAAAGAACAATAGTTGTTCTATTTATAAAGACGATGTTTTATATGGTATTGGAAATTTGCGAAATGGACTTTATACACTTGACTTACAAGAAAATATATTTCAAATTGAACAAACTAAGAAAAGGAAAAGAGATGATATTAATTATACCTACATGTGGCACTGTAGACTCGGTCATATCAATGAAACAAGATTATCCAAGTTGCATAAAGATGGGCTCCTCGAGCTATCCGATTATGAATCATATCCAAC
This sequence comes from Panax stipuleanatus, assembly GCA_020205555.1. Classification (NCBI taxonomy): domain Eukaryota; kingdom Viridiplantae; phylum Streptophyta; class Magnoliopsida; order Apiales; family Araliaceae; genus Panax; species Panax stipuleanatus. Next base: position 43,625,169 of record CM035123.1, on the reverse strand, counting down.
TTGTGAATCTTGTCTCATGGGTAAAATGACTAAATCTCCTTTTAGTGGAAGAGGAGAAAGAGTTACAGAGTTGTTGACATTGATTCACACAGACGTTTGTGGGCCTATGACAACAAGTGCACGGGGTGGGTATTCTTATTTTATTACTTTCACTGATGATCACTCAAGATTTGGATATGTGTATTTAATGAAATACAAGTCAGAATCATTTGAAAAGTTCAAAGAGTTCAGAAGTGAAGTAGAGAAACAAACGGGCAAGAGTATAAAGATACTTCGATCAGATCGAGGTGGAGAATACTTAAGCGGTGAGTTTCTCAATTGTCTCAAAGAAAATGGTATAATCTCACAATGGACTCCTCCAGGTACACCACAGTTAAATGGAGTATCTGAAAGGAGAAATCGAACACTGTTAGACATGGTTCGATCCATGATGAGTTTTACCGACCTTCCAATTTCCTTCTGGGGATATGCCCTAGAAACGGCTGCATACCTACTTAACAAGGTACCTACCAAATCCGCCCCAAAGACTCCATATGAGATGTGGAAGGGGAGGAAACCAAATCTTAAGCATGTTAAGACTTGGGGTTGTCCAGCTTATGTCAAAAAGTTTGAACATGATAAGCTACAGACTAAATCCGAAAAGTGTAGATTTGTGGGATACCCTAAAGAAACTGTAGGGTATTATTTCTATCATCCAACTGATCAAAAGGTGTTTGTTGCGAAACATGCTGCCTTCTTGGAAAAGGAGTTTATCCATGAAGGGGTCAGTGGGAGTAAGATATATCTTGAAGAAGCTCAAGAACCACAAATTACCACGGATCAAAGTCAGGTACCTGACCAAGTAGAAGAACCTACTATACCACACCCTGTTCGTAAATCTGGAAGAGTACCGAAGATACCTGAGAGGTATGGATTCGTTGTAGAGGATGACGATGAGGTACGCATCATGAATGATGATGATCCATTGAATTACGAACAGGCCATGAGTAATAAACACTCAGGGAAATGGCTTGAAGCCATGAAATCCGAAATGGACTCCATGTATGAAAACAAAGTATGGACTTTGGTTTCACCACCTGAAGGCATTAAGCCTATTGGGTGTAAATGGGTCTTTAAAAGAAAGACTGGAGCGGACGGCAAGGTGGAGACCTATAAGGCCCGACTGGTTGCAAAAGGTTTCAAACAAAGACAAGGAGTTGATTATGATGAAACCTTTTCACCAGTAGCTATGCTCAAGTCCATTCGGATTTTGCTTGCGATTGCAGCTTATAACGACTATGAGATCTGGCAGATGGACGTGAAAACGGCCTTCCTCAATGGGAAACTTGAGGAGGATGTGTATATGACACAGCCAGAGGGATTTGTTTCAAAGGTTGGAATAAATCAAGTCTGTAAGCTGCAACGATCCATTTATGGATTGAAGCAAGCTTCTCGTAGATGGAACATTCGTTTTGATGAGACAATCAAAGAGTTTGATTTTATCAAAAATGACGATGAACCATGTGTGTACAAGAAGGTTAGTGGGAGCGCAGTTTCATTCCTTGTATTATATGTTGATGATATATTACTGATAGGGAATGACATTCCTATGCTACAATCAATTAAAATCTGGTTATCTAAACACTTCTCCATGAAGGACTTGGGAGAAGCATCCTATATTTTGGGGATAAAGATCTATAGAGATAGATCTAAAAGGATGCTTGGTTTATCCCAAGGAACGTACATTGATGCAATGCTAAAGAGATTTAGCATGGAAGATTCCAAAAGAGGACTCATGCCGATGAGCCATGGAATACATCTCTCCAAGAAACAGGCCCCAAAGACACCTGAGGAGAGAGACCGAATGAGTAAGATCCCTTATGCTTCTGCAATAGGATCTATCATGTACGGTATGATATGTACTAGACCGGATGTTGCTCATTCACTTAGTGTAATGAGCAGATACCAGTCGAATCCAGGAGAAGAGCACTGGAAGGCAGTGAAGAATATCCTAAAATACTTGAGAAGGACTAAGGATATTTTTCTTGTCTACGGTGGGTCTGAATTAAAACTCGAGGGCTTCACAGACTCAAGTTTTCAAACGGACCAAGATGACAGTAAATCTGTTTCGGGGTATGTTTTTACCTTGAACGGAGGCGCAGTGAGTTGGAAGAGTTCCAAGCAGCAAACAGTTGCTGATTCAGTGACAGAGGCAGAGTATATAGCTGCAAGTGAAGCTGCAAAGGAAGCTGTTTGGATGAAGAAGTTCATAACTGAACTTGGTGTGGTTCCTAGCATTGGAGAAGCAGTTCCCATTTACTGTGACAACACAGGAGCAGTTGCACAGGCTAAGGAACCGAGGTCTCATCAGAAATCTAAACACGTGTTGCGGCGATTTCATTTGATCAGGGAGATCATTGAAAGAGGAGACGTCACCTTGGAGCGTGTAGACTCTCAAGACAACATTGCAGATCCATTTACTAAAGCTTTAACACAACAGCAGTTTGATCGTCACTTAGAGAAGATGGGTATGAGATACCATGGCGATTGGCTTTAGTGCAAGTGGGAGATTGATAGTAGTGTGCATACAAGCCAATCATGTATGATGATAAAGCACGTACTTTGTAAACAATCTTATTTATTTATTAATGAAATATTCATTTATTACAGGCATTTAATTATCTACATGTTGCTGTTTTTATAATATGTAAATAACCCATAGTTTTAAGCAATGCTTTTAGAATCATGATGATGATCATGCTAATGAGATCTAAATTCTTAGAAAGTTTTAAAACTTAAATAGTTCCCAATCGTGGGATTACTAAAAAGGGGATTAGTAAATCCGGATAGATTGGTACATATGTTGCTTGCTCATTGGATGAGGATGATTGATCTCATGATCATTTGTGTGGAGACACTAAAGCAAGTATGTAGGTGCTTATTGAAGAATAAGTTCACTGAACGTGATTCGCTATGGAATACCTAATGGAGTTTTACTCGCATGTCAATAGGAATTCCTAATGTGATAGTAGTACAAGTGATCCTTGGACTTGAGATCATCATAGTATCTTGTATGTAACAAATTATACTTTGACTTATTCCTTAAGACCTTTTAAGGCATATATAGGGTATGCTTGGGTATAATGAGTTACATATGGAGATAATGAATGATCAATAAAGAATCTACCACCTCTAGTAAAAGAGGAGATATGTCCCATGTGATTCGTTAAATGACAACCCAGGAATCCTTGGCCAAGGTGAAATGAAATTAGAAAGGAGTTTTTAATTTGCATTATTTGGAGTTGTGCATTTTCTAATCGAAATACATATAATTAAATAAAATAAGACTTGACAGTAAATCCATGTCTTATATTTAATTGGGACATTGTATGGTGGAAGGATTGAATTGTACGGTAACTATTTACTCACAGGTTCTTTTTGATTAATGTTGAAATCTATATTATCTGGAAAGTCGTTGATCGCTAGGGAGGCTTATCCCTATTGTAGAATAAATATTATTTATTTAAATAAATTATTAGTTTAATTTATTTATTTAAATAAGATTAAAATTGTTTTAATTGATTTATTCACAACCGGTTTAATATGGAGAACCTAAAGGGTCACACCATAAAAGGAAGAATAATTATTTAAGAAGGTAATGGCATAATCGTAATAATGCATTAAGTATAATTAATTTAATCTATGGTGATAGAATAAATTAAATAGCTTAATGTTTATTATTTAATATTTTGGAAATATTAAATATAAATTAATAAGAGGAGTCTTATTAATATTATTACAATTATTATTATTTTAATTTCTAAAGGAGTTTAGTAATTAATTTAATATTTAGTACTCTCATTTATTCCTAATAAGATTAGGAGACAAATTAATTAAATGAATTTAATTAATTATTCCCATGTGGTGGGAAGCCTAAATTAATTAAAGGAGTTTAATTAATTAAAAGAAATCCCATGTCTAATAGGATTAGAAGGGTTGACCAATGTCTATATAAGAGAAGTCTTATAATAGATATTAGATTGATGTAATTCCAATTGTTGGAGAGTACTCCTTTTCTATAGAGGATAGAAAACTAAGGTTAAGCCAAACACCCTCCTTCTTGATAATTCATCTTCCTTGGTGGATCACCTCTAGAGGCCAAACACTTGGGTGGCTAACGTTGATCAAAGAAAGGAATCTAACCCGAAAATTCAAGGAGATCACGAAGAACAAGGAGTTGAAGTAGTACCTGTGGAAGCTTCGTTCTACAAGGGTATGATTCCATAACTTCTTATTTATCGTTTTAAATTAATAATTTGCATAAAGGATGATCCGGGTAATGGTTTTGTAGAAATTTTTTAAACTCTGATATATCATGCTTCCGCTAATTTTTGCAATTTGATTGCGTCACGATTTCGTACAAACCCAACATTTAGTTGTTAGAATCCATCATTAAAACCACTCCCTTGCTCATCATTGCTACAAGGCTATGGAAATTTACTGAGTTTAAGGAGAAGCAATAGGCTTAGGCCATAATGGCTGTGCACGTGAATGAGGGAAAGGAGAGTGACTATTATATTGGGACAAGCCAAGCAAATCTCAGCATTCTTACAAATGGACTATATGCTACACTTATGTTATATATTATATGTACTCTTAGGTTATAATTACAATGTTCTCCCCATAATGTAATAAATGCAATTTGAATACATATAATCTATGTACATTTTATCTTACCGATATAATACAATCGGATACTACCACATTACATTATATCATATATTATTAAATTGTATTACTCAACAATTATTTATAATAGATCCATGATACATTATTTTAATGTATATCCACACATCATTTGTCACCTACACATATCATAACATATAGTTACTATACATTTAATTCGCATGCTTGCACATATAATTTCTCATCTTATAAATTGAATATTAATTAATAATATACACATATCCTACATCAATCAATATAATTGTTAACCTCCATAACAATTTAATTAACCTTTATATGATTAACTATCACTTTGATATAAATCTTATTATATTTATAAACACGTTGCTCATTATTATTATGTTTCTTGCAATAATAATCACATATTATTAATCAATTCTCATTAGTATTTTATAACAGTTAATTAATATTTTTCGATTAACAATTAATATAGATTAATTGTTCGCTTAAATTAATATAATCATTCTTATATTACGTCACTGTGCCACACAAGGCAATCAACGAGTTTATCACAAACTCCACCAATTTCTCAATTATTATAATTATTCAATTATATATAATTGAATTAATTCATCTCATAACACAAAATCATTTATATTCAAATAAATTCTCATTTCCATTAATATATTTATTTAATAATATATGGAAATTCTCGGATATTACATCCTCCCCCTCTTATAAAAATTCCGTCCCGGAATTGCTACAAGGTTACACAAATAGATGGGGATAGTCCCTCATCATCCTATCTTCTAACTCCCACGTTGCCTCCTTGACATCGTGGTTACGCCAAAGTACTTTTACAGATGAAATAACTTTATTTCTCAAAGTTTGTTCTTTCCTATCTAATATTTGGACAGGAATTTCTTCATACGCCAAGTTCTTCTCCACTTGAATGGGCTCGTAAGAAATCACGTGCTTGTAGTCCGCCTTGTACGGTCGCAACACGAAAATGTGGAACACGTTGTGGATATGCTCCAACTCGGGTGGTAACGCAACTTTGCATGCCACTTCGCCCACTCGCTTCAGTATCTCGAACGGTCCTATGAATCTTGGACTCAATTTTCCTTTCTTGCCGAAACGGATTTTTCCCTTCCATGGAGATACCTTCAAGAATACGAAACTGCCGACTTTGAAGTCTCGGTTCTGCCGATGCAAATCTGCGTATTTCTTCTGGCGATCTTGAGCTGCTACAAGTCTGGCTCTTATCACTGTCACCACGTCTGCGGTTTATTGAACTAACTCTGGTCCGAGTATTCGTCGTTCTCCGACTTCGTCCCAACATAACGGCGTTCTGCACTTTCTCCCGTAAAGAGCTTCGTACGGTGGCATGCCAATACTCGCATGGTAGCTATTATTATATGCGAATTCTACTAAGGGTAGGTGGTCGTCCCAATTTCCCTTAAAATCCATCACGCAAGTCCTAAGCATGTCTTCTAGCGTTTGTATTGTTCGCTCACTTTGTCCGTCTGTTTGAGGATGATAAGCTGTACTCAACCTCAACTGCGTTCCCATTCTTTCCTGCAAACTCTTCCAAAAATTGGATGTGAAGCGCGGATCTCGATCAGAGACAATTGACACCGGCACTCCATGTCGTGAAATAATTTCTTTTACATATAGGCTTGCTAATTGGTTCAAACTGTAGCGGATCTTGATTGGTAGAAAGTGTGCGGTCTTCGTTAGTCGATCCACGATAACCCAAATAGCATCATAACCTTTCTGTGTAACTGGAAGTCCTACCACGAAGTCCATGGTAATATGCTCCCATTTCCACTCTGGTATTTCTAACGGTTGTAGTAAACCACTTGGCCGCTGATGCTCTGCTTTAACGCGTTGGCAAGTCAAGCATTTACTGACGCACTCTTGCGACTTCCCGTTTCAAATTAGGCCACCAAAAATGTTGCCTTAGATCTCGGTACATCTTTGTGCCTCCCGGATGAACGGAATATGTCGTATTGTGTGCCTCGTGCAAAATCTCTTCCCTCAACTCGGTTACCGCTGGTACCCACACTCTCCCTTCAAATCTCAAAATACCGTATTTATCCATTCAAATTTTTCTTCCTCACTTTCTGTGATCCTCTTTCGGATTTTCTCACACTCTTCATCCTTTTCCTGAGCTTCCTTTACTCTATTCAACAACGTCGGACAAGCTTCCATTACAATTAACTTCTCACCAGACTTTTCTGGTCCTTTTACTTCTATCTCCAATTTCTCCATCTCTCTTATCAACTCTTCCTGAGTTGTTAAATTAAATAACTTCTCCCTTCCTTTCCTGCTCAGAGCGTCGGCAACCACATTTGCCTTTCCCGGGTGATAAAGAATATCGCAGTCATAGTCTTTGATTAATTCTAACCACCTTCTCTGCCGCATGTTTAACTCCTTCTGTGTGAAGATATATTTCAGACTTTTGTGGTCCGTGTATATATCACATTTTTCTCCGTATAGATAATGTCTCCATATCTTTAACGCAAAAACTACTGCCGCTAACTCTAAGTCATGAGTAGGGTATCGTTTTTCGTAATCCTTCAATTGTCATGACGCATATGCAATAACCTTGCCATGTTGCATGAGCACACAGCCAAGCCCCTTGTGCGATGCATCACTATACACCACAAAATTTCCCGCATCATCTGGTAATGATAACACAGGTGTTTCGCTCAATCTCCTTTTCAGTTCTTGAAAACTTTCTTCGCATTTGTCGGTCCATACAAATTTCACCGTCTTTCTAGTCAAATTGGTCAACGGGGTTGCTATCTTAGAAAAATCTTGGATGAATCTTCGATAGTACCCAGCTAACCCTAGAAAGCTTCTCACCTCCGTCGGTGTTCTCGGTTGTTCCCAATTACTTACTGCTTCAACCTTCGCAGGGTCTACAGAGATTCCATTCTTATCCACCACGTGGCCTAAGAATTGAACCTTCTCCATCCAAAATTTGCACTTAGAAAATTTTGCATACATCTTCTCCTTCCTTAGTGCCTCCAAAATAATCTTTAGATGTTCGGCGTGTTCTTCCTCTGTCTTTGAGTAGATCAAAATGTCGTCGATAAAAACCACTACAAATTTATCCAAGTATGGCTTGAAAACTCGGTTCATCAAGTCCATAAATGCTGCCGGAGCATTAGTCAATACGAATGACATTACCAAAAACTCGTAGTGTCCATAACGGGTTCGAAACGCAGTCTTTGGTATGTCCTCATCCCGTACCTTCAGTTGATGATATCCTGTTCGTAGGTCGATCTTTGAGAAACACTTTGCTCCCTTCAGTTGATCAAATAAGTCGTCTATCCTCGGTAGCGGATACCGGTTCTTGATCGTTACTCTATTCAATTCTCGATAATCGATACAGAGCCTCATCGATCCGTCCTTCTTCTTAACGAATAGTACTGGTGCTCCCCAAGGAGAAACACTCGGTCGAATGTAACCCTTATCCAATAATTCTTGCAATTGTATCATCAATTCCTTCATTTCTACCTGGCGCCATACGATATGGAGCTTTCGAAATCGGTGCCGTTCCCGGTGCTAAGTCTATTACGAATTCGATTTCTCTGTCTGGCGGAAGACCAGGCAGATCGTCCGGAAACACGTCTTGAAATTCATTAACTACGGATATATCCTTAATTTCTACTCCCTTCTTCCGAGTATCAACGATGTAAGCTAAATATCCTCCACATCCTTTCCTTAACAATTTCTTGGCCTGCATCATCGTAACGCAACACGATTGCTTAAGCGATGAGCTACCATAAAACACTACCTTAGACTTACTCGGAGTCTGAAGGTTCACACATTTGTTCTGACAGTCAATTATCGCAGTATGGTTATACAACCAATCCATTCCCAGTATTACGTCAAATTCTCCCAGTGTAATAGGAATCAATTCTACGCTCAGTTCATGTTTACTAATATTTGCGCGACAATTTCGATAAACGTATTCTACAGGGATCACTTCCTTATTAGCAACTTCTATGATCAAAGGATTTTCTAATAGTTCTCGAGGTGTACTAAGTCTACTAGCAAATTCTTCAGATACAAAAGAACAGGTGGCACCCGAATCAAATAATACATAAGCATTTATATCATTGATTGGGATTATACCTGACACCACATCCTTCGCAGCCACTGCGTCTTGGACGGTCATGTTAAAGGTTCTGGCGGTTGGGCGGTTGGATTGTGCCGGTCCACCGATCATCAGCTTGTTGCCTCCTTGCTGATTACTACCCCCGCCACTTCCCTTCTTTGGGCAGTCCTTAATTCGGTGCTCCGTCGAGCCACAAGCAAAGCATCCTTGTATCTTTTTCGGTTTCAAACAGTTGGGCGAGATGTGCCCTTCCTGTCCGCAGTTGTAGCAAGTGCCACGTCCCTTCCAGCACTCGCCCTGGTGATTCTTCCCACACTTCAGGCATCCTTCAGCCCTCTTCTTGAAACCTCCACGAAAATTCCCTGGTTGATTATTATTGTTGTTTTTGTTGTTGTTGTTGTTCTCCCACTTTCTCTTTCCCAAGTTGCTTCCTCCGCTACTGCTTCCTCCCGTACGATTCTCTCCTCCAGTATTCTTTCCTTTCTTTTCTTTGTTATACAGACTTAAGGCCTCACTGCCACCTTCCGCAATGATTGCCTTCTCCAGTAATGCTGCAAAGGAATCAATTTGAAGAACTGATACCTTATTGAACAGCCATGGCTTCAACCCTTGTTCAAAGCGTCTAGCCTTCCTCTCTTCATCACCAACTTAGTGCTCCGCAAATCGCGCTAGTTCGTTAAACCTAGCCGCGTATTGCGCCACCGTCATTTCACCTTGTTTTAACTCTAGGAATTTCACCTCCATCCTATTCTTCATACTTTTCGGAAAGTAATTCTCGAAGAACAGTGTCTTAAACTTATCCCAAGCTATTATCCCTTCTCCAGCTCTTTGTTGATTAGCCTCCCACCAGTAGTTCGCTTCTCCCCTCATCATGTACGTGGCAAACACCGTCTTCTGATCTTCGCCTACGCTAGCTATAGTGAAAGCTTTTTCGATCTCTTTGATCCACGTTTGTGCGACGATTGGGTCGGTAGTTCCCTCGAACTCCGGGGGTCCTACACTCTTAAAGTCTTTAAAGGTTGTCACTGACATAGTTTGAGGGTCGGGCGAACGGGTTCATTGTTCCTTCCCTTTAAGGCTTCTCCTAACAAGTCTACCAGTTTCGGGATCGGGTCTACTTGTTCTCTCTCATTGTTAACGGATTCTTCGGGTGCAGTCAATCTACGTCTGGGCGGCATTATCTGCATCACAATTTTTTTCATTTTATTATTATTCAAGTATATTACTTAAGTATTTCTTTTAATACTAAAAGAATAAATTTATAATACGTTTCTAAAATCAACTCCATTTATATTCATATGCCATTTCATTTTCATTACATGATTTCCTAGCATACTGCTATAAATGTCATCACATATATCCCCTAATATCACAAAAGACGGGGAATATACCAACCTACTACCATACTACCCCTCTAACAGAAGCTAACTCGGGGTTTACATCATCATCCCACATCTTACACAAAAGATCGGAATTACAACATAGTATATACAATACATAAAGACACAACTAGTACTACCACTAGACTGACTAAGGAAATCTCATCCCATCATCCCGCGTTCCACTGCGCTCTTGTACTCCAACTGTGCTATATACGCAAACAGCTCTCGGCTCAAGGTATGTAGAGTCTGTCCCTGTTCTGCCGGGTAGTGGTACACACCATCAATCACCCTTTCAAAAGCTGAACGGAACACATACCCCATCTTGTTCATCTTTCTCTTTTTGCACCTGACCTCATCCTCAAGGTCGTCAGCTCTCTCATTGGACGCTTCCCACTTCTCCTCGAAGTGTAACCTATCCATCACCTCCAACTCTAGCTGAGTACGGAGTGCCTCTTTCTCAGTCTTCTCACTCAGTTCCCTCTGCTCAACCTCTTCTAGCTTCTCTGCCAAATCTGCATTCCTAGCCACTGACCTGTGAAACAGAGTCCCCATCTGGATCCCTGCCTCCCTACGGTAGGCAATCTCCACCTCTAACTCTTGCATAGCCAGCTTCCTCTGGTGGTCCTCGTCCCTCAGCTTCTGGAACTCAGACTCTCTCTCGTGGGCCTCTGCCTCCAGCTCCTGAACTCTACAGTCTAACTCTAGGATCCGCTCCTCATACTCTCCTAGCATCTGCTCCTCTATAGTAGCCTCATCAGAGTCCTCTACTGGCTCATCCTCCATCGGCTCCTCCTCTGGATCAGTCTCTATCTCAATCTCGTCCTCGTCGTCGGACTCGATCGGTGCAACAGCCTGCACTGGTGTAGCCTCTAGAGGTGCCTCGTACACTACATGTATATCCCTGGGCTCCTCCTCGGCCACTCTACTAGGTACACCTGTGTCTGTCATCCTATAATCACAAACATAAGACACGAAATAGCATCTCCATTAGAATGTTAAATAAAATATAAGTTCATTGTATAGAATGAAGTTACATTTCATAACAGACTAAGTCTCTCAAGGAAAACTCTACATGAGTTTTATCTCCTTCCTAACTTCTAAGTTCACCTAAGTTATAGTCTAAGTACACTCGTTCCTAAGGTTTATAACTACGGCTTTGATACCAACCTGTGACGCCCCCAAATTCCAGGACCGCCACTTGGTCTCTCGAATTCGGTTCATCACGTGCTCATGGTAATACATCACAATAATAATAATTAAATATCATACGATCACAGCGGAAAATCTATTCTAGAATAATTTACAATGATTTATTATAATTATTCCCCCAAGTCTCGCAACCTACAGTACTTAATAGATTACATAATAATATCAGTTAACGACTTATTACATAATCTAACTTAAGCTTAAACATAATTAAATCCAGTATTACTACATCATCTTCATACAATATTAATATATTTAAAACATAACAGACATAAGCTAGTTGGTAGCTTTGCCCTTGCCCTTATCAACGCCCGAAGGTTCACCATGCTCTGCCTTAACTGAAATGTTTTAGGGAAAGCAAGAATGAGCACAAATTGCCCAGCAAGTAATATACAATAAGGGTGAGTAATAAGATTCTCAATTCTCGAAAGGGTATAACAAGATTTGATAGTTCAAGAATAACAAGAATATCAACAGTTCTCAATATCAGTCGCTAAGGACAGGATAATATCAATATGATTCAATAATAAGTCAATTCAAGATTTCAAATAATTGAATACTGAGTAGTCACTACGGACTATGAACTTCTACTAGAATTGACAGTAATAAACTGAAAATCCAACAAAAACAGGTACAACAGGTGATCAGCCTAAAGTACCCTTGTTATGCATAACAATCAACCATACTCAAGTGTGCACGTCGGTTCTCCGACAATTATATATTCCCTTCAAAGAAGGTTGTTCTTCTCAGTCAAATACAAGATCCCGCACCAATCAATTAGTTTGGGTTGCTTTTCAATAACATAAGTCCAGCCGAATCAAATGACATAGACACTTTCACAATATTCAAGAACAATACTAAGTTCAACATGAATAATAGCTTTAATGAAATAAGAGTTCAAGTATGCTAATTCGATTCAACCGATTAAATAGGAAACTAGTTCGCAATACACAAGATAGGATACTTGCATAGTAAAAGAGTATAAGTTAGGAAACTTTCACAATCATAGATTTCCTTGCATAAAGTAAATGCGTCGGTTAGGATACTTGCACTTTAAAAGAGTGTAAGTAAGAGAACTTGCCTTTAGCGTAGTTTATCCACGAAAAGCAATCAACACTTTCGAATTCCTATCGTAATACAGTTACGTATATATATGATATTCATTAGTCATATAATTTAACTTCACATTTTCTCTTTGAATATACGATCAACACATAAGCTAAGTTTTACCTAGCTACACAGTTATATAGAATATAATTTCTATCCTTAACGTTCCTTCTTTAGAGTTTAAACGCATTCTCATATTATATAAGATCTCAATAATTAGCAAACATGCTTGCATATTATTAATATCACATAAGACCACAATCAATACTAAATATATTTCATTTTAGCAAGTTACGGCAACTCCTTAAGTTAACCGTCAAAATCGGGTTCAAGTAACATCATATAATATCGCGTAGCATGTATTCATATTTAAAGGATACTTTCATGCTTGTATAACTTTTCCAAATCCAATCGTACATGGTATAGGTTCTTAAGTTAATACTTAAAGCCATTCAAGGACACGAACTCATATGGTCTAACATGATTGCTTTTAAACACATAAGATATTCATATAACTTGTATTAGTCATGCTCATGAGTACTCGTATTGCATATATGTAGCTAGCATTGTTATTATCTTGAAAACATGCTTTGTTCATGCTAAACTTTAATCACGGCAACTAATCATGGTATATATACATGCATGACACATGAATGAGTCTAAGAGTACTATCACATGTGTCCATAAATGTCAAATTCTAATTCTCGTCATAACATACCAACGTTCACGTTCAAAGCTTATACTTTGTTAGTATAGTTCATTAATAAGGTCTATCATGTTCATGCTTCCTTATGAAACCTACATATGTAAGTTAACATGCTTTTCATGTATTTCAAGGCCCTATAAACATGCTCGAAAAGTCAGAATGTATACATGCTTCATATATGTTAACGTCGTTTATGAAACTTTAACTTCGTTTCCAAACTATGTGTCGTTTGGTTAACCATGCATTCTAATATACTAAAACATGCTTACATTGCCTCATTAGGTTTATATATATGTATTAATCATGCTCCCATGCTTGTTTAAACAAAAATCAAACAATTGGTACATAACAGTTTTGTTGCAGAATGCAGAAAACTGAACACAGAGGCTGGCGCTGCGGCGCGGCAACAGTAGCTTAATACTGGCGCTGCGGCGCGAGTGGCGCTGCGTGCGGCGCTGCGGCGCGGGCTGAGGCGCGTGTGGTGCTGCGGCGCGGGCTGCGGCGCTGCGGCGTCGAGGCAGTTTTCTGCGGTTCAGACTGCAGCGAAAACCGACCCAAAACCTCCCATTTCATCGATTTCAACATACCCAGATATTAGACTTGTTTAACTTACTAACACATACATATATGCTTATACAACAGTCAATAGCAATTATCAATTCCCAATTTCATGAACTCTAACTAATTTACGAATTTCATGTATTTACAGAAATTGAAGAGGAACAATGGAAATGAAAGACTATTCAGTGGTTCCATCATGTGTGTATGTTCATATAACAACAATATAAGGGTTCTACAAACCAATCATGAACCAATTTGGCATAATCAAGAATTTCAACAAAACTCAGAGAACAACAATGGAGTTCTTTTGACAGAAAATGAAAATGAAGACACGAAGAGGATTTATACCTCTGTTATGGAGTAAGCTTGCTGATGCTACTATAGAAATTCCTTCTGAACTAAATAGACAATCACAGTATACTCTCTTCTCTTAGAAATATTTCAGCAATGAAATGAAGGTGCAGGGAGTTCCTTTATATAGAAGAATGAATACACAGTCCAAGCTTCTAACTCCCAAATCAAACTAACGGATTGTCAAATTGCATGAAGGTTATAGAATGGTAGGTATTTAGTTGTTAGAATCCATCATTAAAACCACTCCCTTGCTCATCATTGCTACAAGGCTATGGAAATTTACTGAGTTTAAGGAGAAGCAATAGGCTTAGGCCATAATGGCTGTGCACGTGAATGAGGGAAAGGAGAGTGACTATTATATTGGGACAAGCCAAGCAAATCTCAGCATTCTTACAAATGGACTATATGCTACACTTATGTTATATATTATATGTACTCTTAGGTTATAATTACAATGTTCTCCCCATAATGTAATAAATGCAATTTGAATACATATAATCTATGTACATTTTATCTTACCGATATAATACAATCGGATACTACCACATTACATTATATCATATATTATTAAATTGTATTACTCAACAATTATTTATAATAGATCCATGATACATTATTTTAATGTATATCCACACATCATTTGTCACCTACACATATCATAACATATAGTTACTATACATTTAATTCGCATGCTTGCACATATAATTTCTCATCTTATAAATTGAATATTAATTAATAATATACACATATCCTACATCAATCAATATAATTGTTAACCTCCATAACAATTTAATTAACCTTTATATGATTAACTATCACTTTGATATAAATCTTATTATATTTATAAACACGTTGCTCATTATTATTATGTTTCTTGCAATAATAATCACATATTATTAATCAATCCTCATTAGTATTTTATAACAGTTAATTAATATTCTTCGATTAACAATTAATATAGATTAATTGTTCGCTTAAATTAATATAATCATTCTTATATTACGTCACTGTGCCACACAAGGCAATCAACGAGTTTATCACAAACTCCACCAATTTCTCAATTATTATAATTATTCAATTATATATAATTGAATTAATTCATCTCATAACACAAAATCATTTATATTCAAATAAATTCTCATTTCCATTAATATATTTATTTAATAATATATGGAAATTCTCGGGTATTACAATATCAGTGGCAAAAATTGTAGTCAAACCAGATCAGACAAGGACAACTAGAGCTAAGGCAGAAATCGTAGTCTGTCAGTTGATCTGATCTCGGAGTTGTAGTGTTTGCAGAACCAATGCAAGATCGTAGTCTGCAGAACAAAGTCTTCGGCAAAGTCAAGTAAGTGCTCACAACGCCAAGGAAGAATTGTAGAGACAATACGATTCTCAACATATGAGCACTCCTAAAGAATCCAAAGATGTAGCCTCTGGTTAGAGCTGTAAAGATGCAAACTACCTGAAGAAAGCCAGAGAGCACTCAACGAATGACATGCAAGCAAACAGAAGATCTAAGCACCAACTCAATCAACATCCTGATTGAGAAGTGAAGCCATTCAGGTGAAGTCTTCTTCAAGCAATAGTAAGAAAACTTCAGATGAAGTGACTGACCAAAGGAAGTCAGCAGTGCAGTAGCTGTCCAGATAAAATGAAGAAAATGATCTTGGGGGTAACCAGGATCATAGTGTTTGCCAAATGAGAAGCAGGAACTGATACGGTTTATACAGAGATACTTGCCAACCTATAAAGAATAGACGAAAAAGATGAAGCATGGGTCAGACCATTAATGATATGTGAACGAGAGATCACAAGGAGAAAGCGAGCTGAGTGTGCCTAATCAGATGAGTCTTACAATCAAGAAGGGTCAGAGCATTCGGACAAGTTATCAGTTCCTGAGATAAGTCAAGGCAAGCAGAAGTGTTAAAGCATTGCACAAGTGGAGGAAGAGGTGTTCTACATTGCAAATCAAAAGAACATTCTTCAGAATCGTAGTGTTATCTCAACCAGTCAACGAGCATCACTCAACAGAAAAACTACGATCAAGTTCAAAGTCATCTGCATCAGAATCGTAGAGTTCGGGCATCTAAATATTGAAGCATTGGCAACGTCTCAATATGAAGACTGACATCCAAACGTTGCTAATTGAGAGCATCGATGCAGAAGGACAACTCATGATGTTCTGTTCGAGAAATCAGAAAGAAGAAACAAAGGTGACTACCAGCCTGACACGTTAAAGTAACATCTCTGAAGTGGTAGGTGAAATAGTAGACAGTGTGTCAGAAAAAGTTAAAAAGGGGCTATCACGTCACATCAGCAGTCTACACCAAATAACTCGAGATCTGAGAAGCAATTCAAATAACTTCCAACGGCTATTTACCAACGGGAAGCTTGTGGAAGGGTATTTAACAGATGGAGCTTCAAAGATGAAAGATGGCTAAGTTGTTGAATCGTTGAGTTGTTGGAATGCTAAGTTGTTCACTTTATGAGTTCTACAGAGCTGAACAGAATATGTCTCAGTGGTAGTGAGACTACGAAAGTAGAAGTGAAGCAGATTTGAAGAAGGGCTTTAATAGACAAAGGCTTAACTCAACAACAATGAGGATGCCATTGAAAATGGTAGCTAAGCTGAGAGCCGAGAAGGCCAAGAAGATAGCATTTAGAAAAGTGGCAGAGCAGAAAAAAGACTCGAAGAGCCACTCTATGAATCACCAAGAACTAAGAGCTGAAGGAGGACAGATGCAGAACTAAGTCTGCACATAAGTCAAGTAAGGTTTAGGGGATGCTAAGGACCAGAAGAAGTTGACCAGCAATGACAAGCCTTTGCAAACCCAAGTGGTGAAGGTGCACAGCTGAGATTAAATGAAGTCAAGCATTGACCACACAAAGATCAGCTTCACCAAAGAAGAAGAATGCTAAGTACTCAAAGATGTTGAGCTTCATGAACATCTTAGCAGTCTATTCAGTGGTGGTCCAGAATCGACGCAGAATGCAAAGAGGACCACACCAAGCTTCTAAGTACCAGAGATGATCAAGCTTCAAGTCATCTTATCAGCAGAGCACCAACAACAACTACAATAACAACAAGTAGCCAGGGCCTGAGGGTCCTTGTCCGGAGGGGCTAAATTGAGTTCCAAGGCTGCCGGCCTTGAAGAGTTCTTAGTGAACTGAAGTTCCAAGGCTGTTGGCCTTAAGAGTTCTTAGTGAACTAGAGTTCCAAGTCTGCTGGACTTGAAGAGTTCGTAGAGAACTTAAGTTCTAAGGCTGCTGGCCTTGAAGGAATCTTAGTGATTCAGATGTAAAGACTTTCTTAGTGGAATTCCTGCTTGTCGAAGCAGAAGAGTGGATTAGGAGCTTGTGTCTTTGAACCACTTAAAATCCCTTGTGTCATTTACATTATGTCATTTACGTTATGTATATATAACTGCTATAACGGCTATGGATGTAATAACCACTTACACATAAACTAACTATAGAACAATGGTTAATAAAGTTATCTATGAAGGGGATCTTTAACTTATTCCGTTGTGCTTGAAATGATTCTTATGTTTGTTATCTGCTAATTATTTAGCAATACAAAATAAAATGGAAAAGAGTATGAAAATAAAAAATAATCTATTCAACCCCCCTTCTAGATCTATTGTGTGCCCTCTAGGAACTAACAAACCGATCCACCACAACCCAAATGACATCATTCTTCCTGAAAGTCTTCGGCAACCCATTCACAAAATCCATCGTAATATCCTCCCACTTCCACACAGGAATGTCTAAATGTTGCAGTAAACCACTAGCTCGTTGATATTCTATCTTCACTTGTTGACAAGTGAGGCACTTCCCAACGTATTCAGCTACATCTCGCTTCATCCCATTCCACCAAAAATTTTCCTTCAAATCCCTGTACATCTTTGTAGAACCTGGATGAATAGAAAATGGCGAACTATGAGCCTCCGCCAAAATCGCCTACCGAATGATTGGATCAGACGGTACACACAACCGCTCACCCAACCAAATCACACCATGGTCATCAATATGAAAGTCGGGCTGCTTTCCCTCCTTCAGATTCTGCGCTATACTCCACAATTCTCCATCTTCCTTTTGTGCTTCTTTAACTCACAAAATAAGAAAGGGCTCCACTCTCATACCTGCCAAATGCACATATGAACCTTGAACATACAACTTTAACTCTAGTCGTTCCATATCCGAAATAAGCTGAGGTTGTGTAATAAAAGTTGCTACACTTCCTGAACTCTTTCGACTGAGAGCATCTACAAGCACATTCGTCTTCCCCGGGTGATACTGAATCCTCACATCATAATCATTTAAAGATCCAACCAACGCCTCTGCCTCATGTTAAGATCCTTTTGAGTGAAAATGTATTTAAGACTTTTGTGATCAGTGAAGATATCACAAGTCTCACCATACAAATAGTGCCACCAAATCTTTAGGGCAAAGATCACCGCTGACAACTCCAAATCATGCGTGGGGTAATTCACCTCATAAGGTTTAAGCTGCCTAGAAGCATAAGCAATCACCTTACTGTGTTGCATCAAAACACACCCCAAGCCCTTCTTAGAAACATCACTATAAATCTGGTAACCTCCTGTCCCCGATGGCAATGTAAGTATAGGAGCTGTCACAAGTCATTTCTTCAACTCCTCGAAACTCTTCTCACGCTCCTTATTCCACTCAAACTTCGTGCCCTTTTTCATCAACTGAGTTAATGGCAAAGCAAGCAAAGAGAATCCTTCTACAAATCTCCTATAATACCATGCTAAACCCAAGAAACTTCTAATCTCTGTCACAGTAGTAGGTCTCGACCATTTAGTGATAGACTCAACCTTCGCAGGATCCACCTTAATGCCTTAGGCAGAAATAACGTGGCCCAAAAATGCAACCTGCTCCAACCAAAACTCGCATTTAGAGAATTTAGCATGCAATTTCTCTTTTTGTAAAATTCCTAACACTATTTGAAGATGCTCCTCATGCTCCTCCCTAGACTTGGAGTAAACCAAAATGCCATCAATAAAGACAATAACATATTGGTCCAAGTACTCCTTGAACACCCAATTCATCAAATCTATAAACACCGCCAGAGTATTAGTCAACCCAAATGGCATCACCAGAAACTTGTAATGCCCTTAGCGAGTACGAAAAGCTGTGTTATAGACATCCTCATCTCTCACCCTCAATTGATGGTAACCTGACCTCAAGTCTATCTTTGAGAAATACTTCGCCCCCTGAAGTTGGTCAAACAAGTCTTCAATCCTCGGCAATGGATACCGATTCTTGATAGTAATCTTGTTCAACTCCCTGTAGTCTATGCACAACCTCATAGACCCATTTTTCTTCTTCACAAACAAAACCGGAGCACCCCACGGTGAAACACTCGGCCGAATCACACCACGATCTAACAAATCTTGCAACTGCTCCTGTAACTCCTGCAACTCCAATGGTGCCATCCGATACAGTGCCTTAGAAATAGGTCCCGCACCAGAAACAAGCTCAATAGTAAACTTAACTTCCCGCTGCGGTGGAAACCCTGACAACTCCTCAGGAAACATATCGGGAAAGTCACGAACAACTGAAATATCCTCAATACGAGACTCACCCTTAGAGGTATCTTTCACATATGCTAAATACCCCTCACAACCCTTTGCCACTAATTCCCAGCCTTCAAAGCTGAAATCAACTTCACCACTCTACTCTGCCGTGAATCCTGAAACACGAATTCCGGAGACTTCACATCTCCAAATATAACTTTTCTCACCTGGAAGTCGATAGTGGCCTGGTGCTTATCCTACCAGTCCATCCCGAGAATGACATCGAAATCGTGCACACACATTGGTCTATATTCTTAAATGATATTGCAACAAAACCGATCCTTGACCAAATTCAACCAGTAGTCTGCAAACTAGAGATGGAAAGTCAAAAAGCAAAGAGTCTGTCATCCACCTATTCTGAAAGATGAAAGGCCTATACATGCAATGCAATGCTTATCCAAGGAAGAAAGAAGATTTCTTTCAATATGTATTATTATCCATATATAAATAAAACCCAATTAATTTTATGGCCCAATTAATTTAACGGTCCAAATTAATGTAATCTTTTACTTATTATTGTCCACACAAATTAAATACAATTTGACTCAACCACAAGAAAAGCCCAATTAAAATATTCAAAACAAAAATTTAAAATATCATTTATTTATTTATTTATTTTTTTCGGGTATTACAGATGCACCAAAATCATCTGAGGTTTAAAGGATGGCAACTTGGTCAGGTTTAAAACTATATCCAAAGGGGGCTTTTTGCATGTTTATACCCAAAGGGAATGGTGAATAGCAGACATTGGATCTCAGAGGATGGCGACATGAATGGTGAATGGCAGACATTAGTTCATTGATAACTGCACTATCATTCAACAAACAAGAGCGGAGCTAGGATTATGTTTGGGGTGGGTTAAAAAAAAAAATTCGTGAACAATCACTACATACATTTTCTTTTTAAATTAAACCATATATTAAGATAACTATATATGTCATAAAATCATATAGCTAATTGAATAATAAACAAAATCATCACTAATTCACTATAACATTAATAAAATTTTGATAATGAACGTACGTCCAAGACATAATAACATACCTAGTCAAATTGCACTCTTCGCTCTTGAATAGAAGTAAATTTTGTAATTATTGAGTCTGCATCATAGTTCTCAGTCAACTCCTTTTCGATGTGGACAATTATGTTATCAGCTAAGAAGTCATTCTCCATCTTGTTGTGCAACATTATTTTTATACGTTTCATAGCTGAAAATAATCTCTCTGTAGTTGCTGTGGAAACCGACAAAGTCAAAATAAGACAAATTAACCGATCAATCATTTGATATGTCGTTGATTATTTTGTTTTAAATAATCCTTGGCATAACTCAGCAAGAGTAGTAACATTCTTGAGCACATCATCATGAGGTACATCAAACTCATAAATTGTCAGCTCGCTTCTCAAGCGATGTAACTCTTGTTTAGAGAAATCTCGAGGATAAAACTTCTCTGAAAGTTTGCAAAATTATCAATGTTAAATGCCTTAAAACCATCTGCAGGGTCCAAAGATGAGCTAAGAATAAGAAGTTTCTTTGTTCTTTCACTGAACCTGCCATTCAATTCCACCAACTCAAAATCTATTGCAGCATAAAATAGGTCAACACCATAATGATGCTCAGTTGTTATGTTTCTTTATTGACAATTACGGCGACGTGAACTCATACTGAATTGACCGTCCATGTTAGGAATATCTATATCATGCTTTCTGCAAAAATACATCACTTTTTCAAGAAAATCTTCGCAACTGTCTTCTCTTAATTTCTGAAGAGAATTTACTGTAATTTCCACCAGATTCATAACATTCAAAATATCTTGAGATTTTTGCTGCAACTTTCGACATAAGACATCAGTAAGTCCCATCATGCCTTTCAACAAATGCAAGATGAATATGAATCGAAATGATCTAATTGTATTGTAAGCACCATCAGCTTCCGTACGTAAAGACTCTGTGGTTTTATCATCCATAATAAATTCAATAACAGTACAAGTTGCATCATATTTATCTACCAAGTCACAAACTGAAGTAAAATGAGAACCCCAACGAGTAGCTCCAGGTCTATATAAGGTACCAATTTGATTGAGTCCTCTACCTGTTCCACGCTCACCTGCTATAACCAATTCTGTAATATGCATAACTTGAGCAACATGAAATTCAGTATGACATTTTGGAGAAGTGCAAATGACATTGACAATAGAACTCAAGGAAGAAAAGAATTTCCAAATAGGATCAACTTTTTTTAAAGCTGCAATCAAGACTAATTGTAACTGATGCGCGAAACAGTGTATATAATATGCATATGAGCAATCCCTCATAAATAATGCATGTAACCCATTCCATTCACCTCTCATATTACTAGCACCATCATACCCCTGACCTCTTAATCTTTCAACTTGCAAATTATGATGGAGAAGAACTTTAGATATCTCTTGATGAAGTGTCTCGACAGTAGTGTCATCAACCATCACAATATAAAAAAATCGCTCTCTTAGAAAAGCCTCTTTGTCGACAAATCTCAAAATAATAGCCATTTGCTCTTTATGAGCTGAGTCTTGTGCTTCATCAATAAGAATACAAAAGCCAGAATCCCCAACTTCTCCTCGAATGTGCATCCTCACTTTGTTTGCTAGAATATTCAAAATCTCTTTCTGGATTGTGGGTGAGGTGTATGTAGCATTTTTTGGGGCATTTCCTAAAACAACTTTAGCAACTTCCGGACTAAACTTTGCTACATGCTTTATAAGCTCAACACAATTGCCACGATTTTTGGAATCTAAAGACTCGTCATGACCCCGAAAAGCACACCCTTGATATGCAAGATAATGAATAGATTCAATGGTTGTCTTGAGTCTTAGCCGGTTCTTCAAAATCTCATCTCTGCTTTGTTGGTTCAGAATTATGTCTACATGTTAAGGTGCTTTCATCAAATCCATAACACATTTCTCACAACTATTATGTAATGAGCATGGACCTCCAATGTGATTTAAAAATACACAATTCTTTCCATCTCGAACTCTTTTCCAGTCATTAAATCCATCAGTAGTCAGTGCAGGATTAACTTTTGGACCCTTTGCAAAAAGAAAGCAGGGGAAGCAAAATACTTTATTCTTAAGAGGTGAATACTCTAACCATGGCCAATCTTTGAACCAAGAATAATTGAACCGACGATACTGGTTTCCTGATTGAACTCTTGGATACTCAAAAAGTTTATAATGATAAAACCCCAAGTTTATATATGCACGTCGAATTCGGTCATGCTGATTAATAGGATATTCATATATTTGCTTTTGTTTCCCCGGATCTCCTTCTAAATGACCAACTTCAAAATTTGTATCTTCAAGAGTCTCAGATATAACATCAGGTTGCTCATTGACCATTGTATTGTTAACATTACATACTGGCGGAGTAGGAATAAATTCTCTAGATGTTGAATCAAAAGTAGGGACATTCTTTCTAGTCTCTGGTATTGTTGATTGACTTGATTCAACTATAGGAACAGACTCTCTATCAGTATCTGATGCAAGTCCAGACTGTTTAATAGGAACAAACTCTCTAGGCTTGAGTATAGGAGAAGGAACATGTTGATGCTTATCAGATGTAAGAGGTGCACTGCTATTTGGCCTATTCCGTTCAACTGACTGAGCTAAATCTTTTTTCGTACCATATACTAAATTTTTTTTCTTTCTTAGCTTGTCTATCATGATCAGACATGTTTTGAGTATCTAATCATTATTAATTTTCAATCAACCATGTATTATAGCATACAAGTAAATCATATAGTATAACAACAATTCACAAATCACAAACGTACAGACCCTGAGACCCATATGGCCATATATTGATATATAATCCCAATTCAACTAGCAATGAGAATCAATGAATCATGATATCTTATTGAATTCAAATCAAATTAATTAATTTCACTTAAGGCCATCAATCAATTCGTACCTGGTCACTGAAGAGAGAAGAGCAGCCGCTTTAGAAAGGCAACGGGTAAAGAAAAAAGAAGAGGAAACGTTGACCTAATTCTCTATAAAAAGCAAGCCCAATTATTAACTGAATTACTTAATAAATAATAAAACAAAATAGTTTATATTTGATAAAAATATAAATGAACTAGAACAACATATGGGCTAACTGCTAAGTATTTAAATTTGGGGTGGGCTTACTGGGCTAATTTTTAATTTGGGGTGGGCTGTAGCCCATCGTAGCCTGTGTGTAGCTACGCCCTTGATCCTAAGGTCTATTAACCTTAACTGAATACATACCTTAAGTAACTACAAAGGTTTACAACATCATTTTCATATGATAACTAAATAATAGGCTGAATCAAATGGCTGGGTGTTATTTCATACCGAGCTCAAAATAAAACAGAAATATATCTTGCCACACAGGCAAGTCAAATAATGCCACACATGCAAGTCACACATTAGACCGCAAATCCAAATGCATGTAAAATCGGAAGGCATGTTTGGCACAAACATCGCCACTCCGCAGAACAGAACAGAAAACTAGGGTCGACCTATACGCCCCCCACAATAAAATACCAAATGGCCAACTCCCATCGGAGCATAAAACGGAGACGTCGTGGGCTGATCACACCGCCACGGAAAGTGTCATGCCTCGGTGCCAAGAGGACATACTTGTTTATAGCTCAGATATATCCTACGGTATAGTCTAACAAAAATACTATGTCACAACACATACGACACAATATCAACACAAAGGGCTCTAATGTGTACATGTTAAATCGAACGAATCAACACGAGTCTCCAAAAATATTAACATGTACTTTTTACAAAGATCGAAATAAATACTAAACATGATACACTAGATCAAGAGTACAAACACGAGTTCTAAGTATCAATACCAATATGGAACTATCACAAGAATTTAAGAATGAACAATTATGGAAAACAATAACCAATTTCAAAATGAGAAACAAAACGAACAAATTAAATTTAATAAGAGAATCGCTGAAGGAGTACGAAATCCGTTCCTGAATTAAGCAACTTAATACCCGAAATTATATTCCAAAAATTATTCGTTAACTCCTTCGATTCTATCTAATAAAATTAAATAAAATTTTATTACAAATTTAACCATTAATAATATGCTCCTGATAAATTTATTATTAACTTAATTTTATAACTTTTAAGCTCAAAATGCTCAGTTGACTGAATATGCAAAATCTCAATACAACATATTAAATAATATAGTACCGTATATATTTAACATACATTAGAAATCCTTAGTTTAAAAACAATTTATATATATACATATATATATATAATAATAATACTAAATTGATGAATCATAAAACTAGACATATATGTAATAATATATGTATTACAGCAATCGAATTATATATATATATATATATATATATTATTAATGTATCCAGATCATGTCATGCAATCATTATATATATATAGGTTCCAAAATTTATAAAAAAACGTGACTTAGCTTTTCTTGACTTGGAACAATTCATTATAACTATTTTAATAGTAAGAACTTACTTCTCATTCCTTATCACACAAAGTGCAATCAACTTTTCCTTCTTTTTTTTCCTCTTCCGTAGCAGCAGCTACACTTTTTTTTCTTTTTCTCAGACGAACAAAAGTAGGGTACACTATATGTGGTTTATGTTTTATTTATTATTTAATATATTTTATTAACTCTCCTAATCTTAATAGAATTTATTATTATCCACATATAAATAAAACCCAATTACTTTTAAGGCCCAATTAATTTAAGGGTCCAAATTAATGTAATCTTTTACTTATTATTGTCCACACAAATTAAATACAATTTGACTCAACCACAAGAAAAGCTCAATCAAAATATTTAAAACATCATTTATTTATTTATTTTTATTTTTTCCAGGTATTACAGATGCACCAAAATCATCTGAGGTTTAAAGGATGCTAACTTGGTCAGGTTTAAAACTATATCCAAAGGGGGCTTTTTACATGTATATATCCAAAGGGAATGGTGAATGGAAGACATTGGATCTCAGAGGATGGCGACATGA
The DNA here is from genome assembly GCA_020205555.1 of Panax stipuleanatus. Classification (NCBI taxonomy): domain Eukaryota; kingdom Viridiplantae; phylum Streptophyta; class Magnoliopsida; order Apiales; family Araliaceae; genus Panax; species Panax stipuleanatus. The sequence goes on along the minus strand of CM035123.1, from coordinate 43,599,419 downwards.
ATGGTGAATGGCAGACATTAGTTCATTGATAACTGAACTATCATTCAACAAATGCAAATTTTTTATTCTATGGACTCATATGCCCCTGCTGACATAAGACACACCTCATCTTCGGTTATGACATTGGAATTTCTGCTTCCCGAAGCAAATCGATAATGTAAAAGCATTCACAACAGTTTCCCCAATAGACTCTCTATCCACACATTTGAAGAATAGATCAATAAATCATTATCCAACAGTTTTCTTATCCTTATATAATTTTCTACTTTAATCCCTATATATGATTTGACTCCTCAGGGTGAGGGAATCAAAAGAGCGTTTCCTATTTATGTAAAATGACATTTCACACCTTATTTATTGCGATTTTATGTTGGTTAAAGGATCTTATCTCACTTAATTGCTGATTTGGATATGCCTATCAAATTCACTCATTTTTTTTAAACAGATGATTTAAAGAAGAAAGAGAACTATAAAAAAAATTAAATATCAGTTAAATTTTGATTTTGATCCTTTTTGTAAAAAATATTACTACTAATTATAAATTTTATTATTTTATAATTAAAATAATGTTATTTTAGTTCTCATAAACACATAATGATCGTTACATTTTTTGATTTATAACAATATCTATTTTTAAATTAAAAATTGCAATTTTTAATTTCAAACAACAATTACTTTGAAATAAAAAATAATTACAACGTTCAAAACATGATTTGACTGTTGGAACTTTCAAATTTTAACTTTTAAATTTTAAATTTCAAAATTTAATATTTAAGGAATCAATATAAGGAACCTGTTGGGTACATAGTGAAAAAATTGAATCTCTATCCTACAGAATGACCCAATAGCACTGCAAAGTAGGAATAGAGATAAAGAAAATGTTGTGAATGCTCTAAGACTTCGGCCTTTATGTTTCTGCCTTCATGGTTCAGTCAATGGGGAGATTGTCTCACCATTTAAATTTAACACCAATACCCTATCATAAATGGGGCATACGAATTCTGAACTCAATAATTTTTGGCTCGTTGTCTCTCCTGATCATTTTCTCTCTCCGACTACAACAAGTTTCAGCATTGGCATTAACAGTGGCATTTGTGAAAGGGTTTGGCATAGGTTCAATCATTTTCAGATTCTGATACAATAAAAAGTACTCATCTTCGGCATCGACAATTCCAAACTCTCTTCAGCCACCAAAATCAAACTCTATCATCGGATGACAATATCTAATTTCTCGGCAAACACATCAGCATAATATGTTCGGTGCTCCTGTTGGTAGTCATCCATCGTCTTTGGCACACCAACTGTTGTCGGAGGAGAAACTATTATGCATATCTCTTGGTCTTCAATAACTGTACAATAGTTATGAAGTACTTAAGAATAATCAAAATAACTGTTTGACATCTTTCAAAACCATTCCCAAGGACTTTATAGCCTTTTTGGAATCTGTATTTGTCAACGACCATGAACCATCATTTAGTTCTCTTTCATGAAAGGAACAACCCGACACGAAAGCCGTAAGTTCGATATAGCTTACGAGCACATCCAGGTGATCAACATGTAGTACTCTATGTTGATCAACACTCATACATTAAACATGTTTACATTTAATTGATGGCAACTTCAAGTGCCTGTCGAATTAATGACGTAAAAGCATTTGTTTTATTCATGCTCAGGTTTACCTGAGAATCCTTACCAATCAACTAGAATAGGATAACAATATTATATATATTTTGAAAAGATTTGTGGAAAAACTCACCATAATATGCTAAGTCTCAGTCTAGCCAAATCAATTGGCATCGACTATTCAATAACAGTTTATGCATAAGCAATCATGCATAATGACAACTTGTCCAACCATAACGTATTGACAAGAGTTTAGAAACTTGCATCAAGTAGAACTTGAACAAGGTTAGGAAACTTGCATAATGAAACGTTAATACAAGAGTCAGAAAACTTGCTTTTGCGTCTCTTAAACCTTTAATGTAGTCTACTCAGTTTTTACAACGTCTACAAAGCATAACACATAGCATACCAATGAGAATTCATAGTTGATATACAATGTATAACCTAACTTCTCCTTCTTGTATAACTTAATTGAATCTTTAAGCTAATAACATTTGTTCAAGTTACTTAACATTTATTACGGCTTATTAATCCATATATCCTAAACCGACTCTTGTCGATCATCATGAAGCACAATGACGGACCAAACCCTAAACAGCTTGTTAGGTTAACCACATTCCCGTCGGATTCTCATTATCGAACCACGTATAGAATTTACATGCGTTTTAACTTCATTCGATGTCATTCATGTATTACGTACCCCTATTACATGTTATATAACCTTAGGGTACGGTCACAACTCGATTACGAATCATTGTTCACATTATCGAATTTTGAGTTTTAGATTTAAATACGTTTTGTCAACGTTTAATTCATAAAATCGTTATTAAACATGTTGTTTAATTAATTTCTCTTTATGAATATTCATTATATAGTTGCCCCATAATTACCATGCAGAAAGTCGGGACATAAAATATCAAGGTCAAAAATTTTTCCCCTTAAGGGCACTGCAGCGCCGTCGTAGGTTTATTTTTGGCGCTGGCGTGCCGACCTACAGAACACGGATCCCCTGTTCTGGCACTGTGGCGCCAACCCTGCTCCCCTGATTTTTTTTCTTATAAGTTTTCAAATTCTGAGATTCCCGATCTCAAAACGTGATTGTTATAACTCAGAATTGGCTCGTTCCAAAGCCAATAGTTCACATATCTTACGTTCTACGATTCCATCCAATCGGAATTTATTTCTGAATTCGTTGGCGGAAAATTGACCGTTTCGTCCATTTTTACGTTTTCGTTAAACGTTCGTGAACGTTCGACACTAGTTTCTTCGTTTTAAGTCGAAATTGGTTCGTTCTTGCTCCCGCACGCCTTATTTACCTAATTACACGTGTTATAATCGAAAACCATCATTTTTGAATCACACGACAAATTTTAACCTTTATTTCTGGAAATTTACAATTTTGACGATTATCGTCTAATCGCGTAACTTTCGCCGAATCTTCGTTCCTTGTTATTTTTACTTCAAACCAATTGGAATCAATCCAATAGTTGATTATTAATGATTCTAACAATTCTAAACATTTATATTTTCATGGTTTAACATGTTCATCATTCACATTCTCATGAATTGAAAAAGTTCTTCATTAGTTCCTTATTCACTTATTATTATTTCATCATGCATGGGTTGTTAGGGTTCTTAGTTCACCATTAAGTCATCCTTATAACTTCTTATTATTCATGCTTTCACCAATCACTTCTCTATCAATTATATTATGAAAGATAATTGATTTCACACAATTTTCTTATCTTTATACCTTTAGTGTTCTTGGTTGATTGAGTATGTATACCCAATGATCTTCTTGCTCCTTAGTTGATTGAGTTTCTTATCAAATGCAAGGCTAGCTTCTCTTTCTCTCTCTATATTGGTTTCAAGTTGAACAACCAACAAATGGCTAGCAAATGGGCTATATTTATAGAAATTACAAGACTTGGGGTAGTTTGGTCTTTAGACCAAACCTCCTCAACCCCTCCTCTTGCCTATGTCTTTTTATGTGCTAGCATGTGCTAGCATATGCCACCCCACATGCCCCACAGGTCACCCCATGTGCCCTTGGGTTGCTCTATGGGTTGCCCCATGGGTTTAACCCACCCGTTTATCTAACGGTTCGACCCACGATTTTAGTTTTTAAATTCAATGTATTTACTTCGTATAAATTCGTATTATACGTTGTATTAATTCTTGTATTCTCTTCGTATTATATTCGTACAATATCTCGTATTATACGCGTATTCATGTCGTATAATAATCATTTATTATTATACTTAAACAATTATTCTTTAGGTTTACTTTCCCTAACACTTCAGATTTTAAGTCCTCACGGTAAAACTTCGTGAGCCATAAGTGAAATATTATTACATATTTCACCTCGTCTTGAAATCCTATCATTACGCGTTTCTCAGAAATTCAATAATAATTTTCGAGCAAAAATGGATGAATTGTGATTTTCTTCCTAGAAAAATTTTCTCGACTAACTTAACTTTTCATAATATATTACCTTCAAATCTTTCGACAGAACGCCATTCTGATATTTTGAACTCTCAAACAGGCTTAGGATCTCAAACCCTAACCCCTAGGGTTAAATCCTAACCCCTAAGATCAAACCCTAACCCTTAGGGTTTGATATATAAATAGTGCCTATTTCATCTTTTTTTCAAAAATATTTTATTTTTGTCTTATAAATTTACATCAATTATTTCTAGCACGTAGCCAGAATACTAACCATTTTGGACATCTCTAGGTCATAGAATGATCTTCGATTAGCTTACTCAGTTTAATAAACAAATAATCAAATTTTATTCAATAAATCAACTAAAATTCATTTACATAAACGTTCAATTTTCTCGGGCATTACAATCCCCCCTTTTAAGAATTCTGTCCCTGAAATTTCGATACAAGTTAATCAAACAAATTAGGATAAGACTTCCTCATCTTGTCCTCGAGTTCTCATGTTGCTTCTTCGGCATTGTGGTTCCTCTATATCATTTCATCGAAGGTATAACTTCGCTCCTCAAGACTTATTCTTTCCTATCAATGACTTGATTATGAATTTCTTCATATGTTAAGTCTTTCTCGACATGGATTGGTTCATACTCGATTACATGCTTGTAATCCAACTTATAGGGACGTAATACCGATACGTGAAACACGTTATGGATATGTCCAAACTCTGGAGGTAATGCTCTCGCATATGCTACCTCTTCTACCCTTCTCAAAATTTTAAAAGGTTATATGAACCTAGGACTTAACTTTCCCTTCTTCCCGAAGCGTATCTTCCCTTTCCAAGGCGACACCTTCCGGAACGCATACGAACCGACTTCAAACTCTCTGTTCTTCCGATGTGGATTGACATACTTTTTCTGTCTGTCTTGAGCTGCTACTAGCCGCGTTTGTATCAACTTAACCACTTCCGTCGTTTTTTGCACCATCTCTGGTCCTAACATTCGATGCTCTCCCACTTCATCCTAGCACAGTAGCGTTCTGCACTTCCGTCCATATAATGCTTTGTAAGGAGGCATGCCTATACTAGCGTGATAACTGTTATTGTAGGCAAACTCTACTAATGGTAGATGATCGTCCCAACTCCCCTTGAAATCCATAACGCAAGACCTTAGCATGTCTTCTAGCGTTTGAATTGTTCTTTCGCTCTGTCCATCTGTTTGTGGATGATACGTCGTGTTCAACCTCAGTTGCGTTCCCATTTGTTCTTGTAAGCTCTTCTAAAAATTTGAGATGAAACATGGGTCGCGATCTAACATAATCGAAACTGGAACTCCATGTCTTGAGACAATCACTTTGACATAAAGTTTAGGTAGCTGGTCTAAGTTATACCTGACCCTTATTGGCAAGAAATGAGCCGACTTCATTAAAGGATCCACTATTACCCAAATAGCGTCGTATCCTTTCTGCGTCGTTGGAAGTCCTACCACAAAGTTCATCGTGATATGCTCCCACTTCCACTCTGGAATCTCCAATGATTGTAGTAAACCACTGGGTCTTTGATGTTTGACCTTAACTTTCTGACAAGTTAAGCACCTATTGACATACTCTGCTATCTTCATGTTTGGCCACCAAAAATTTGTTCGAAGGTCTTGATACATCTTGGTACTACCAGAATGAATCGAGTACCTTGAGTGATGAGGTTTATCCATGATCTCCTTTTTCAACTCCGGCTCACACGGAACCCATATTCTTCCTTCAAATCTCAATAACTCTTCGTTATCAAGACTATACATATCCTCGGTACCATCAATAATCTTCTTCCTTATCTGCTCGCACTCCTCAGTTCTGAGTTGCACTTCCTTTACCTTCTCTACAATAGTAAGTTGAACTTCCATCGCAAACAGCTTCTCCCCTTCCTCATTTGGACATCGTACTTTTAATTCCATTCTTGCCATCTCTGTTATTAACTCATTCTGAGCTGATAACATTGACAGCTTCTCCCGACCCTTCCTACTTAAGGCATCGGCCACTACGTTCGCCTTCCCTAGGTGATACAGGATTTCACAGTCTTAATCTTTTCTCAACTCCAACCATCTCCTCTGCCTCATATTCAACTCCTTCTGTGTGAAGATATACTTCGGACTATTATAGTCTGTGTAGATCTCACACTTCTCCCCATACAGGTAATGCCTCCAAATTTTTAAGGAAAAAACCACCGCGGCAAGTTCAAGGTCATGAGTAGGATAACCTTTCTCATACTCCTTCAACTTCCTAGATGCATACGCAATGACTTTGCAATGCTGCATGAGCACACAACCCAGTCCTTTATGCGAAGCATCGTTATACACTATAAAATTTCTGGTCTCATCAGGTAAAGATAATACCGGTGCTTGACTTAACCTCTTCTTCAGCTCTTGAAAGCTGTCTTCACACTTCTCTGTCCGCACATAATTCACCGTCTTTCTGGTCAAATTTGTCAATGTAGTAGCTATCTTCGAGAAGTCCTGAATGAACCTCCGATAGTAACCCGCTAACCCTTGGAAACTCCGCACCTCTCTCGGCGTTTTTGGTTGTTCTAAGTGAATCACGGATTCCACCTTTGCTGGATCTACTGAAACCCTTTCCTTGTCAATGACGTGCCCCAAAAATTGCACCTTTCTAACCAAAACTGGCACTTAGTGAATTTTGCTTACAACCTCTCTTTTCTTAGTGCTTCCAACACTAATCTCAAATGTTCAGCGTGATCCTACTTCGTCTTAGAATAGACTAGGATATCATCAATGAACACCACGACGAACTTGTCCAAATATTGTTTGAACACTTTGTTCATCATGTCCATGAATGCAGCTGGCGCATTCGTCAACCTAAATGACATCACTAAGAACTCGTAATTGTAAGACCCCAAATTTTGTGAAGTAGAAGTATTCAATTTTTCTTATAATTATTACTCAGTAAATGGTTAAATTGATAAAAGGTTAAAGTTGAGGGTGATATATGCAAATTTTTTAAAATAAGCAAGTGGTTATAAAATTTTCATTGTTGTCGGGGAATATTTGTTTGGTCGTGGAATATTCTTATTGTCGAAAAATATTCGTACGACGACGCAACCATTTGTGGGCCCATAACAGAAAATTGTCGGATGAAAAAAACGATAAGAATAATTTTTAATTAATAACGGCTTAACGGTTACCGTTAACACTGTTGAAATACCCAGTGGTTAAAAATAAAGTAATACGCGTCGTTGCACAGTAGCACACGGTATGACACAGTATTTATATTATTGTTGTTTCAATAATTATCAATGCGCAGTATTTTACTTTATCAAATCAATAATTTATATTATTTGAATAATATTATTAGATAGCATTATTGGCAATGTCTAAGAAAGTTCTGTCTAGGAGGGGTTATTTAATTGCGCGCCAGTAAGGAGAAATTCTTATCGGAAGGCCCCCTCTTTCATAGAAACGATCTGGTTGTCAATATTACGGTTCTATAATATTATTTATGAATAATTAATTATTGATAAAAAAAAATGATAAGGAAATATTTATTTTATGTGGATATAAATGAAGGAATTAATGCTGAGGTGTTTTATCAGTATTTTGTCAGAATGGAGGTGTGGAAAATCATCCGTATGTGAATTTCGGTCATTTTTCGTTTGGAATTTGAAAAAACTTCCTTCTATAAAGTTTTAGAGAATTAAATTTCCTATGGAATGGACATAACTTTTAATTTTTTCTGATAAAAGAGCTATTTATTATGAATTATTGAAGTTCCGGAATAATTAATTTTTGGGGTTACAAATATTTTTTTCACAAAAAACGTTTTTAATGTGGGTGGGACCCACTTGTGTGTGCTGATGAGAGTGATGTGGTGTGCGTAGAATTTGTTTTTAAAAATATTAATATTTTATTAAATTTTCTGCTTTGGCGTTCTAAGCATTTTCTTATAAATAGGGTGCTGAATTAGAATTTAAAAATTACACCAAAATCAGAAGTTTTCTCTCTCTATAATATCGAGCGTATTTTTGTGAGTATTTAGATACTTTGAGTGTTGCTATTCAGTGCAAGTTTCTTTCAGTATTATATCCGATATTCTAATTAGAAATACTGTTCTTTTGAGGTAAGAAATGTTATTTTTTTCGTAAATGATGTTATTGTTTCAATATCATTTTATCAAAATATTGGTATAAATTTTATTATGAAATTTTTACCTTTTCCGTCGGGGTTACTATTCACGTATACGGCACTATTCACGTATACGATACTATTCACGATTACAGTACTATTCACAGTACTATGCACGAAGTATGATTTTTCTTATAAAAATTTCTACCTTTTCATGTCGGGGTTACTATTTACGTATACGACACTATTCACGTATATGACACTATTCACGAATACGACACTATTCGCAGAAAAATTAAATTTTCTTTTATTTGTCCAAGTTGGCTGTTAAGGTTCTTATCTTTGATTAGATCCAAGTTTTGAACTTCATTCTTGAATTTTGCTCCACAATTGATTATTATGGAGTATTTTTGAACTTGGATAAAATAAATTACGAGTCCCAAAATTTTGTCATTTATCTTACTGGATTCGTCCTTTAAAATATTTTTCATCATCTTCAGTCCTAAATGGTGATATAACTGAATATCTTTGGCCTGTAGTGCAAAGATGAATGATTATTTGATGAATATCTTTGGCCTGTAGTGCAAAGATGAATGATTACCTGATGAATATCTTTGACCCGTAGTGCAAAGATGGACAGGTGTTGAGATGAACATGACCAATTGGTGATACAAATGAATATCTTTGGCCTTAGTGCAAAGATGAATATTTGATTCAAGATATATATTGATTGATGTTACATGGATAAAATATTAATTATGGACTTTCAAATCATAGAAGATAGTAGACATCATTTTCTACTTAACTCTTCTGATGCATTGTTACTTCTGCTGTAGTTGTTGATCTAAAATTTGTTGTCCATAATATTTTATCTGATTTATTGAAGACTAACGATAAATTATTCTTTATTATCTTAGTCATATTATTCTTTACTGGGCTAGTTGAGCTCACCCTTTTGTTCTATTGTCATTTTCAAGAAATGAGAATGTTGTAGGGACTAGTCGGGGAACAAAGTGATGGGCAGAGTTAGAGCAGTAGTAGTCCTCACTATTTTTGTATAATAGTGTGATAATAATTGTAACTATTGAGGACTGAATTTGAGTGTTTATATTTTGTATTATATACTATTTGTATTAACACTCACAGCTTGTATGGTCGTCCTGCTCACGACCATTTGATATAAAAGTTTGTATTTGAATTCTGTACTATGTGTTTGGCGACTCAGAATGGGTTGGGTTGATTGGACCTATTCTGGGGGAGTCATAGTCGGTATTAGAGCTTAGGGATATGATCTCTGGCGGAGATCGGGGAATAGAACTAGGAGGAGAGAGACGAGTAAATCCTTCGCTAGTATGTCCTACCTAAGCTTATTTGGTGTTTAATTGGTCAGTCGGAGCATAGGGTTAATATGTGATATGTTAATTTGTTTAACTAACCCTTGTTTTATGGCAGTATTTGAGAATGACAGCTGAAAATTTAAGCAATGGAGCATTTAAGACCATTGAGGCACCGCTACTCGTAGTCTAACTTTTAGCGGTTGTTATCTATGTAGTGATTGAAGGATTAATAGTTGCACCCGAGCTAGTTGTAGAAGTAGCAGCTGAGAGTGAGGAAGAAGAGGAACCTGAGAAAGATTTATTAGGAGAATTTTATGATCAGAATGTAGAACTGCAAAATCGTATTCATGAGTTAGAAGATCAGGGTAAAGAACGGCAGGCGGCCATGGAACAAACAGATACAACAATTCAAGATTTTGCTATTCTATATGCGAGGCTTGAACAGAAGCTCTCTCTAGCAGAGCATATGATTTAGAGCTGAAGCTGAGAATGCAATTGTTAAAATTCTGATGAAAGAAGAAACAACTGAACGAATGAAAATGGAGGATGCATGGGTAAAAGCCGCACGACGCGTTGATATTTTAGAAAGAGACATCCGATCCAAGAAGGTAAGAATAAACGATATGAATTTCACTTTATGGACAGCAATTGGGAGAATCCAACATCGAGTTTGGAATTACCCTGTGCAGAGCGGTCAACCCCAATTCGATATGGATCGAAGAGTAATAATTCAAATCATGGATCAGGAGTGCGACGAAGCAATTGAGGGTGGGATGTGCTTTCTAGCGAAGTCAAGTCAAGCTGGGATGGTGACTCCAAAGACTGTCTTAGACAAGTCAAAGTCGGTGGTTACTGGAAGAGAGTTTGTCGTGACTGCCCAAAATGCGAGGAATCCGAACGAGGTGATCACGGGTAAGTTAATCATAAACTCTTGCGAAATCTATACCTTATTAGATACCGGTGCTACCCATTCTTTTATATCACCTACTTGTGCTCAACGTTTGAACTTGACACCTGAGAAATTAGACTTTGGCTTATCTGTTGAAACTCCGTTGGAAAAAACATTCGTTACATCTACAGTTTACAAATCTTGCTTGATTCAAATTGGTACCCTCACCCTACTTGTTGATCTTCTCTCTTTGAGAAATATTTGGATCATTTTGTGATTGTCATTATTGATGACATCCTAATACACTCCAAAAGCCTTAAATATTTTTTTCAAAAGGAACTCAACATGCGACAACAACGTTGGCTTGAGCTGTTGAAAGATTACGACTATACCATTCAATTCCATCCTGGAAAAGTGAACGTGGTAGCTGACGCATTGTGTAAAAGATCGTATGCGGGAATGAGTGCGATGCTGTCAAACACAAAGGCCTATTTTGTATGACTTACAAAGGATGAAGATAGAGTTAAAGACTTTGGGGACCCACGTAATGATGTCAAATATACGCATAGAACTAGCTTTAATGGATAGAGTTAAAACTGTTCAATCTACAGACCCGGAGCTGACGAATATGAAAGAGGTGCAGGAAGATGCTATTCCAGAAGCAAGAATCGATGAAGAGGGAATATTTCGAGTCAAATCTAGACTTTGTGTTCCTAACGATGCTAATTTGAAGTATAAAATCATGATGGAAGTACACAACACACCGTTCGCAATAGTACCAAAATGTATCGTGATCTTTGACATACATTTTGGTGGAGCAATATGAAGAGAGAGATTGCGGAGTTTATCTCGAGGTGTTAAATGTGTCAACGTGTCAAGGCGAAGCATCAAGAGCCATAAGATGTGAAGAGCCCCGAGCCTCTAGCTGGTGACTTATTGTGTGGGATGAACCAAAGTCAGACTATCCGTAGGGGACGCCGTTTTTGTGCGGTAGCAAACTGATAGGTACCATTGTGAGGTACTATGGTTGAAGCACCATGAGAGTTACAATTGGAATTGAAGAAATGACTTGGGAGTTAAAATCGGAAATGAAAACGAGGTATTCTTAACTCTTCGAAATACCAGGTACGTAAATTTTGGGGACGAAATTTCAAAAGGAGGGGAGATTGTAAGACCCCGAATTGTGTGAAATAGAAGTATTCAATTTTTCTTATAATTATTATTCAGTAAATGGTTAAATTGATAAAAGGTTAAAGTTGAGGGTGATATATGTAAATTTTTTAAAATAAGCAAGTGGTTATAAAATATTCATTGTTGTCGGGGAATATTCGTTTGGTCGTGGAATATTCTTGTTGTCGGGTAATATTCGTACGACGACGCAGCCATTTGTGGGCCCCATAACAAAAAATTGTAGGATGAAGAAAACAACAAGAATAAGTTTTCTATTAATAACGGCTTAACGATTATCGTTAATATTGTTGAAATACCCGGTGGTTAAAAATAAAGTAATACGCGTTGTTGCACAGTAGCACACGGTATTACACATTATTTTATATTATTGTTGTTTCAATAATTGTCCCTACACAGTATTTTACTTTATCAAATCAATAATTTATATTATTTGAATAATATTATTAGATAGCATTATTGGCAATGTCTAAGGAAGTTCTGTCTAGGAGGGGTTATTTAATTGCTCGCCAGTAAGGAGAAATCCTTATCGGAAGACCCCATCTTTCTTGGAAACAACCTGGTTGTCAATATTGTGGTTCTATAATATTATTTGTGAATAATTAATTATTGATAAAAAATGATAAGAAAATATTTATTTTATATGGATATAAATGAAGGAATTAATGCTGAGGAGTTTTATCAGTATTTTATCGGAATGGAGGTGTGAAAAATCATCCGTATGTGGATTTCGGTCATTTTTCGTTTGGAATTTAGAAAAACTTTCTTCTACAAAGTTATAGAGAATTAAATTTCCTATAGAAAGGACATAAGATTTGAATTTTTTTGATAAAAGGGCTATTTATTATAAATTATTGAAGTTTCAAAATAATTGAAACACACTGCCTTTCCCTTGAGGCAGAGTCCCAGATGAGTCTTATCGTAAGTCTTGCAGACCTCCATCTTCCTCTTAGGAAATTCTTGCTTTCCTCCGGTATTCTCGGAGCTGAAACCCTTCCTCTTCTGGCCACTCCCGCTGGCTCCCTCAATTTGGATTGACACCTCAGTTTTAGCCTTATTCTTTTTCTCCTCGTGGTATAAGGTCAATGCCTCACTACCACCCTCGACGATAATCACCTTCTCTAACATCACTCCAAAGGTAATACTTTGGAAAATCGAGATCTGATTATAGAGCCAGGGTTTCAGTCCCTGCTCGAACCGTCATGCCTTTCGCAACTCTGTGTCCACTTGGTGTGGAGCAAACCTCGCCAGTTCATTGAACCTGGATGCGTATTGGGGAACTATCATGTCCCCCTGCTTCAGTTCTAGGAACTGAATCTCCATCCTCCCTTGCATGTTTGTGGGGAAGTAGTTCTCGAAGAATAACTCCTTGAACCGTTCCCACGTAACCATCTCTGTTTCGGTCCTACCCTGGTTAGCCTCCCACCAGTATTTGGCCTCACCCTTCATCATGTAAGTTGCAAAAGAAATCTTCTGCGCCTCACAGACATTTGCGATGATAAATGCCTTCTCAATTTCTTTTATCCACACTTGGGTAGCTATAGGGTCCGAAGTTCCATAGAATTCAGGCGGACCTATTATCTTAAACTTCTTAAAGGTAGTCTCACGACCTACCCCAGGATTAGCGCGTACGACATCTCTCATTCTATTGAGAGCCGTAGCAAGTAGATTCACAAATTCTTCCATCGGGTTATTATTCCCCTACCATTCCTCGTTACGTGGCTCTTCTTCCTGGTTTTTTGACGTTTTCTTGGCGGCATTTTCTGTTAATGCAAAAACATTTCTGTTATTATTTATTTCTCCATTCGATTCTTATTAACAATTAATAATAACTCAATCACATTTACAAGTATTTTAATAAACTTTTATATTAATACGCTTCTTCGTAGTACAACACTACATCGTTCATTACATGGCTTCAGCTATTTACAATACTATCCCGCAATTACTTTCCAAAAGTTGAGAATTACAAAAGACCACCCTTGTTTATACAAAAGAGGGTTTTACGTCATTGATATCTACACACTATTTACATTACTAATTCTGTTATACATACTACTGGACTACATCTGCCTCACGACATTCTCGTAATCCGCATCGACCATACTGGCCACAATGTCCCGGCTAATGGTATGTCGAGTCTGTCCCTCTTCAATAGGATACTCAGCAATCTGGTGCTGGTAATCCTCGTGCGAACTCCTATGGATGTAGGACATTCGACTTATCTTCTACTACTTATTCAGAAGCTTTGTGTTTAGTTCTTAGACCTCTAGCTTTAGATCCCAAACTTTATCCTTGGCCAGCACTCTCTCGTCATACTCGACCTCCCAGAAGACCTCTATGTCTTCCTTGTCCTCCTGGACATCGTGAACCTCCTGCTTGAGGTCACGCACTTCCTTACTCAGTTGGACGTTCATGTCCAAAATTGCCATGAATAAAGCCTTCATGGACTCCTCCGGTGTAGACTCTTCCGCCACCTCCTCAGTAGGTAGTATCATATTAATCGGCACTGTCTCCACCTCTTCCTCAGACATACCATCAAACAATGATGCGAAGTCAAGGTTATCAGAGTACTCGAACAGATCCTCCTCCTCCGGATCAGTTTCCTCCAGAATTACTACCGGTACCTCTGCTATTGGCATCGATACAACTTCTATCATATTAACTGAGTCCTCACTTATTTCCTGAACTTCGTTATACACATCCATAATACCTGATATCTACAATAAGAAAAAAATAACTGGATTAGTATACAATCAAAACTTTAATAACATATATCACATTTAATATATTTATTTAAGGTTACTTTCTTCTTGTTACATCTCTACTCGAGTTTATTTACTTCTAACCTCTACTTCCTTCTCAAGGTTATAGTGTAAGGTTTTCCCCCCTTAAGTCTTATAACCTAAAGTTTTGATACCAACCTATGACGCCCCCAAATCCGGGTACCTTCAAACCCTGGATATGGTGCTACATGGTACTACTGTCTACTCATACATTCAATTGAAAGACTTCAATAACACTCATTAGTTTACTAAATATTACATTCTATTAATCCCTTCCTAGGTTCTTAATACTTATTACATTGTTCTGAGTCATAATATCAGTAATTACAATACTAATACTACACTATTACAAACGATCACTACTTGTCCATCTTCGACTTGCCTTTGTCTTTACCGGATCCTTCGGTCCGTTCGCTCTTAGCTGAAATCATTTAGTTTTAAACAAGAATGAGCATAAATAGCTCAGCAAGTTAAACAATATATCTTAAAACCACAAAATCAAGAATAATATCTCTTGGTCTTCAATAACTACACAATAGTTATAAAGTACTTAAAAATAATCAAAATAACTGTTTGATATATTTCAAAACCATTCCCAAGGACTTTATAGCCTTTTTGGAATCTGTATTGATCAACGCCCACGAACCATCATTTAGTTCTTATTCATGAAAGGAATAATCCAGCATGAAGGCTGTAAGTTCGATATAGCTTACAAGCACATCCAGGTGATGAACATGTAGTACTCTATGTTGATCAACACTCATACATTAAACATGTTTACGTTTAATTGGTGGCAACTTTAAGTGCTTGTCGAATTAACAATGTAAAAGCATTTGTTTTATTCATGCTCAGGTATACCTGAGAATCCTTACCAATCAACTGGCATAGGATAACAACATTATATATATTTTGGAAAGATTTGTGAAAAAACTCACCAAAATATGCTAAGTCTCAGTCTAGCCGAATCAAGTGGCATCGACTATTTAATAATAGTTTATGCATAAGCAATCATGCATAATGACAACTTGTCCAACCATAACGTATCGACAAGAGTTTAGAAACTTACGGCAAGTAGAATTTGAACAAGGTTAGGAAACTTGTATAATGAAACGTTAATACAAAAGTCAAAAAACTTGCCTTTGCGTCTCTTAAACCTTTAATGTAGTCTACTCAGTCTTTACAACGTCTACAAAGCATAACACAATCGTGAATTATGCGGCGCCAACCCTGCTCTCCTGAATTTTTTTTCTAAGTTTTCAAATTTTGAGATTCCCGATCTTATAACGCAATCGTTATAACTCAAAATTGGCTCATTCCAAAGCCAATAGTTTACATATCTTACATTCTACGATTCCATCCAATCTGAATTCATTGGCAGAAAATTGATCGTTTCGTCTATTTTTACGTTTCCGTTAAACGTTCGTGAACGTTCGACGCTCGTTTCTTCGTTTTAAGTCGAAATTGGTTCGTTTTTGCTCATGAAAGTCTTATTTACCAAACTACATGTGTTGCAATCAAAAACCATCATTTTCGTATCACACGGTGACTTTTGACCTATATTTCGGGAAATTTACGATTTCGACGATTATCGTCTAATCGCGTAACTTTCGCCAAATCTTCGTTCCTTATTATTTTTACTTCAAACCAATAGAATCAATCCAATAGTTGATTATTAATGATTCTAACCATTCTAAACATTTAGGTTTTCATGGTTTAACAAGTTCATCATTCACATTCTCATAAATTGAATAAGTTCTTCATTAGTTTCTTATTCACTTATTATTATTTCATCATGCATGGGTTGTTAGGGTTCTTAGTTTACTATTAAGTCATCCTTATAACTTCTTATTATTCATGCTTTCACCAATCACTTCTCTATCAATTATATTATGAAAGACAATTGATTTCACACAATTTTCTTATCTTTATACGTTTAGTGTTCTTGGTTGATTGAGTATGTATACCCAATGATCTTCTTGCTCCTTAGTTGATTGAGTTTCTTATCAAATGCAAGGCTAGCTTCTCTTTCTCTCTCTATATTGGTTTCAAGTTGAACAACCAACAAATGGCTAGTAAATGGGCTATATTTATAGAAATTACAAGACTTGGGGTAGTTTGGTCTTTAGAGCAACCCTCCTAAACCCCTCCTCTTGCCTATGTCTTTTTATGTGCTAGCATGTGCTAGCATATGCCACCCCACATGCCCCACAGGTCACCCCATGTGCCCTTGGGTTGCCCTATGGGTTGCCTCATGGGTTTAACCCACCCGTTTACCCAATGGTTAGACCCACGATTTTAGTTATTAAATTAAATTTAAATTTAATGTATTTACTTCGCATAAATTCGTATTATACGTTGTATTAATTCTCGTATTCTCTTCGTATTATACTCGTACAATATCTCGTATTATACGCTTATTCATTCCGTATAATAATCATTTATTATTATACTTAAACAATTATTCTTTAGGTTTACTTTCCCTAACACTTAGAATTTTAAGTGCTTATGCTAAAACTTCGTGAGCCATAAGTGAAAGATTATTACATATTTCACCTCGTCTTGAAATCCTTTCATTACGCGTTTCTCAGAAATTTAATAATAATTCTCGAGCAGAAACGAATGAATAGTGATTTTCTCCCAAGACAACTTTTTTCGGCTAACTTAACTTTTCACGATATATTATCGTCAAATCTTTCGACAGAATGTCATTCCGACATTTCGAACTCTCAAACAAGCTTAGGGTCTCAAACCCTAACCCTTAAGGTCAAACCGTAACCCTTAGGGTTTGATATATGAATAGTGCCTATTTCGTCTTTTTCTCAAAAATATTTTGTTTTCGTCTTATAAACTCACATTAATTCTTTCTAGCACGTAGCTAGAATACTAACCATTTTGGGCATCTCTAGGTCATATAACGACCTTCGATTAGCTTACTCAGTTTAATAAACAAATAATCAAATTTTATTCAATAAATCAAATAAAATTCATTTACATAAACGTTCAATTTTCTCGGGCGTTACAGAACAAGTCTTATTTTTATGTTCGTCGCGTCTAATTATTTGGAACGGACGTCCCTTACATTGACTCAGTTCTGTCGAACGAGTCTAATTTTTATGTTCGGCGCGTCCAGTTATTTGGAATGGACGTCCCTTACATTTACTCAGTTCTGCCGAACGAGTCTTCTTTTTATGTTCGGCACGTTCAGTTCTTCGGAACGGACGTCCCTTACATTGGTATTCAGTTCTTGAAATGAATACTGCTTGAATTTCCAGTTTTTTGACACAAAATTTTTTATGTTTACTTACGTTCAGTTCCTTGGAACAAACATTTTTATTCAGTTCTTTGGAACAAAAATATTTAGTTCTTCGGAGCGAATATTTTCATCATTTGTTAAATTTAGTTCTCCAGGACCTCTATCTGATACCTCTCATGGGGGTCGGGAAAGATATATTCGATTGTGATAAGGTTGGTTATCTATATCTTCGGTTGTGATAAGGTTGGTTATCTATATCTTCGGTTGTGATAAGATTGGTTATTTATATCTTCGGTTGTGATTAGGTTGGTTCTCTATATCTTTGGTTGGTATAAGGTTGGTTCTCTATCTCTTCAGTTGTGATAAGGTTGGTTCTCTATATATTCGGTTGGTATAAGGTTGGTTCTCTATCTCTTCGGTTCTCTATAAACTAACCTTATCACAACCGAAGAAATAAAATAATATATAAGGTTGGTGTATTGTATTAGAACCCACTCTTATGTGCAATATACAAGAGTCCTTTTTAAGATTGGAATTCATTGCAAGAATTTCTTTCAGCAAATAAACTAAAAGGTATATTATGCTGTGAACTAATAATAACCTTAATTTTTTTTATCTAGAAACTATTTTTCTCAAGCGACTCAAAAAACAGCGTTTGGGGTTCAAATACAATACACTAAATATGATGCGGCGCGTTTAAAAATTTAAAGACTCCAAATGCTACCGCCTCAAATGTTAATAATTGAATAAAACCCTTAGATATGCTTAATTCACATTCCAAAAGAGAACTTGCCTCATGAAAGTACTTTTTTCAATTTCTTGCCTTTTTTCCACAAAAATGCATCACACAGCACATTCTTATCCAGAAATTGTTTTACATGGCTTATTTAATTTTAAGTTTCAATGTAATAGATGAGAAACCTGGCCCAAAGGCAGCTTGGATCCCATTTTAATGTATCAAGGTCGACATAATAAAAATAATTAAATGTAAGTTATAACTTCAACATAAATGAAAAAATAACAGATAATTGTAAGTTTAAATGTTTAAGAATGACAGATGACTAGGAACAGTTTCTTTCCATAGAGGGATTAGATAATTCTCCATCTACCGCATATGTTGGTCCATCTCATGCACATGTTACCCCGACCACCCCTACCTAGAATACCCACAAGAAAATCCACCCAATAGCGCCAACCTAGAATACCCAAAAGAAAATCCACCCAATAGCCCAAGTAAGAGGAAGTTTTTTCTAAAATATTAATAAAAATGTGGATGTGTTACTATTTTTCTAATGCTCTTACCTAGCCCTATACAAATAGGTCTTTGGGACTGACCTGATTCGAGCCAAGTCTTGACGGTTTCCCAAACCAGACTATGCCGGAGCCCTTTCCCAATTGTTGGGATGTAATTATTAAGACTCAAATTAGATGGTGGGCCAAAGTACACATGGAAGTATTTATCGTGCATAAGAATCTAATTTGGCAGTTGAGTATTTTGAGGAATCAAAGATTCCTAATTACATTTAATATTCCAACTTCTAAGTAAAGTGTCAGGATAGAATCCGACTTAATTTCTTTAAGGAAATTTAATCCAATCTCGTTAAGAAATCATACCTAATAAGGAATCCTATTTCTATACGGGGAAGAGCTTGGAGAAGGGGGTGTGCAATATAAATACAAAACTACACCCTAATTATCAGGTACAACATTATTCTCAGCACTATAGCATAAAGCCTCCATTGTTAAAACCTTATTCAGCCTGTACTTATTCTCACACCGGAGCAATCCCCCGGCGGAACAAGCCGTCAAGCTTCACGTGTGATTTCGTTTCTTTGTATGATTGGATGCGCTCTTCATGATTAAGGCGTGTGGACGAATCTTGGCGTTAACATTGGCATTAGAAGAAT
The DNA here is from genome assembly GCA_020205555.1 of Panax stipuleanatus. NCBI lineage: Eukaryota > Viridiplantae > Streptophyta > Magnoliopsida > Apiales > Araliaceae > Panax > Panax stipuleanatus. Next base: position 43,579,870 of record CM035123.1, on the reverse strand, counting down.
GTCTTTTTAGTGCTATGTAATTCTCAATCACTTGGGTGTTCACGGTTGAAATCATGGTGAGTAGTAAGGCAAAAATAGTCCCTGCACGTGATTAGTCCAAGGCTGACTCCCTCCATCAACCTCGGGGATCGGCCAATGACAAGCTAGGACCATCCATTTTGAAAAGGCTGGGGTGCCACGCCAAAGCTGTAGCTACGTAAAAGGACCAGTCAGCCGGTGTTCGGCGTGGGCTATTTTTGACAGCCAGTAAAGAGGCGTAATTCAATGATTGTGTCGAGGATGCTCCATCTCGAATACGTGCTCAAGACAATCAGAACTCGCGACGAGATGCCATGACGAAATGAGGTTAATCTTAGCCAAAAAGGCACACCAGAACGATGATGCCATGAAAGCTTTACTCTTTTAATGAAAGGAGATTGATGCACATATGTTACTTTTGATAGGCGGAGAAGATGGTGCTTCCATCCATAACCCAAGGCAGGAGGGTTCGCCAGGGAACCAGTCTAGGACACATCTTCCGGACGATTCTAGAAAGATCGAGATCAGGCACCGAAAGTCGCTCTCGGGAAATGAGCAGGCATATATCAAAGTAGTTCATAGGAGAGGAACAGGCCCCGAGGCCATTCATAGGAGAGGAGCAGGCACCGAAGCCGCTCCCAGAAAGCAAGTTCAGAAGGTAGAGGGAGGTATAAACGGAGAAGATGGGAGGCTTATCCAAACCAAAGAAATCGGACAGGCGAAGGTCGTCCCCACGAAGAAGCGAAACTGAAGTGTTAACCCGAAGATTGGCAGAGTTGGAACAGAGGTTTGCAGGTTCCAATCTAGAGGGGACCTCGGTCAATTCATCATCACCAATTTCTCTAGAGATAGATTGAGAACGGGCCGATCCAAATAAAAAGGCCCCATATATGGAGAGTTATGATGGGTCCGGAGACCCCTATGAACACAGTCAGGCTTATGACCGACTGATGAAATATTATGTTTACTCTGATGCTGCCAAGTGTCAGATGTTCATTACGACTTTGAAAAAGGATGCTTGACAGTGGATGACGTCGTTAACTCTGAATTCAATCTCGTCGTATAAAGAACTCTGCAATAAGTTCCACATCCGATTCATAAGCAATAAGAGAAGATGAAAGTCGATCGGGTCCTTGGCTCAGATAAAGAAATATTCAAACGAAACCTTGAGTCAATATATGAAAATGTTTAGGGAGGCGATTAGACAAGTTATAGATCTGAATGGTTCTCATGCCCTCAGATACTTTCAAATGGGTCTGGACGTTGTAAATTCAAAGAAGTTGGTGAAGTATTTGATGTAAAATCACCCAAAGGATTTGGCAGAAGCGTTTGACAGGGTCGAAGGCTTTATAACAGTGGAAGAGGAAATGAGCAATCTGAAGCCAAGCACAATAGAGAAGTCGAAGGATCAGGACAGGAATAACTATTCCAAAAGCGACAATAATAACAGATCGAACGGACAGAAGGAGAAGAAGTATAACAATAATAATAGGGGTTCGGGAGGAGGTCGTCCACCTTTCCCGAACCAGAGGGTCAACAAGATCTATACTTCTCTCAACACTGATTGGGCCATCATTCTGTAAAAGATGAAGGATAAACCTTACTTTGAACAGGCCAAAAACAACACAAAATCAAGCAGAGGAAATCAGAACAAGTACTATGATTATCATGGGACGATTGGCATTCTACTAAAGCTTGTTGGAGTTTGAAAGAGTTAATTGAGAAGAACGTCCAGAGCGGTGAATTGGTTCACTGTTGCAGGACTTGATGCTTCGGGAGCGCAGCAAGCGAACACTGCCCCAGTACAAAAACCTATCACCCAACCCCAACAACAGGGTCGACCCAGGCAGCACAACGGGTGATGGATGTGATCACGGACGGGTTGGTCAAAAAGGTTACGGGGAAGAAGAGGTGTGGATTGTTATACGTTGTGCTCACTGTGTCTAATCAGCCTATTAGGCGAGAACGACAATATTCGGGCACAGTCATATCTTTTGCAGATGAAGACTACCCTTAGAAGCCGATCGAGCCGCATAAAAGAGCACTGGTTATTACTGCATAGGTGGGTTCAGTGGATATAAAGAGAAAAATGATTGACAACGGCTCATCGGTGTATATATTATATGCCCACTCATATCAGAGAACGAACTTAGAAGGTAGAAAAATGGAAATTGGGTAGGAGCTTCCCTGTAAGACCCCGAATTTTATGAAATAGAAGTATTCAATTTTCTTATAATTATTATTATATTCAGTAAATGGTTAAATTGAATAAATGTTATAGTTATGGGTGATTTGTGCAAAATTTTCAAAGTAAGCAAGTTGTCATAAAATATTTGAGGAATATTCATTTGGTCGGGGAATATTCTTTTTGTCGGAGTATATTCTTACGATGTCGCAGTCATTGGTGGGCCCTATAACAGAAAACTGTCAGATATAGAAAGCGACAGAAGTAACATTTTTATAAGAATAATGGCAAAACTTTTACCGTTAAACTGTTGAAATACCTGGTGATAAAAATATAGTAATACACGTTGTTGTACAGTAGCACACGGTATTGTACAGTATTTCTAATTAATGATTCTTACGTAAGAAGTCACTCATTCAATAATTGTTGCAGTAATTACTGTTCAATATCTTATATTATTGATTTAATAATTGCTACATTGATAATTGCATAATATTTTATATTATTGATTCAATAATTGCTACAATGATAATTGCATAATATTTTATATTATTGATTCAATAATTGTCACAGTAACCACTGCACAATATTTTACATTATTAAATCAATAATTGTCACACATATTATTGAAATGATATTATTAGATAACATTATTGACAATGTCTAGAAAGTTCTGTCGAGAAAAGGGGTTAGGTTATATAATTGCGCGTCAATGAGAAGAAATTCTTATCGGAAAGCCCCCTCTTTCTGGAGAAGTGGGAACGACCTGGTTGTCAATATTGTAATTCTATAATATTAATTGTGAATAATAATTGATGAGTAAAATAAAAATTATTGATAAATATGATAAGTAAATATTTATTTAATTTTGATATAAATGGAGGAATTTTTAGTATGAGACATTTGTTGAAAATTGACATTTTATCTTTTCTGATAAAATTAATTAATTAAAATATATTATTATAATATTACATTATAATAGTATAATGTGATAGTTTAATAGTATAATTTTATAATTTGAATGGTAATATTATTATAATAAATTTATGGTATAAAAATAAAATGAGGTGGAAGAGAGAAAATGGAATTGAAATTCTTTTTAATAATTATAAATATTTTAATATATATATATAAACATGTGGTTGGTGTCCTTTTTGGTGTCATCATGGGTGTACTGAAGCTTTTTTCAAAGATGGAGTGTTGCTGGAAAAAAAAATCATCCGTATGTTCATTTGTCAACCTTGGTGTTTTAGCATTTTCCTATAAATAGGGTGCTTAGTTAAAAATGAAAATCACACCAGAATCAGAAAATTCTCTCTCTATATTATTGAGCATATTTATTGTGACTATAAGAATATTTTGAGTGTTGATAACAGTGCAATATTTCCTCAACATAATCTCTGTTATTCCAATCAGAACTACTTTCCTATTAAGGTAAAGGATATTATTTTTCTCGTAAAGGATGTTGTTATCGTTCAATATTCGTAAGGAATATTATTTTCTTCCATACTCTATAGTATGTAGGTAATAATATTTTGTTTCATATTCTTAAATTTAAATTTACTATGGTAAGTATTGCTTCTATAATTCCTGAAATGATCAGAAATTCCTTGAGTTTTGCGCTTCATCTAATATCATTTCACCGGAATATTAGTCTGAACTTTTTTATGAAATTTTTACCTTTTCATGTCGGGATACTATTCATACGTACGATACTATTCATACATACGGTACTATTCATGGGGTACTATTCATGACAAAAATTGGTTTCTTTTTCTGTCCAAATTATTTTTGATACGTGAATATTATTCTTGAATTTTACTCCACAATTGGTTATCATGTTGACAATTTGAACATTCTTGAACTTGGATAAATTAAATTGCAAATCTCTAATACTTATCCTTGATCATATTGTTCTTTTTATTTCTATTAATCATATATAACATTTTTATAATCATGGTGATGAAAGTTATCTTTGACTTGAGTGCAAAGATGAGTATATTATTGGTATTATCATGACTATGGGTTCTCTTCGGCCAGGGGTGCAAAGATGAATTGTGGATTGGTATGATCATGATTATTGATTTTACAATTGAATATCTTTAGCTTAAGTGCAAAGGTGAATTTGTGACACCCCCAAATCCGGGTACTTCGTTTCCACATGATTTGGTGTTCACTTTCTAACTATAACAAACATCTACCCAATATATCTTAAAATAAATTACAACCTTTATTCAACTATTAATAAAATCTCCCTTAAAACAAGGGTTACAACCTTCTCCATATCAATCCTAGGGTTACTCTAACCTTGAAATGAATACAATAAAGTGCGGAAATAAAACATAACATTCAATTATTACAATCATTCTCAATTAAATAAAAACAAGTCTTCACTTGCTTTGCTTTCCCTTGCCCTTACTCGTAGACGGAGCATCAGTGTTATCAACCTTAACTGAAATTGTTATTTAATGCAAGAGTGAGCAAACCACAGCTCACTGGAGTTTAACAATAATATATACATGAAAAGAATTCTTAAAAAAGAATCTGAATAACTTAGCTTACTTCAACAATAAAGAATTGAATAATAATTCTCTATCAACATTAAAATTCGAATATAGAATTTTTCTGAGTGTCATAAGACCTTTGAACTCTTGTCCTAGGTTATAAATATTTCTATTTTAACCTTTAACAGTCAATAAGACTATGGACCTTAACTCGTACTTAGGGGGATCAGCCCTTCGTACCATGTATTGTGCACAAACATCTTAACGCTATGCGTAGTAACCTCCCCTAGTAAATAGGGTTGTTCAACTCAGTAATTTGAATTCAAGTCCGCACCAAAGAAAGTTTGGTTTGGATAAGCTTACAAGGGTAATTTAGAATTCACGTTCATCAACTAAGGATTAGTTGAATCGACTTCCAATAATTCATAAATAAAGAATTATGAATTAACATATGCTTTAGAATCAACTTAAAGCATTTAAAATAATAACTGGATCTTACTTGAACAATAAGTTAAGATCATTTTAATTAAATAAACAATTGTCTAATACAGAAATAGAAAAGGACATTCTTAACAAGAATATATGAGCACAATAAATTATACAAGATTAGGGTTTAGAAAACTTGCATAAAATTAACGAGTTTAAGGTTTAGAAGACTTGCCTCAAGCGCAAGCTACTTAACACAATTCACGTACTTTAATACTTCCTACACATATATATTCAATCACAATAACCTAAATTAGTTAACACGTAACTAATTCGCATAAGTGGTTAACCCTCACTCTAATAATAATAATCAACTATCACATAGTTAATTAAATCAATTATGTATTTAACTAAATTATAATTAAACAATTATAATTCAAACACTTAATCAAATTATAATTATAAACAAATTATAATAATTATAATCAATTAAACCACATCATGCATTTAATTACACAAATTATAATTAATTATGAAATTATCAATTTATAATCCATAATTAAACATGCATTTATTAAATTATAATTACATAAATTATAATTTAAATTAACATCTAATTGATTAAAATAAACCAACTTCTATACATTATAATTTCACAAAAATTAAAATTTAAATTAAACATTTACTCTTAATTATAATTAATAAATTATAATTAAGTAACTTATTGTACAATTAAACAATTATAGTTTATAATTTAAATACCATATTAGTTTTTTCAAAACTTTCTTTTTCTCGAATTATGAAATTATCAACTTCATGTTAACACATGTTATAGCAGCTAGATACATGCTCATTATCTTAGCAATAATATAATGGAAACATAACAACACACTGCACACTTGACTAAAACTCACTGCCACTGCACTGTGCACGGCGCAGCTGCGCAGCCACAGGCCTTGGCACCGGCGCAGCTGCGCAGGGTAAGGATCTGGGAAGGACAAGCAGCGCAGCTGCGCTGCTCCTGGCCTTGCTGCCGGCGCAGCTGCGCAGTAACTCGGCCAGACGCAGACAGCCACGTTACTCTACTTCACCGATTAACCCATACAAGCCAACAAATGGATATTTACAGTAACTTAAACATTGTAAATCATACCTATGCAATTATACATATATATAACATGCTTCCACAACACAACCATTTAAACAATGATAATCACAAGTTTTAAAAATCCAATTTGGCCATTTTTCATGAAAACTCATATATTTTCCAAAATAAGTCATTGTAATCAAATTCTTCAGCAATTCAACTTATAACACATGCTTTATTCTCATGATTCAAGGTAGTATCATAGAAAATTTTTAAACAACATACTAACATATACCAATTTCTCAATGTAAAATCACCCATAATATATAAACTCATGAAATTCCATATGAACTCATATAAACATGAATTTTCTGTTAAAATATATTTCTACAGTAATTTAATTTCTGAAAATCATTGATAACTATATAATTCATCATGAACAACACCACCTATATATATATACCATCCATGTTTATGCTATTACATGAAAACTCAGTTTTCACAGAGAATAAAACATGAAACTTAAATCGAGTTTTGAAAATATGAAAGTAGAGATTATGGATTACCTTTCGGTGATAGGAGAAGGAAACAAAGATTCACTCTAGCCTTCACAAGCTTCTTCTTCCTTCTCTTCTTCTCCAACTCTTCTCTACTTTCTCTTTTTCCTCTGCTCTTTTTTTTCTTCTTTGCTCTTAGTTTAGACTTAGGATTAATCTAACGTAGTATAGAACTAACGTAATATAATATAATACGCGTACTAACTAATACTAATTAGCCTAATTAATTTAGCAGTTACATAAGTTTCAAAATTCAAAAAGCCTTAAGACTTTGTTTGGCCAAAACAACATTATTTTTTAAAAAAATAGGTTATTATTACTAAGGCCATGTTTGGTAGAATAGATTTAAAACAAATGCAAAGCCTTGTTTGGTAAAAATCATTTAAAATCCTTTTTCTTTTATTTTAACAAATTATTTAATACATACTTTAATGCCACATTTTAATTAATTAAATATCAATCATCTAATTTAATCAATTAAAATCTAACATCAATTAATCACATAAAATTGCCACATAATTATAATTACTCGCTAATTATAATCCATGTAACACTTCATCACATAATTCATCTAATTCAATTATCTCAATTAAATTGTAACTATAGTATAACATTAATATTAATTAAATAAATATTACACATTCATTTAATTAGTATATAACACTTAATTAAATCACTCCATAAATCACATAATTTATTTATTTAACTCAATAAATAAATCACATAAAATATTTATTTATCTCAATAAATATTAAAATTAATTATAAAATCTCAATCGTTACAATCTTCCCTCCTTAAAAGGATTCTGTCCCCAGAATCACAAAAAAATAAAAAAATCTCGTCTATTACATTCTTCCCTCCTTAAAAGGATTCTGTCCCTAGAATCAGTATATAAGGGGTGACACATAACTAAGCAAATAAATGCGGATAAGACTTCATCATAACATCTTCGAGTTCCCACGTAGCTTCTTCAGCACTGTGGTTCCTCCAGATTACCTTAACAGAAGGTATCACTTTATTCCTAAGCACTTGTTCCTTTCTATCAACTATTTGAACAGGCACTTCTTCATATAATAAGTCTTTATCAAATAGCAAAGGTTCATATTCTATTACATGTTTATAATCGTGCTTGTAAGGTCTTAATACAGAAATATGAAAGACATTATGTATATTCTCGAGCTCCGGAGGTAATGCAATCTCGTAAGCAACCTCGCCCACCTTTCGTAGTACCTCAAAAGGTCCAATGAATCGGGGACTCAGCTTCCCCTTCTTACCGAATCGAATTTTCCCCTTCCAGGGAGATACTTTCAGGAACACGAAACTTCCTGGTAAGAATTCTCGGTTCTGTCGATGTAAATCGGCATACTTCTTCTGTCTGTCTTGAGCAGCAACTAATCTCGTTCTGATCAGCTTTACAATTTTGGCGGTTTATTGTACCAATTCTGGTCCCAACAATTGACGTTCACCGACTTCATCCCAGCACAAAAGAGTTCTGCATTTTCTACCGTATAACGCTTCGTAAGGCGGCATGCCAATACTTGCATGATGACTATTGTTGTAGGTGAACTCCACCAATGGTAGATGATCCTCCCAGCTTCCTTTGAAGTCCATCACACAAGCTCTCAGCATATCCTCAAGTGTTTGAATCGTTCTTTCGCTCTGGCCATCGGTCTGAGGATGATACGCTGTACTCATTCGCAATTGCGTTCCCATACATTCTTGCAATCGCTTCCAGAAATTAGACGTAAAACGTGGATCTCTGTCGGACACAATCGACACCGGAACACCATGTCGAGAAATAATTTCCTTCACGTAGAGCTTCGCTAGTTTATCCAGGTTGTACTTGACCCTGATCGGCAGAAAGTGGGCTGACTTTGTCAGTCGATCCACTATAACCCGTATTGCATCATATCCCTTATGAGTCGTTGGAAGTCCTACCACAAAATCCATCGTGATGTGCTCCCACTTCCACTCTGGAATTTCTAACGATTGCAGCAAACCACTTGGTCTCTGGTGTTCTGCTTTGACTTTCTGACATGTTAAGCATTTCGCAACTCATTCAGCCACGTCCCTCTTCATATTCGGCCACCAGAAATGATGCCTGAGATCCTGGTACATCTTCGTACTCCCAGGGTGAATAGAATATCTAGAACTATGAGCTTCGCTCAAAATCTCCTCTTTGACCTCTGGTACTGGCGGTACCCAGATTCTACCTTCAAATCGTAACAGTCCTTCATTATCGACCTTGAACTTGAACTCTTCGCCATCAATTAACCTCGTCCGAATCTTTTCACATTCTTCATCATGAAGTTGTGCTTCTTTCACTTTGTCTATTAAAGTAGAACCAATGGTTACTTGAAACAACATCTTATCCGATTCTTTCGGAAACTTCACTTCCAACTCCAATCTAGCCATCTGTTCTATTAACCGATCCTGATCAGTTAATACGTTCAGTTTCTCCCGACCTTTTCTGCTCAATGCGTCGGCAACAACATTAGCTTTACCCGGATGGTAAAGTATCTCGCAATCATAGTCTTTAATCAGTTCCAACCATCTTCTTTGGCGCATGTTCAAATCCTTCTGGATAAATATATACTTCAGACTCTTGTGATCTGTGTATATTTCACACTTCTCTCCATATAAGTAGTGCCTCCAAATCTTTAGGGCAAACACTACTGCCGCCAATTCTAGATCATAGGTCGGATACCCCTTCTCGTAATCCTTCAGCTGACGTGACGCATATGCAATGACTTTGCCGCTCTGCATCAATACACAGCCTAATCCTTTATGTGAGGCATCGCTATATACTACGAAATTCCCCGAACTATCCGGTAAAGACAATACAGGCGCAGTACTCAACCTCTTCTTCAGCTCTTGAAAACTCTCCTCACACTTCTCCGTCCAAACAAACTTAACTATTTTATGAGTCAAATTCGTCAACGGAGTTGCGATTCTAGAAAAGTCTTGAATAAATCTTTGGTAATAACCAGCCAATCCTAAGAAACTTCTCACTTCAGACGGCGTCTTTGGCTGTTCCCAACTAATTACGGCCTCAACTTTCGACGGATCCACCGAAATACAATCCTTGTCGATCACGTGGCCAAGAAATTGCACACGTTCCAACCAGAATTCGCATTTTGAGAATTTAGCGTAAAGCTTTTCTCGTCTCAGTGCTTCTAAGGTTAGTCGTAAGTGTTCGGCATGCTCTTCCTCAGTCTTGGAATAAACCAGGATGTCATCTATGAACACTACCACGAACTTGTCCAAAAATGGCTTGAACACCCTGTTCATTAAGTCCATAAATGCAGCTGGGGCATTCGTGAGACCAAATGACATCACCAAGAACTCGTAATGACCATACCGAGTTCTAAAAGCCGTTTTCGGTATATCTTCCTTCCTCACCTTCAATTGATGATACCCGCTTCTCAAATCAATTTTTGAGAAGTATTTCGCACCCTTCAGTTGATCAAACAAGTCATCGATCCTAGGTAAAGGATACCTATTCTTGATCGTAACTTTATTCAACTCTCTATAATCAATGCAAAGACGCATCGACCCATCCTTTTTCTTTACGAATAAGACAGGCGCTCCCCACGGCGAAACGCTCGGTTGAATATACTTCTTGTCTAGCAGTTCTTGCAGTTGAATCATCAGTTCCTTCATCTCGACTGGAGCCATTCGGTACGGAGCCTTCGAAATCGGAGCAGTTCCCGGCGCTAGATCGATCACGAACTCTGTCTCCCTATCTGGCGAAAGTCCTGGCAAATCGCTTGGAAAAACATCCACAAACTCCTTAACTACCGATATCTCCTCCACCTTCGGGCTTTCCTTATGCGAATCTACTATGTAGGCTAGATATCCTACACAGCCTTGCGTCAGAAGTTTCTTGGCTTGCATAACCGTCAGACAACTTGCTTGCCTAGGCGATTTGTTACCATAGAACACCAACTTCGACGGAGTCGTAAGGTTTACCGACTTCTTCTGACAGTCGATTATCGCCCCATGGTTGAACAACCAATCCATACCTAGTATGACATTGAGTTCCCCAAGTTTTATCGGAATCAAATCTACTCTAAGCTCCTGACCCTTAATGTCCAATCTACAGTTCTTATAAACGCTCCTAACAGGAATAACCTCCCTATTCGCAATCTCTATGTTCAAAGGGTAAATTAACTCCTCTACAGGTAAGTCTAGGGTTCTAGCAAAATCATCAGATATGAATGAGCAAGTAGCACCCGAATCAAATAATACATATGCATTTATACTATTGACCGAAATAATACCTGACACCACATCTTTTGATTGCACAGCATCCTGCACCGTCATATTGAATGTCCGTGCAGTGGGTCGAACAGCTTGCAATGGTGCAGCGATAGTAACGGTACTGCCGCTTCCATTCCCTCCGCTCCCTGTTGACCCTGCCGTCAGCTTTTTCGGGCAGTTGCGAGCCATGTGATCTTTGGATCCACATGTAAAGCAAGCTCCTTTCTTCGGTTTTGGGCAATTAGGCGCGATGTGGCCTTCCTGACCACAGTTGAAGCCCACCCGCTTCCCCTTCATGCACACGCTAGTGTGATTCTTACCGCATGTAGCACATACTTCGAACTTCCTCTTCTGCTGGCTTCCTTGCTGACTCCCAGCAGAGGTATTATCAAACCACTTCCTCTTCTGGTTCACAGTGCTGCTACCCCCAGACTTGGTTTCTACCTCATTCTTCTTCTTCTTATCTTGGTTGAACTTCGTCACCGCTTCGCTTCCTCCCTCAGCAAGTATGGCCTTCTCCAGCACCGCTGCAAAGGTATTCAGCTGGAACATGGAAACCTTGCTGTAGAGCCAAGGCTTTAGTCCCCGCTCAAACCTTCTCGCTTTCCTAGCATCAGTGCTGACCTGGTATGTAGCGAACCTGGCCAACTCGTTAAACTTAGCGGCATACTCAGACACCGTCATCCCTCCTTGCTTAAGTTCTAGGAACTGGACCTCCATCTGGTCCTGCGAACTCACTAGAAAATACATCTCGTAGAACATTTCCTTGAAACGTTCCCACGTGATGACTCCCTCTCCCTCTCGAGTCTTGTTAGCCTGCCACCAAAAACTAGCATCCGACTTCAACATGAAAGCCGCGAACATTGTCTTTTGGTCTTCTCCTACCCTAGCCACGTCAAATACCTTCTCCATTTCCATAACCCATGTCTGAGCTTCGATAGGGTTAGTCGATCCTTTGAACTCAGGCGGTCCTACTACCTTGAATTCCTTGAAAGTAGTATCCTGCACCTGCGGCTGATTCGCAAGAGCTCCTGTCAACAGGTTCACCAACTGCTGAACCGAATTGGGATTCGTTCCCTCGTTATTGTTGTTGTTCGTCGAACCCTCAGGATTTTGACGTGTTACTCTTCTTCTAGGAGGCATTTTCTGTTAAGAAAATATTATTATTAGACCCTTTATTCAATTATTAAGTACTCCAGTTCATACTTAAACGTTCTAGACAATTCAGTGCACATAGAATACATAGCACGTCAATAAACTTCTTTTATTCATTAGTCGTAGTTTAAAAAAACATGAACCAGATAGCATTTCTGCCATTTACATCACCCTTCCTGAACTGGAAAAGTTGCAGGATTATATTATTAACTCATCCCATTCTTATCTCAAATTATGGAATTTACTTTATTTAATACAAAAAGCAATAAATAAATAAAAGCACTACTACTACTTCTACTGCTACTACTACTATTACTGCTACTGCTGCTACTGCCTATGCATATTAATACGTCGCACAGCCTCTCTACATTCCTCTTCCATTACCCAAAATGCCGTTCTTCGGTCCACCACATACCACGGTAAACCTTGGAACTGAGCTGGGTAGTAGAAAATACGGTCCTGAGCTCTCTCTATCGCTGTATGGAATGCATATTCTGTTTCCCTCAGCTTGGCCAACTTGGCTTCAGCTTTATCTTCAGCTCGATCAGCTCGTTGATTAGCCCTCAAGCTTGACTCCTCAGCTCTAGCACGCTTCCTCGACTCCTCCTGGATGTCTTGCTTCAGCTTTGCCAATTCAAAACGAGCAGCATCTCTTTCAACCTCCATATGTATCAGGTTCCACTGTGCATCTCCCAGGTCACTTGCCATTTCCTCGATCGTCTCATCTCGTTACTGGATAGTCTCCTCGAGATCTCCTACTCGTCCATGAAGCTCCACGTTGCTATCGTAGACTGCCTCGTACATCTCAGCACTAGTAGAGTGAGGTGGGAATTCCTCTTCGGGATCCTCTTCCTCCTCTTCAGACTCATCCTCGTCCTCATCCTCTGGAATAGGTGTCAGCTCACGCTCCTGACCAGCTACGGTGATCACTGGAGATGGCTCTCTCCTAACCAGTTGCTCCCAGACAATATGTATGTCATGGGGCTCTTCCTCTCTAGGCACCTGAGGTACATCCTCTCTAGCCTGACTAGGTTCTCCCACGTTCGACATCCTGACAAAAGAATTTTAAATTTCATTATTACGTGATAACGAATCGTCACTCTTCGAATACTATAATGTAAACACATAGGCACATAAGGTAGTTTATTATCTTTACCTAGCATCACTATCTTTTTGATCTTACCATAAGGCTACTACCTAAGGTTTTTTCCCACCTAAGGTTTCATAACCTACAGCTTTGATACCAACCTGTGACACCCCCAAATCCGGGTACTTCGTTTCCACATGATTTGGTGTTCACTTTCTAACTATAACAAACATCTACCCAATATATCTTAAAATAAATTACAACCTTTATTCAACTATTAATAAAATCTCCCTTAAAACAAGGGTTACAACCTTCTCAATATCAATCCCAGGGTTACTCTAACCTTGAAATGAATACAATAAAGTGCGGAAATAAAACATAACATTCAATTATTACAATCATTCTCAATTAAATAAAAACAAGTCTTCACTTGCTTTGCTTTCCCTTGCCCTTACTCGTAGACGGAGCATCAGCGTTATCAACCTTAACTGAAATTGTTATTTAATGCAAGAGTGAGCAAACCACAGCTCACTGGAGTTTAACAATAATATATACATGAAAAGAATTCTTAAAAAAGAATCTGAATAACTTAGCTTACTTCAACAATAAAGAATTGAATAATAATTCTCTATCAACATTAAAATTCGAATATAGAATTTATCTGAGTGTCATAAGACCTTTGAACTCTTGTCCTAGGTTATAAATATTTCTATTTAAACCTTTAACAGTCAATAAGACTATGGACCTTAACTCGTACTTAGGGGGATCAGCCCTTCGTACCATGTATTGTGCACAAACATCTTAACGCTATGCGTAGTAACCTCCCCTAGTAAATAGGGTTGTTCAACTCAGTAATTTGAATTCAAGTCCGCACCAAAGAAAGTTTGGTTTGGATAAGCTTACAAGGGTAATTTAGAATTCACGTTCATCAACTAAGGATTAGCTGAATCGACTTCCAATAATTCATAAATAAAGAATTATGAATTAACATATGCTTTAGAATCAACTTAAAGCATTTAAAATAATAACTGGATCTTACTTGAACAATAAGTTAAGATCATTTTAATTAAATAAACAATTGTCTAATACAGAAATAGAAAAGGACATTCTTAACAAGAATATATGAACACAAGAAATTATACAAGATTAGGGTTTAGAAAACTTGCATAAAATTAACGAGTTTAAGGTTTAGAAGACTTGCCTCAAGCGCAAGCTACTTAACACAATTCACATACTTTAATACTTCCTACACATATATATTCAATCACAATAACCTAAATTAGTTAACACGTAACTAATTCACATAAGTGGTTAACCCTCACTCTAATAATAATAATCAACTATCACATAGTTAATTAAATCAATTATGTATTTAACTAAATTATAATTAAACAATTATAATTCAAACACTTAATCAAATTATAATTATAAACAAATTATAATAATTATAATCAATTAAACCACATCATGCATTTAATTACACAAATTATAATTAATCATGAAATTATCAATTTATAATCCATAATTAAACATGCATTTATTAAATTATAATTACATAAATTATAATTTAAATTAACATCTAATTGATTAAAATAAACCAACTTCTATACATTATAATTTCACAAAAATTAAAATTTAAATTAAACATTTACTCTTAATTATAATTAATAAATTATAATTAAGTAACTTATTGTACAATTAAACAATTATAGTTTATAATTTAAATACCATATTAGTTTTTTCAAAACTTTCTTTTTCTCGAATTATGAAATTATCAACTTCATGTTAACACATGTTATAGCAGCTAGATACATGCTCATTATCTTAGCAATAATATAATGGAAACATAACAACACACTGCACACTTGACTAAAACTCACTGCCACTGCACTGTGCACGGCGCAGCTGCGCAGCCACAGGCCTTGGCACCGGCGCAGCTGCGCAGGGTAAGGATCTGGGAAGGACAAGCAGCGCAGCTGCGCTGCTCCTGGCCTTGCTGCCGGCGCAGCTGCGCAGTAACTCGGCCAGACGCAGACAGCCACGTTACTCTACTTCACCGATTAACCCATACAAGCCAACAAATGGATATTTACAGTAACTTAAACATTGTAAATCATACCTATGCAATTATACATATATATAACATGCTTCCACAACACAACCATTTAAACAATGATAATCACAAGTTTTAAAAATCCAATTTGGCCATTTTTCATGAAAACTCATATATTTTCCAAAATAAGTCATTGTAATCAAATTCTTCAGCAATTCAACTTATAACACATGCTTTATTCTGATGATTCAAGGTAGTATCATAGAAAATTTTTAAACAACATACTAACATATACCAATTTCTCAATGTAAAATCACCCATAATATATAAACTCATGAAATTTCATATGAACTCATATAAACATGAATTTTCTGTTAAAATATATTTCTAAAGTAATTTAATTTCTGAAAATCATTGATAACCATATAATTCACCATGAACAACACCACCTATATATATATACCATCCATGTTTATGCTATTACATGAAAACTCAGTTTTCACAGAGAATAAAACATGAAACTTAAATCGAGTTTTGAAAATATGAAAGTAGAGATTATGGATTACCTTTCGGTGATAAGAGAAGAAAACAAAGATTCACTCTAGCCTTCACAAACTTCTTCTTCCTTCTCTTCTTCTCCAACTCTTCTCTGCTTTCTCTTTTTCCTCTGCTCTTTTTTTTCTTCTTTGCTCTTAGTTTAGACTTAGGATTAATCTAACGTAGTATAGAACTAACGTAATATAATATAATACGCGTACTAACTAATACTAATTAGCCTAATTAATTTAGCAGTTACATAAGTTTTAAAATTCAAAAAGCTTTAAGGCTTTGTTTGGCCAAAATAACATTATTTTAAAAAAAATAGGTTATTATTACTAAGGCCATGTTTGGTAGAATAGATTTAAAACAAATGCAAAGCCTTGTTTGGTAAAACTCATTTAAAATCCTTTTTCTTTTATTTTAATAAATTATTTAATACATACTTTAATGTCACATTTTAATTAATTAAATATCAATCATCTAATTTAATCAATTAAAATCTAACATCAATTAATCACATAAAATTGCCACATAATTATAATTACTTGGTAATTATAATCCATGTAACACTTCATCACATAATTCATCTAATTCAATTATCTCAATTAAATTAGAACTATAGTATAACATTAATATTAATTAAATAAATATTACACATTCATTTAATTAGTATATAACACTTAATTAAATCACTCCATAAATCACATAATTTATTTATTTAACTCAATAAATAAATCACATAAAATATTTATTTATCTCAATAAATATTAAAATTAATTATAAAATCTCAATCGTTACAATCTTCCCTCCTTAAAAGGATTCTGTCCCCAGAATCACAAAAAAAAATAAAAAAATCTCGTCTATTACAGAATTGCTCAACATGGTTATAAGTATTGCTTCTATAATTCCTGAAATGATTAGATATTCCTTTAAGATTTAAGTTTCATCTAATATCGTTTCACTTGAATTTTTATTTACATAAATCTTCTTATTAAATTCTAATCGTTATCTTTGAAATATGAAACTTGAATATCTTTGGCCCATAGTGCAAAGATGGACATGTGTTTGGCATGATCATGATCATTGATGTTACTGTTGAATATCCTTGGCTCATAGTGCAAAGATGGACATGTGTTTGGCATGATCATGACCATTGATGTTACTGTTGAATATCTTTGGCCTGAGTGCAAAGATGAATTTATTTGCATAATTAGGAATAGGAATTATGATTTGGTATAACCATGATCTTTGGTGTTTCAGATAAAGGCAGGTGATGAAAATTATCTTCATCCTAGGTGCGAAGAAGAATTTATCAACATAATTATGATCATAAACTATTTACGTGATTGTGGGCAGGAACTGTTGATTGATGTTATAGGGATAAACTATTGTTGGTGGACTTTTAACATGGAAAAAATAGTAGACATTATGTTCTACTTGACTCTTCTAAGGAATTGTTATTTTCGCTGCAGTTGTTGATCTAAAACTTGTTGTCCATAATATTTTATCTGATTTATTGAAGGTTAACGATAATTTATTCTTCATTATCATAGTCATAATATTCTTTACTGGGTTGGTTGAGCTCACCCTTTTCTTTCATTGTTCTATTCAGGAAATGAGAATATAGCTGGGACTAGCCGGGGAATGGAGTGATGGTCCGAGATAGTGCTATAGTAGTCCTCACTATTTTGTAAAATAGTGTGATAATAATTAATGAGGATTGAATTTGAGCATTTATATTTTCGTATTATATACGATCTATATTGTAGCTCACAGTTCTGTGGTCTTTTTTTCACAACAGTATAATAGTTGAAATTGTGTAAGATTTGTATTTGGATTCTGTACCATATATTTGGTGACTCAGAATGGGTTGTGTATTGGACCTATTTTGGGGGCGTCACATTCCCTTATACAGCTTCAGCAACGATCTGGTTAAGGTAGCAGGGACGATAGAGCTGCCAATCGTCTTTGGGACAACTCCTCAACAGATTGAGGTAATGTGCAGATTTTTTGTGGTACATGTGGATTCGACTTACAACGCCATTCTTGGGAGACTGAATTTAACAGCGTTGCAAGCAGTAACTTCAATTACACACTTTAAGATTAAGTTCGCTACACTGAATAGAGTTAGAGAGGTTGTTGAAGGCTTCGACTTGGCAAGAAGGTGTTATCATAACGCATTAGTCTCTTCGGGGGTAGGGGTCAGTAAACATAAGCAGGCGATGGCAATAGAGATTGAGCCATTTACCGAAGGGAGTACAGAGCCCCTCGCCATGCCTGCCAAAGAGATATAAGACATTGAGCTGATACCTGGGAAGAAGGATAAGAGAGTCAAGATCAGATCGGGATTGCAGGAACCATTTTGGACAAGTTTGATAGAACTACTTCAGGGTTATGTTGATATTTTTGCATGGATTCTTAGCGATATGCCTGGGATCAACGAAGAGGTTGATGTGCACAGATTACACGTGGACCCTTCTAGTAAACTAGTCCGACAGAAGAGAATAATCTTTGCCCCGAAAAGGCAGAAGATCATTGATGAGGAGATAGTGAAATTATTGGCAACAGACTTTATTTTTGAGATTTACTATCCAGAGTGGTTGGCGAATGCAGTATTGGTGCAGAAGCAGAACGTGAAGTGGCAGATTTGCATCGACTACATGGATTTGAACAAGGCATGCCGAAGGATTTTTACCCCCTTCCACACATCGATCAACTCATCGATGCTACTTCAGGGTATGTCTTACTCAGTTTCATGGATGCCTTTTCGGCATACAATTAAATTTAGATGCATGAGGAGGATATCTCGAAGACGACTTTCATCACTCATCGGGCGATTTATGAGTATTGAAAGATGACCTTCGGACTACTGAACACTGGAGAAACATACTAAAGGATGATGAATTATGTGTTCCAAAGACAGTTGGGCCAAAGTATGGACGTATACGTTGATGATATGATTGTTCAGATTGTAGTTGTTCGGGGACATTTGGATGACCTAGAAGTTTGCTTTCAGACAGTCAGACACTATACATCAGGCTGAAACTGACAAAGAGCACCTTCGGTCTTGGAGTAGATAAATTTTTGGGTTATCTGATAAGTAAGAGGGGAATCAAGGAAAACTCGAAGAAGATCAGGGCAATATTGGATATGAAGTCTCCTCAATCTCATAAGGATGTACAATGGTTGACTGGTCGGATTGCAGCATTGAGGAGATTTATTTTCAAATCAGTAGAAAGTTGTTTTTCGTTCTTTGATACTTTAATGGGCTCGGAGAATGAGAAAACCTTCCAATGGACTTCAGAGTGCGATGATGCTTTTCAGGGTATTAAAAGGTATTGGTCTTCGGCTCCCCTGTTGGTGAAGCCAGTTCCTTTGGTGCCTTTGTATTTATATTTGGCAGCAAGTTCGTTGGCAGTTGGACCTGTATTAGTCCGAGAAATAGGGGAAAGCAGTTCCCAGTGTATTATGTGAATCATGCTCTTTGAGACGCATAAACTAGATACATGAACCTTGAGAAGTTTGCCTACACCCTAATAACAGTTAGTTGAAAGCTTCGACATTACTTCCAAGGTTGGTTAATTTTAATATATATTGATCAACCCTTAAATAAGATTCTAAACAAGCTAGACATCTATGGTAGCATAGAAGCTTGGGCAATGGAATTGACACTGTTCATCTTGGAGTATCATCCTCAGACAGCGATAAAAGGTCAGGCCTTAGCCGATTTTGTGGTAAAATGCTCGTTTCTTGAACTCGACACCGTTGATTAGGCATGAGGGATGGTTGGGTCGGTTTCAGATACTCGGTCTATTCAACCTCGTGGACATTATATGTGGATTGTAGACACTCAAAATTTTATTTCCCTATTTCTAACACTGTAGGAGGGCAAAACTGTCTCATTTAATCGACCCCGGTCTCAATACCGGGTCATTAAATTAACCCCGGTCTCAATACCAGGTCATCAAGTCAACCCCGATCGTAGTATCGGGTCATCAAATCAACACAGATCTCAATACCGGGTCGTCAAATCAATCCCGATCTCAATATCGGGTCATCAAGTCAACCCCGGTTTCAATACCGGGTCATCAAATCACCCCCGGTCCCAATATCAGGTCATGAAGTCAACCCCGGTTACAATACCGGGTCATCAAATCAACCCTGGTCTCAATATCGGGTCATCAAGTTAACCCCGGTTACAATACCGGGTCATCAAATTAACCCCGGTCTCAAGGGTCTCAATATAGGGTCATCAAGTCAACCCTGGTCTCAATACAGGGTCATCAAGTCAACCCCGGTCTCAATATCGGGTCATCAAATCAACCCCGATCTCAATACCGGGTCATCAAATCAAAACCGGTCTCAATATCGAGTCATAAAATCAATCTCGGTCTCAATACCGGGACATCAAATCAACCCCGATCTCAATACCGGGTCATCAAATCAACCCCGATCTCAATATCGGGTCATCAAGTCAACCCCGGTCTCAATACCGGGTCATCAAATCAAACACGGTCTTAATACTGGGTCATTAGATCAGCCCTGGTCTCAAACTGGGAGGTACAGGTCAGCCCCAGTCTGAACCAGGGAAGTACAGGTCAGCCCCAGTCACAACCCAAAAAATACAGTTCAGCCCCGGTCTCAACCCGGGAAGTACAGGTCATCCCCGGTCTCAACCTGGGAACTACAGGTCATCCCTGGTCTTAACCCGGGAGGTGCAGATCAGCCTCGGTCTCAACCCGGGAAATACAGGTCAGCCCCGATCTCAACCCGGGAACTACAGGTCAGCCCTAGTCTCAACGCGAGAAGTACAAGTCAGCCCCGGTCTCAACGCGGGAAGTACAGGTCAGCCCCGGTCTCAACCCGGGAAGTACAAGTCATCCTCGGTCTCAACCCCAGTCTCAACCCAGGAGGTACAGGTCAGCCTCGGTCTCAACTCGGGAAGTACAGGTCAGCCCCGGTCTGAACCCATGATATATAGGTCAGCCCCAGTCTCAACCCGGGAGGTACAGGTCAGCCCCAGTCTCAACCCAGGAAGTACAGGTTAGCCCCGGTCTCAACCCGGGAAGTACAAGTCAGCCCCGGTCTTAACCCGGGAGGTACAGGTCAGCCCCGGTCTCAATCCGGGAGGTACAGGTCTGCCCCGGTCCCAACTCGAGAGGTATAGAGTAGCCCCAATTTTAACCCGGGAAGTATAGGTTAGCCCCGGTCTCAACCCGGGAGGTACAGATCAGCCCCGGTCTCAACTCGGGAGGTCCAGATCAGCCCCGATCTCAACCCGGGAGATTCAGGTCATCCCCGGTCTTAATCCGGGAAGTCAGGTCAACTTTAGGAACAAACCTGAAGATCACAACATCTCCAGAGGAAAACTTGGAGTGACCAAGTCAGCCTCAGAGACAATACTAAGGACAAACAGACTCGAATGAGATCCAAACCTTGGAAATAACCCTATGAAGTCAACCAAAGGCCATGCCGACAGTAAAGGCAACCCCGGGAAAGGTAAAATGGTTATTTTGTCAACTTGAAGCCGATTCGGTCAAACTCAAGCCTAATTGATGTCAACAAGGTCAGAACAAACCATAACAATAATCCCGGGTGCAAACAGCGCAAGACAGCTCAACAAACAAACTGTGGGGAATCAAAGACCTAGTTATGAACCCGTCTTCTTGGACCCAAATTTTTGTTTACCCATGTTATTGTGACACTCTCGATGAGAGCTTTACGGAAAGGTATCTCACACCTCAAACGGACGCTCTGATTAAAAGTTAGAAAATTTTGATTTTGACCTCGCGTTACTCGAAGTGCACGTACTTCGAGATAACGGAACCAGCCACGTGGGCGCCACCATGTGGAGTCGTACCTCTACCTACAGTAGCAACATGTAGAGTGGAGGCTCCCTGGCCTATATATACAGGTGCACCCCCCTTTCTTTTTCAAGTTAAAAATCGTTCTGAAGCCTGGCCCGATTCGTTTCTCGACTGAACTGTTGTCTTCCAAACCCAAATTTTTTTACTCTAACACGTAAATATACTCACTACCACATATCAGAAAATAACTGGTAGATTTGGAAGTTTAAAGTCTACGATTTGACAAAAAGCCCGTGTAGCAGTCCATTGTGAGTATTTTTTCGATCAGCAAGTCAATACTACTTCTTTACACTATTTTTCCACTTGCACATCAAGTTTCATTTTCTAAATATGCCCGGAACTCAGTTCTATGGCCCTTTTTGTTAATGTTTGATATATTTTTGTATATAAACGCATTTTCTTGTATTTCTACAACTCGGATTGACGATCCATCTCTTTCGGCAGCTTTTATACGCTTGCATCTTTGTTATTAGCAACTTCGCCGGACAGGGTTATCTTTCCAGTCCGATTTTGGCTTTTTTGTATATATTATACTGTATATATACTAACTGTTCAATTTTGTCAAACCCGGATGTCAAATCTGCGGTAGTTTACTGCTATTATATATATATATATATATATGCATATATAAGTAGCATTCACCACACTGGTTATCTTCCCAGTCTTGGTTTGACTACGTTTCTGTCTATATATATATATATATATATTTCAGTTCGACTTGGTTCATTCTGTGGCCTTTTTACTGCTTTTATATATATTTATACATATATAAGTAGCCTTCACCACACTGGGTTATCTTTCCAATCTTGGTTGACTACTTTTCTATATATTTACATTCTAGTTCGGCCTGGATCATTCTGTGGCCTTTTTACTATTTTTGCACCATTCACCACACTGGGTTATCTTCTCAGTCTTGGTTGATTACTTTTCTGTCTATAAATATATATATATATATATATATATATATATATATATATATATTCCAATTTCAGTCCGGGCATAGGCGTGAAAACCCATCGCCCTTTTTACTATTTTTCTCTATATATATATATTTCAATTCTGTCCAAAATGATCATTCCGTGGCTTTTCTACAACTTTTATAAATATATATATATATATATATATATATATATATATATAATTATATATACGAAAGCTGTAAAGGGCGATGGATTTTCACGCCGGTACCCGGACTGGAATTGAAATATATATATATATATATATATATATATATATATATTGCTTTATTCATTTTATCAAATTGTTGCCTTAAATATTCATTTGATATGAATTGGCACTGACATTTCTACGGGCGGACTACATTTATTTAAATCTCTCCAACTCTAGCTTTCAAACGGTTCAAAATAGGTACAGACGGAACCGGGGAGCTAGAATAGCTAAGATTTATTTAAATCTAGCTTTCTTTCTACTTTCAGTTGTAAAAGCAACCTCGCGGCCCTTAGATCGCTATTTAGTAGGAACGAGACGCTTTGGCCACGCGCAGCCAAGATTTACTGATGAATCCTTGGTTCTATTGCGACGTGAGGATGTATATATATTTCTGTGCAAATTTGAGCTGTGCAGGTTTATTGGCTAATCATATGTGAGCCTAGGAATCGTTGGATTCATGATCAGACTGATCAGAATTTGATTCCCACAATGGATAAACTCCAGTTTACGAATGTACCCTGCCAGTTTTTTAGTAAAATGTACATACAAAAGACCTTAAAACGGTTATCCGGATTTAAGGTCTCAACATAGTAAAAATATAAATTGTCGTGTCAGAGTCACTCCGATGGCTTTCATGCCCATGAGAAGACCGACACTTGTATTTATTTCTACGGTCGAGGATGCTTCGCAGCCCGATAAATCACCATTCAAATGCAAGCCTTAAGGCTAAAAAGATAAAACGAAAGTATCAATATGTTTCAATTCCTATGTTAGCGTAAGGGTTTGAAAACCTGCTTTCAAAACATCACTTCAATAATTTTATTTAAAAAGAAAGCTTTTGCAAATCAAATCAAATCAAACACTTTTGCAAATCAAATCAAAGACTTTTTGCAAATCAAATCTAATCCTTCGTATATAAGTTCAACTATTCATAAACACACTTTCAATTAAACAAACATAGGCCCAATTTTCTCGTGAAGGATGTTGTTATCGTTCATTATTCGTAAGGAATATTATATTCTTCCATACTCTATAGTATGTAGGAAATAATATTTTGTTTCATATTGTTAAATTTAAACTTACTACGGTAAATATTGCTTCTATAATTCCTGAAATGATCAGAAATTCCTTGAGTTTTGCACTTCATCTAATATCATTTCACCGGAATATTGGTCTGAACCTTTTTTTGAAAGTTTTACCTTTTCCTGTCGGGGTACTATTCATACGTACGGTACTATTCACGGGATATTATTCATGACAAAAATTGGTTTCTTTTTTTGTCCAAATTATTTTTGATACGTGAATATTATTCTTGAATTTTACTCCACAATTGGTTATCATGTTGACAATTTGAACATTCTTGATCTTGGATAAATTAAATTGCAAATCTCTAATACTTATCCTTGATCATATTGTTCTTATTATTTCTATTCATCATATATAATATTTTTATAATCATGGTGATGAAAGTTATCTTTGACTTGAGTGCAAAGATGAGTATATTATTGGTATGATCATGACTATGGGTTCTCTTCGGCCAGGGGTGCAAAGATGAATTGTTGATTGGTATGATCATGACCATTGATTTTACAATTGAATATCTTTAGCTTAAGTGCAAAGGTGAATTGCTCAACATGGTTATAAGTATTGCTTCTATAATTCCTGAAATGATTAGATATTCCTTTAAGATTTAAGTTTCATCTAATATCATTTCACTTGAATTTTTATTTACATAAATCTTCTTATTAAATTCTAATCGTTATCTTTGAAATATGAAACTTGAATATCTTTGGCCCATAGTGCAAAGATGGACATGTGTTTGGCATGCTCATGACCATTGATGTTACTGTTAAATATCTTTGGCCCGTAGTGCAAAGATGGACATATGTTTGGCATGATCATGACCATTGATGTTACTGTTGAATATCTTTGGCCTGAGTGCAAAGATGAATTTATTAGCATGATTATGAACAGGAACTATGATTTGGTATAACCATGATCTTTGGTGTTTCAGATAAAGACAGGTGATGAAAATTATCTTCGTCCTGGGTGCGAAGAAGAATTTATCAACATAATTATGATCATGAACTATTTACGTGATTGTGGGCAGGAACTGTTGATTGATGTTATAGGGATAAAATATTGTTTGTGGACTTTTAACATAGAGAAAATAGTAGACATTATGTTCTACTTGACTCTTCTTAGGAATTGTTATTTTCGCTGCAGTTGTTGATCTAAAGCTTGTTGGCCATAATATTTTATCTGATTTATTAAAGGTTAACGATAATTTATTCTTCATTATCATAGTCATAATATTCTTTACTGGGCTGGTTGAGCTCAACCTTTTCTTTCATTGTTCTCTTTAGGAAATGAAAATAAAGCTGGGACTAGCCGGGGAATGGAGTGATGGTCCGAGATAGTGCTATAGTAGTCCTCACTATTTTGTAAAATAGTGTGATAATAATTAATGAGGATTGAATTTGAGCATTTATATTTTCGTATTATATACGATCTATATTGTAGCTCATAGTTCTGTGGTCTTTTTTTCACAACAGTATAATAGTTGAAATTGTGTAAGATTTTTATTTGGATTCTGTACCATATATTTGGCGACTCAGAATAGGTTGTGTATTGGACCTATTTTGGAGGCGTCACATTCCTTTATACGGCTTCAGTAATGATCCGGTTCGGGTAGCAGGGACGATAGAGCTGCCAATCGTCTTTGGGATAACTTCTCAGCAGATTGAGGTAATGTGCAGATTTTTTGTGGTACATGTGGATTCGACTTACAACGCCATTCTTGGGAGACCGAATTTAATAGCGTTGCAAGCAGTAACTTCAATTACACACTTTAAGATTAAGTTCCACACACCGAATAGAGTTAGAGAGGTTGTTGAAGACTTCGACTTGGCAAGAAGGTGTTATCATAACGCATTAGTCTCTTCGAGGGTAGGGGTCAGTAAACATAAGCAGGCGATGGCAATAGAGATTGAGCCATTTATCGAAGGGAGTACAGAGCCCCTCGCCATGCCCGCCGAAGAGATATAAGACATTGAGCTGATACCTGGGAAGAAGGATAAGAGAGTCAAGATCAGATCGGGATTGCAGGAACCATTTTGGACAAGTTTGATAGAACTACTTCAGGGTTATGTTGATATTTTTGCATGGATTCTTAGCGATATGCCTGGGATCAAAGAAGAGGTTGATGTGCACAGATTGCACGTGGACCCTTCCAGTAAACTAGTCCAACAGAAGAGAAGAATCTTTGCCCCG
Source organism: Panax stipuleanatus (assembly GCA_020205555.1). NCBI lineage: Eukaryota > Viridiplantae > Streptophyta > Magnoliopsida > Apiales > Araliaceae > Panax > Panax stipuleanatus. Next base: position 43,553,685 of record CM035123.1, on the reverse strand, counting down.
GAAAGGCAGAAGATCATTGATGAGGAGATAGCAAAATTATTGGCAACAGACTTTATTTTTGAGATTTACTATCCAGAGTGGTTGGCGAATGCAGTATTGGTGCAGAAGCAGAACGTGAAGTGGCAGATTTGCATCGACTACATGGATTTGGACAAGGCATGCCGAAGGATTTTTACCCCCTTCCACACATCAATCAACTCATCGATGCTACTTCAGGGTATGTCTTACTCAGTTTCACAGATGCCTTTTCGGCATACAATACAATTTAGATACATGAGGAGGATATCCCAAAGACGACTTTCATCACTCATCGGGTAATTTATGCGTATCGAAAGATGACCTTCGGACTACTGAACGCTGGAGCAACATACTAAAGGATGATGAATTATATGTTCCAAAGACAGTTGGGTCGAAGTATGGAGGTATACGTTGATGATATGATTGTTCAAATTATAGTTGTTCCGGAACATCTGGATGACCTAGAAGATTGCTTTCAGACCGTCAGACACTATACATCAAGCTAAATCTGACGAAGAGCACCTTCGGTCTTAGAGCAGATAAATTTTTGGGTTATCTGATAAGTAAGAGAGGAATCAAGGAAAACTAGGAGAAGATCAAGGCAATATTGGATATGAAGTCTCCTCAATCTCATAAGGATGTACAATAGTTGGCTGGTCGAATTGCAGCATTGAGGAGATTTATGTTCAAATCAGCAGAAAGGTGTTTTTCGTTCTTTTATACTTTAATGGGCCCGAAGAATGAGAAAACCTTCCAATGGACTTCAGAGTGCGATGATGCTTTTCAGGGTATTAAAAGGAATTGGTCTTCGGTTCCCCTGTTGGTGAAGCCGGTTCCTTCGAAGCCTTTGTATTTATATTTGGTAGCAAGTTCGTTGGTTGTTGGACCTGTATTAGTCCGGGAAATAGGGGAAAGTAATTCCCAGTGTATTATGTGAATCATGCTCGTTGAGACGCATAAACTAGATACATGAACCTTGAGAAGTTTGCCGACACCCTAATAACAGCTAGTTGGAAGCATCGACATTAGTTCCAAGGTCGGTTAATTTTAATATATACTGATCAACCCTTAAATAAGATTCTAAACAAGCTAGACATCTCGGATAGCATAGCAGCTTGGTCAATGGAATTGACACTGTTCATCTTGGAGTATCATCCTCAAACAGCGATAAAAGGTCAAGCCTTAGCCGATTTTATGGTAGAATGCTCGTTTTCTGAACTCGACACAGTTGATCAGGCATGAGGGATGGTTGGGTCGGTTTAAGATACTCGGTCTATTCAATCTCATGGATAGTATATGTGGATTATAGACACTCAAAATTTCATTTCCTTGTTACTAACACTGTAGGAGGGTAAAATCGTCTCATCAAATTAACCCCGATCTCAATACCGGGTCATCAAAACAACCCTGATCTCAATACCAGGTCATCAAGTCAACCCTGGTCGCAATACCGGGTCATCAAATCAACCCCGATCTCAATACCGGGTTGTCAAATCAACCCCGATCTAAATATCGAGTCATCAAGGTAACCCCGGTCTCAATACCGGGTCATCAAATCACCCCCGTTCCCAATATCGGGTCAATAAGTCAATCCCGGTTACAATACCGGGTCATCAAATCAACCCCGGTCTCAATACCGGGTCATCAAGTTAACCCCGGTTACATTACCGGGTCAACAAATCAACCCCGATCTCAATATAGGGTCATCAAGTCAACCCCAGTCTCAATACAGGGTCATCAAGTCAACCCCGGTCTCAATATCGGGTCATCAAATCAACCCCGGTCTCAATACCTGGTCATCAAATCAACACCGGTATCAATATCGGGTCATGAAATCAATCCCGATCTCAATACCGGGTCATCAAATCAACCCCGGTCTCAATACCGGGTCATCAAATCAACCCCGGTCTCAATACCGGGTCATCAGATCAACCCTGGTCTCAAACCGAGAGGTACAGGTCAGCCACAGTCTCAACCCTGAAAGTACAGGTCGGCCCCAGTCTCAACCCAAAAAGTACAGTTTAGCCCCGGTCTCAACCCGGGAAGTACAGGTCAGCCCCGGTCTCAACCCGGGAGGTACAGGTCAACCCCGGTCTCAACCCAGGAGGTACAAATCAACCCCGGTCTCAACCCGGGAGGTACAAGTCAGCCCCGGTCTCAACCCGAGAAATACAGGTCAGCTCCGGTCTCAACCTGGGAGGTACAGGTCAGCCCCGATCTCAACTCGAGAAGTACAGGTCAGTCCTGGTCTCAACCTGGGAGGTACAGATCAGCCCCGGTCTCAACCCGGGAAGTACAGGTCAGCCCCGGTCTCAACTCAGGATATATAGGTCAGCCCCAGCCTCAACCCGGGAGGTACAGGTCAGCCCCAATCTCAACCCAGGAAGTATAGGTCAGCCCCGGTCTCAACCTGGGAAGTAAAGGTCAGCCCCGGTCTTAATCCGGGAGGTATAGGTCAGCCCCGGTCTCAACCCAAGAGGTACAGATCAGCCTCGGTCTCAACCCGGGAGGTACAGAGTAGCCCCAGTTTCAACCTGAGAAGTATAGGTTAGCCCCGGTCTCAACCCAGGAAGTACAGATCAGCCCCGGTATCAACTCGGGAGGTCCAGATCAGCCCCGATCTCAACCCGGGAGATTCAGGTCATCCCCGGTCTTAACCCAGGAAGTCAGGTCAACTTCAGGAACAAACCTGAAGATCACAACATCTCCAGAGGAAAACTTGGAGTGACCAAGTCAGCCTCAGAGACAACACTAAGGACAAACAAACTCGAATGAGATCCAAACCTTGGAAATAACCCTAGGAAGTCAACCGAAGGCCATGCCGACACTAAAGGTAACCCCGAGAAAGGAAAAACGGTTATTTTGTCAACTTGAAGCCGATTCGGTCAAACTCAAGCCTAATTGATGTCAACAAGGTTAGAACGAACCATAACAATGATCCCGGGTGCAAACAGCGCAAGACAGCTCAACGAACAAACTGTGGGGAATCGAAGACCTGGTTATGAACCCGCCTTCTTGGACCCGAAATTTTTTTTACCCATGTCAATGTGACACTCTCGGAGAGGGCTTTCCTGAAAGGTATAGCACACCTCAAACGGACGCTCCGATTAAAAGTTAGAAAGTTTCGATTTTAACCTTGCGTTGCTCGGAGTGCACGTACATCGAGATGACGGAACCCACCACATAGGCCCCACCACATGGAGTCGGACCTCTACCTGTGGTAGCAACATGTAGAGTGGAGGCTCCCTGGCCTATATATAGAGGTGCACCCCCTTTCTTTTTTAAGTTGAAAATCGTTCTAAAGCCCTGTCCAATTCGTTTCTCGACCAAACTGTTGTCTTCCAAACCCAAATTTTTTTACTCTAACACGTAAATATACCCACATACTACCACATATCAGAAAATAACAGGTAGATTTGGATGTTTAAAGTCTACGATTTGGCAAAAAGCCCGTGTAGCAGTCCATTGTGAGTATTTTTACGATCAGCAAGTCAATACTACTTCTTTACACTATTTTTCCACTTGCACATCAAGTTTCGTTTTCTAAATATGCCCGAAACTCAGTTCCGTGGCCCTTTTTGTCAATTTTTGGTATATTTTTGTACAGAAACATATTTTCTGGCATTTCTACAACTCGAATTGACGATCCGTCTCTTCCGGCAGCTTTTATACACTTGCATCTTTGTTATTAGCAACTTAGCCGGACTGGGTTATCTTCCCAGTCTAGTTTTGGCTTTTTTTGTATATATTGTACTGTATATATACTAACTGTTCAATTCTGTCAAGCCCGGATGTCAAATCTGCGGTAGTTTACTGCTATTATATATATATATATATATATATATATGCATATATAAGTAGCATTCACCACACTGGTTATCTTCCCAGTCTTGGTTTGACTACGTTTCTGTCTATATATATATATATATATATATATATATATTTCAGTTCGACTTGGATCATTCTGTTGCCTTTTACTGCTTTTATATATATTTATACATATATAAGCAGCCTTCACCACACTGGGTTATCTTCCCAATCTTGGTTGACTACTTTTCTGTATATTTACATTCTAGTTCGGCATGGATTATTCTGTGGGCTTTTTACTGTTTTTGCAGCCTTCACCACACTGGGTTATCTTCTCAGTCTTGGTTGACTACTTTTCTGTCTATAAATATATATATATATATATATATATATTTTAATTTCAGTCCGAGCACAGGCGTGAAATCCATCTCCCTTTTTACTATTTTTCTCTCTCTATATATATATATTTTAATCCTGTCCAAACTGGATCATTCCGTGGCTTTTCTACAACTTTTATAAATATATATATATATATATATATATATATATATATATATATATATATATATATTTCAATTCCAGTCCGGGTACCGGCGTGAAAACCCATCACCCTTTACAGCTTTCGTATATATAATTATATATATATATATATTGCTTTATTCATTTTATCAAATTGTTGCCTTAAATATTCATTTGATATGAATTGGCACTGACATTTCTGCGGGCGGACTACATTTATTTAAATCTTGGCAACTCTAGCTTTCAAACGGTTCAAAATAGGTACAGACCGAACCGGGGAGCTAGAATGGCTGAGATTTATTTAAATCTAGCTTTCTTTCTACTTTCAGTTGTAAAAGCAACCTCGCGGCCCTTAGATCGCTATTTAGTAGGAACGAGACGCTTTGGCCACGCGCAGCCAAGATTTACTGATGAATCCTTGGTTCTATTGCGACGTGAGGATGTATATATATTTCTGTGCAAATTTGAGCTGTGCAGGTTTATTGGCTAATCATATGTGAGCCTAGGAATCGTTGGATTCATGATCAGACTGATCAGAATTTGATTCCCACAATGGATAAACTCAGTTTACGAATGTACCCTGCCAGTTTTTTAGTAAAATGTACATACAAAAGACCTTAAAACGGTTATCCGGATTTAAGGTCTCAACATAGTAAAAATATAAATTGTCGTGTCAGAGTCACTCCGATGGCTTTCATGCCCATGAGAAGACCGACACTTGTATTTATTTCTACGGTCGAGGATGCTTCGCAGCCCGATAAATCACCATTCAAATGCAAGCCTTAAGGCTAAAAAGATAAAACGAAAGTATCAATATGTTTCAATTCCTATGTTAGCGTAAGGGTTTGAAAACCTGCTTTCAAAACATCACTTCAATAATTTTATTTAAAAAGAAAGCTTTTGCAAATCAAATCAAACACTTTTGCAAATCAAATCAAAGACTTTTTGCAAATCAAATCAAACCCTTCGTATATAAGTTCAATGATTCATAATCACACTTTCAATTAAACAAACATAGGCCCAATTTTCAAATAGCATTCACACATACATTTTAATTTTTAAGGGAAATATTAAAAAGATGTGGTATCGTGTTTACACGGGAGTTTTGGGGTGCCTAACACCTTCCCCACTCTTAACCAAGCCCCCGAACTCAAAACTTCAGTTTCAAATATTAAGTTTCGACAGTGTCCAGCAATTGGGCCTCTTTCACACAAACTCGGTTGAGTTGGTTCAACCATTTCAAATCTACCAACTGGCGACTCTGTAAAACGTTCAAATCTCCGACATGATATATGTTGGCATTTTCCTAAAAAACCCTTCAAAACCTTTTTTCACAATAAAAAGAGTAAGGGTAGAGATAACTTAAGAAGAGAGAAAAATCCGGGTTACCCGCGAATTTTTTCCTGACGTCGACAGGTAACGACTCTGCTGAGGAACAGTAGAGGGCTTAAGCCGCGTTCAAATCTTTTTAAACATTTTCCTTTCAAAACTACGTATGTGTGAATACTGCGTCTTTACATTGAATGAATGCGTGAATGCTGCATTTTTACATTGAATAAATGCATGAATGTTGTATATTTACATTGAATGAATGCTTTCCTACTTTATACCAATGTCATCATATGCATACGGTGAGACACGATGTATGTGAATGTATGTTGTGTGTTTCCTCCTTCGGGAGACCAAACCCGTCGGTGATAAGTAATGACTCTGGGGACGGCTAAGTCTCTGGGGGCTCATGAAAATGCACCACCCAAATTTGCTCCAGTTGAAAGATCGGATTAATTTCTCCTCTAGTAGATTGTGATGATCTGGGGACCTTCATGCCAAAAAGTCGCGAGAGTAACCTAAGATAGGTCAGCCTCTGATTAACCAAATCTGATGAGAAGCTTATTCATGCCCTCCTCTTTCAATTCAATGCCTAGTTTTCAATTTCAAATGTACAGGAGCACAATGTAAATATCATAATAAAAATTTACGTTCCTTGTCATATACATCCTGTTATGTTATCCTGTCATCAAAACAACTAACCTCTGTTTTGCAGGATAAGATTAAAAAACGACCATGGCATGCATCATATCCCTACCCAATTTAGGAAATTGACAAGCCTACGCTTTGCTGTAGGTGAAAAATTGGTATTGTCACTAGATCTAAGTTTAAAAAAGCACCAAGTCCATCCATGGACATGACTTCAAGTGCTCAACTAGAATCCACCCCTAAATCTAGGGAGGAGTTTGAAGGACTGAAGAATCAGATAGCTGAATTGACCAGTTTTTTAAGAGAACAAAGCAAGGCCCTTAAGGGGAAGCAGGCCCAAGCTCACACAGAACCAGGAACACCTGGTGGTAGTGGTGGCAGTCAAGAGACTTAAAAGGCAGATACTCAGATTTCTGGACCACAAAACCAGGACACAACTAACAAAACCCCTGAAATCACCATCCTCAACAAAGAACAGGAAGCTGGTGACATTCTAAAGAAAGTATAGCAGATGGAAGAAACTATCCGGTCTATCAAAGGAACTGGGGCATTCGGCAGTGTTAATTACTCTGACCTCTGTATATTTCCCGGGGCTCGCTATCCCAAAAAGTTCCAAAGTCCCCGATTTCAAGAAATACAATGGATTAGGAGACCCTTATACACACCTAAAGATATTCATTGGAGAACTCGGATCCTATGCAGAGGACGAGAAACTCCGAATGCAGGTATTTCAGAAGAGTTTGACCGGAGCAACAAGAGCCTGGTATGCCCGTCTAGACAATTCTAAGATTCACAGTTGGGAAGAATTGGCACATGCCTTTCCCAGTCAATACAGCTTCCAATCTCAGCTGGCTCCAGACAAATACCAAATAACCAAAATCAAGAAACAAAATACTGAATAATTCAAAGAATATGCCCAACGCTGGAGGCGGGTTGCAGCACAAGTCACCCCATCCATGACTGAATCTGAAATAGTCATGACCTTCATCAACATTCAAGAAGCTCCATATTACGAGAGGGTCCTAGCAGGCATAGGAAAACCATTCTCTGAAATGATCAAACATTGCGAGATGGAAGAAATGGGGTTGAAGTCTGAGAAGATCAAGGATATAACCGCCCTCGAAGCTGTTGCTGAACATATCCAGTCCAAAAATTATAGGAGTAATCCCCGGAGGGTACACAAAAAGAAAGATGAAGAAGTGTCCTTAGTATTACAAGGACAGAATCAAAGAGGCGAGTCAAACAGTATGCCCATTCAAAGGAGGAACTATACCCCTTTTCAAGCTTCTACGCAACTTGCAAATCCTCCATTCCAGAAAAATATGGAGGTCAGGCATCGAAGAACTTTCACCCCTCTAGGTGATTCACTCAAAAATGTGTTAAAACTTCTGACAGCCCAGAAGAAGATTGTTCAACTCCTTCCACCAGCCAACACTGGTGGACGAAACTTCGACCCAAGCAAGAAGTGTGCTTACCATTCCGAATCTTCGGACCATGACACTCAAGACTGTTGGTCTCTCAAGCATAAAATTCAATACTTGATTGACAACGGAGAGATTGTGGTAACCAAACCGAAGCAACCGAACGTACAAGACAATCCCCTTCGACAGCATAAAGAGGAGAATGTCAACATGATCGGTACAGAAAATGGAGAAGGATCCAAGTACCTCTGATACATCGAAGAATCGACTCCATCCAGCAACAATAGCCCAGACAGTTGGGAGATTTTGAAAAGGCAATTCCTAATAGAGCAAGAGATAAATTCTATCAAGGATCAGATCGAATAACTAGCAGAGCTGGTTATATACCAACATCAGATCACCAGACAGATGATGAATCAGGCCAACCAATCTGATGCCGATCTTCCACCCACATCGAAAATCAATCACATCCCCGTGAGGGATCGCTACCGGTCTCATGAGCATGAACCCTGGGCCGACAAGATGGCCAAAGATGAGAATGTCCAAGCTGGTAGGAAATTCTTATTCCAAAGGAATTTCACTAACCTGAACCAGCAAATGGAAGAAATCCTCCATATGTTAATCAACGTGGGAATGGTTGTGTAGATTTATTACCTCCATTGAACCCTCAATCCAGGAAATTCAAGCCTGACCAAATCTGTCAATACCACTCCAATGCACCTGGCCATGATACTGAAGATTACTGGGCACTTCGTAACCTGATTCAGAATATGATTGAAAATGGTGACTTGATAAGAGGAAATCAGGATCATGGCCTCCTAGATGAAGAAACTCTCTTTACTCCCACTGCATGGAATCAGGATACAGTGGTTGTCATCTCCTGAGATAGGGAGTCAGCTCTCACACCCATAATACTTCCAGGGAAAGGGGTCCAAGAAATACAAAATCCTGTGAAGGTGGCCTCACTAGAGCCTTTAATCTTGCCCTTCAGACCTCAATATCCCGTTATTAGTCTGAAAAGGGTCCCATGGAACTACGAGAATGATGAAGGTTCCACTTCAAACAACATTGCCATTGTACCAAAAGATAATCCATTATACCTGCCTCAGCGGGTGATCAAAGCAGTCATCAAAGCCAAAGAAAAGGTGACTGATGAGAAAATCGAAGAGTTCCTCAACAAAATGGGACACAATAAAATCAAAATAGTGCAAAGCTTGAAAGAAGCACCCAAGCAAATGTCCATCATAGACTTGGTTTTATACTTGGTAGAGCACCGCAACATTCTAGTGAAAGTACTAGAAAAAGCCCATCTGCCACATACAGTGGATGCCGAGAAATTTTATCACGTGGTAGAACACATTTTCAACAGCAATGTGATATCTTTCACTGACAATGATATCCCTGCAGAAGGGATGGGCCATCGTAAGTCCCTGCATATAGTTGTAATGTCATCCGGGTATATAATCGGAGGTGTGCTTATAGATGGAGGATCATACCTCAACATCTGTCCCTATGATACCTTAGAGAGAATGAAGATCAACCCAAATCGGATCAAAATTAGTCATGTGGTCATCCGGGCTTTCGATGGATCTCGCCGACAAGCTATGGGAGAAATAGAGCTTCCTCTGGAGATTGGTCCGCACACTTTCTATATGTCCTTTTAGGTGCTCAACATTATCATTGGATACAACCTGTTGTTAGGCAGGCCATGGATCCACATGGCAGGAGCAGTTCCATCCACCCTTCATCAACAGCTCAAATATATTATCCACGACAACCTAATCACGGTCAATGTCGAACCGAAATACCCTGTCAGCATATAGGGAGACATGTCGGTGATCAACCTTGATGCAGGGATTGAACCTGCAAGTTTTCAAGCCCTGGAGGTGAGTGATACTCAGTATCTACATATTGGGGCACCAGCCCTGAAACCAAAGGTCTCCACCGAGGTGATGACAGTGGGCCAGGAGATGGTATCTTTGGGTTTCTAACCTGAAGAAGGGTTAGGAAAGAATCAGCAAGGTATCAAGATTCCAGTACAAATCCCGAGTCAAATTGGGAGAGCGGGATTGGGATATTCATCAGGATCAAATCACAGGAACCCACACAAGCATCCTAAGGCTCATGCCTCCACAATTTTGCTGCCAAACCTCACGGATATTGGATAGGTGAAACCCATGAGGAAAATCCCAGCTGTGGTATCAACCAAGTTATTTCCTCCCATTATACCAGCAAGTGAAAGAACAACTCCCAGATTCGAGATGGATAGCAAAAAGGGAAAAGAAAAGATCATGTACAAAGAACGAGACCCATTTGCTAACATGTGGGTCATTATAAACTACGAGGGTATGAATGATGAGATCCCAGATAGTGACGACAAAGATCAGATTCAAATTTCTCGCATTATGAAAGAGAAGAGGGGTAGTTCAAAGAAAAGCCTTGACCTTATTTTGAAGGATGTCTTAGTCATCATCCGAGATAAGACAGATGATCACAATTCCTTGATCCTCCCTGTTCATGAGGATCTAACCCTGGATAACTGGAGCAGTGTCCCTTGCCTCAATCACAAAAGGTAAAGGGGCAGAGAGTACATCTGCCCTTTAAACATGCTTTCATTCACTACTTACTTTTGATTACATAGCTATAGCAGTAATTTTTGTCATGCTTTGCCAAATGCTTTGTATATTTAAGCAGTTGTATATATTAAAGTGAAAGCGTTTTGTTTTCAGGACTCAAGTATTGGATATGTGTGTGTCTCTGCTGATAAGATGCCAACCTATCAAAGTGACTACAACTTTGATGTAGAATTGAACTTTGACTTGATGGATATTGATCAAGAGGAGGAAGATGACTATGAGGTGCCCGAGGAGATCAAAGAATGGGTCAAAGATAAACCCAAACCAAACCTCGACCAAACCACCACTATCAACATAGGAACCTCCAAAAACATCAAAGAGATCCAGATAGGCATAGACCTTACCCAAGACCAAAAAGCCAACCTGATCGAACTCCTAACACAGTACCAGGATGTGTTTGCATGGTCACATAAAGACGTGATTGGTCTGTCTACTGACATTGTCATCCATCGAATGCTCGTCAAAGATGGATTCAAGCCAGTCAAACAGAATCTCAGGCGATTGAAACCTGAATAGAGTCTGAAAGTCAAAGAAGAGGTCGTTAAACAATTCAAAGCCGGAATCATCATGGTATCAACATACCCAGAAAGGCTGTCAAACATAGTTTTGGTGCCTAAACCCAGAGGGAAGGTACGAGTATATGTGGATTACCTGGATTTGAACAAAGTCTACCTCAAGGACAATTTCCCTGTACCTTTCATCCACATCCTGATAGACAACACTGCGTAATATGACATGTATTCCTTCGTAGATTGCTTCACTGGGTACCATCAAATCATGGTTGCTGAAGAAGACAGGGAGAAAACATCTTTCATCACTCCCTAGGGAACCTTCTGTTACCGACGGCTATCCTTCGGCCTCATCAATGCCAGGGCTACGTATCAAAGAGCCATGATGGCTCTGTTTCATGACATAATGCACAAAGAGATAGAGGTCTATGTGGACGACATCATCATCAAATCCCGAAGGGAGAATGATCACATTGACCATCTCAAGAAGCTGTTCAATAGGTTGCGTAAGTACAACCTCAAGCTGAATCCCGCCAAATCTGCTTTTGGCATCAAAGAAGGCAAGCTATTAGGATTCTTGGTGAGTAATCGAGGCATCTAACTAGATCCTGCCAAGATCAAAGTCATCACTAAGATGCCAGTACCTCGAACAGAGAAGAAGCTACTTGGGTTCCTGGGGAGAATCAACTTCATAAGCCGATTCATTTCCCAGCTCACAGCAACCTGTGAACCCATATTTAAGCTATTGAGGAAGAATTCCTCCACCAAATGGAATGAGGATTGTCAACGAGACTTCCTTGCCATCAAGAAACAGCTGATTGAAGCACCTATTTTGGTACCCCCCCAAGGGATGGAGTTCCCTTATTCATGTACCTGTCCGTCAATACCAATACAATGGGCTGCATGTTAGGACAGAAAGACGATAGAAACAAGGAGAGAGTCATCTACTACATCAGTAAAAGATTCAACAGTGGTGAACAGAAGTACACCCTGATCGAGAAGACATGTTGTGCATTAGCATGGGCCGCCACGAGGTTACAACATTACCTCCATGGGCACACAACCTACCTCATATCCCGTATGGATCCACTGAAGTATGTTTTCAACAAGCCAATGTTGAATTGTCGACTGTCCAAATGACAGTTGATCCTACAATAGTTCGACATTGTCTACGTAACTCAGAAGTCAATCAAGGGTCAAGGCATTGCAGATCAATTAGCTGAAGCACCTTCAGGTCGAGCCTTAGAGACCTATTTCCCAGATGATGGGATCATGGAAATTCAATAACATCAACAAGAGAATACAGTCCAACCATGGAAAATGTATTTCGATGGAGCAGTAAACATGGAAGGTGCCAGAGCTAGGGCAGTCTTTATCTCTGGTACAGGAGAACAATATCCTGTGGCTACCAAACTTTAATTTGGCAACACCAACAACACATCCAAGTATGAAGGCTGCATAATGGGGTTGAAACTAGCCCAATCCATTGGTATCAAACACCTACTAGTCTTTGGAGACTCTGAGTTGGTCATCAGGCAAACCACTGGGGCATATCACACCAAAGAACTGCATTTGCTACCCATTCATCGACAAGTCGTCAAAATATCCCTGGAATTTGAAGACATAACCTTCATCCATATTCCTAGGGGTAGGAATAAATTCACGGATGCATTGGCGACGTTGGCTTCATTGATCCGCATATCCGATAGGAGTGGGATTCCCAACATCAAATTTACAAGCCAAAAGGCCTCGACATACGGGAATTACATTGGAGAAATATCTGATAAAATCCCTCCTGTCAATAAACCTTGGTATCACGACATCAAGGAATATCTCCAAGATGGATCTACACCCACCGGGGCAAGCCAATTCGAACAAAAGTGGATTCACAAAATGGCTATGAAGTTCTATCTGAGCGGAGATGCCCTATATATGAGGGATACTGGAATAGGCTTGTTACGATGCCTCGACAAAGAACAAGTCTAGAGATTAATGGATGAAGTCCACGGTGGAGTCTGTGGTCCACACATGAGTGGTCAGCTGCTGGCCAAGAAAATATTAAGAACATAACATTATTGGATCTCTCTCAAAGCTGACTATGATGATCACGTCAAGAGATGCTTTCAATGTCAAGTACATGGAAATGCCATCCACTCTCCTCCAAAAGAGCTACACAACATGATTTCACCATGGCCTTTCTCCATGTAGGGAATGGACGTGATCGATCCAGTGGAACCCAAAGCCAGCAATGGTCATCAATTCATCTTCACCATAATCGATTACTTCACCAAGTGGGTTGAAGATGTCTCCTTCCCGAAAGTCACCAAAGAGGTCATCATCAGTTTTATCAGAAACAATGTCGTTTGTCGATATGGACAACCGGAGGTGATCGTATCAGACAATGCCAAGAACCTGAACAATCAAATAATGAAAGAACTGTGCAGTAAGTTCCACATCAAGCATCTCAATTCCGTCATCTATCGGCCCAAGATGAATGTTGTTGTTGAAGTGGCCAACAGGAACATCAAAAAGATCATGCAAAAAATGTCCGCCAATCACAAAGAATGGCCTGACCTGCTGCCTCTAACCCTGTTAGCCTACAGGACGTCAATGCGTACCTCTACTGGGGCTACCCCCTATTCATTAGTCTATGGCATGGAAGTAGTCCTCCCCATAGAAGTAGAGTTAGAGTCCTTGTGAGTGTTAATCGACGCTCAGATGGACGAAGATCAGTGGTTGCAAGACCGGTATCACCAACTGTCCCTGATAGATGAAAAGAGGGCTATAACCATTTTCCACGGGCAGTTATATCAGCAAAGGATTGTTCGATCCTACAACAAGAAGGTCCGAATACGATAATTCAAAGAAAATAACTTGGTATTGAAGAAAGTTGTGGCCAATCAGGATGAAGCCAAAGGAAAGTTCGTCCCGAATTGGGAAGGCCCTTTCATTGTCAAGGTGTTGACTGGAGGAGCTATCAGATTACAAGAAATGGACAGGATCGAATTTCCCCAACTCATCCTCAGACACCGTAAAAAGGTACTATGTCTGAAGCACATGCATACCCGCATCTGGGTCCTACAAATTAAATCAGGTTTGGTTTTCACCAGAAGCCGGAACTACGAATGACCTGATCTCCCTACACACGGGAGTACGTAGGCAGCCATTTCTGGCACGGTCAAACCAAGCAAAAAATTCCAAAACTCATCAAACCAAACTCAAAACCCAAGATAAATACTTTTCAAACCTCTCACACAAAGAATTGAACTACGAATGACCTGATCTCCCTACACCCGGGAGTACGTAGACAACCATTTACGGTGCGATTTGACCTTCAAGGAAAAAAAACCAAATAAAAACCAGTCTCAAGACACCAAAACCACATAAAAACTAAGTCCTATGAAGCTATCTGAGATACTCTCTGACATCTCAACTGTCAGTCCATCAAGGAGAAGCTCGAGATACATCAACAACAGCGAGTCATGAAAGAAGTGGTAATCACTCAGTAATGGCAATACATATCCAAACCGGGAAGTGAATCAAAAATATATTTCTATGATATATAACACTATTTGATATATACATAGTGTTCTGTACATGACAAAAATGGCTGATCTAGTATGTGCAGGAAAAGCAAAGCTAGTTTATGGACCCAAGGATAAGAGGGCCAGCAATGCCAACATGGCGTCTCTCTCTGAAGATGGAGGAGCAACTGCAAGTGCAATACCCTTAGCCTCCATACGGCTCAAAATATCCACAGTCATCTGTAGTGTAGCACTATGATCATCAATGTATACACTCATCTCGACAACCAGTCCATGAGTATAAGATCGAAGAGTAGTACTTTCGGCAATGTGGAAATCCCAGAAAGCTATAGCCTCGTCCCTCTCCACAAAAGTTGTGTCCCTAGCAATCAAAGTCTCCTCGATCTTAACAAAGTTTGCATCTCTGCCCGAGCGGATCTCATCTCTCTCTACAAAAGACGCGTCTCTGGCAGATTGGATCTCCTCCCGCTTAATTAATCCTGCATCCTAAGCGGCTCGAGCCATATCTCTCTCCGACAAAACTATATCTCTGCCAGACAGAGCAGTCAACATCGGTGCTCTAGCCTGATCTCTCTCAAAGGTCATCCTAGCTAGTGAGTCTGCCAAAGCGGGATCTATCCCGGCAGGAATAATCGGTAGATCACTAACTAAAGTGGCTATCAAACCCATGAACAACTCATTCTCAGTAGGAGACTCAGGATCCTCCATAGGCTCCTCCTCGTCTGAATCTACAATAAGAGCTGACTGGATGAATGTGGCTGATGCTAAATCTGCCTCCAACCACGCTGAGTACTCTGGAGAATGGTCCGGGTGGCTACTGGAGAAATCATCCCTCTC
The DNA here is from genome assembly GCA_020205555.1 of Panax stipuleanatus. NCBI lineage: Eukaryota > Viridiplantae > Streptophyta > Magnoliopsida > Apiales > Araliaceae > Panax > Panax stipuleanatus. The sequence goes on along the minus strand of CM035123.1, from coordinate 43,538,416 downwards.
TCTATGAGTCCAACACTCATCCACCCAAATCAAATCAGCAGACGACATAGACGAAGCTGACATCCTCTGATCAGCAACCCCCTTAAAATGATGCAGGCTCTGAAACTGATTGAACTGGCCCATAACTGCCAGAGGATGATAAGTAGTCACTCCCCTTAGTCCCGCTAGGGGTAGATAGTCTGTGCCAAGTGCATGGGTAATAAAGCTATAAGGGGGGACTAGCCCTGTGCACGGCAGAATCGAGAATGGATGCACGATATCAGACAAAAATGCTGGCCATGTCTCTGCATCGGTACACTCCACTAGCTGAAAGGAGTAGGACATAGCAATATCATGGGAGAAACAATACCCATGATGTCTGAAAAATATAATCGGTCGAATATGGGACATGAGCTATATATTCAACAACACCGAACTGCCTCTGAAAAACCCTTCCGGGTGGGTACTGCAGTAAGTGGCAGATCTAAGCGTCTCGACCAATATCATCGGAATGATGGTGCTCCCCTGCCTAAGGGCCCGGACCACAACTATCAATCCCACATCCAAATGGTCCAAGAGAAGTGGCATATAGACGTAGGATACGATGCACATCAGCAAAACGTCTATCCTGGCCAACCGCCACGCCTCTGCCGATACAACAAAATCCCCGGCATGTCAATCGTAGCTATCAAGCTCACCAAACCAATCGATCAAAAGTCGATGGAGATCATACTTCCAGAGATAATCTCATCCATCACTACGCTCTGGCGAAGACCTGATATCCGTATAAACGGTCTCCTTATATCACTAATCGTCGTACGAGCGCAGGGCACCTCTAAAGCTAAGCTAGTAATCTGCTGGTACTCTTCAAGGGTTGGAGTCAGCTCATGATGCCCAAAGCACAAGACCTATATATTGGGTATCCAATAGGGTAAAAGGCTATTTGCAAACCTGTATAGCACCCGAAAATCTACTAGGGCCAACGAATACCCCAGCATCTGATCTAATGTCCCCCTGGCTGAGAGGGGAAAGCTGTCGTACCACGATCTCAATGATGATGCCACCTCAAACGGTGGTAGATGCTCAATACGACTAACGGTGGACGACGTCATCTGTATCACTGTATCACAAGACCATCCAGGAGTCAAACCTGAACTCATCTGTCTAAATGCATACACATGACATAATACAAGCATAATGACAGTAATAAACAGGATGCAATAGATAGGAAATATCATGCATATCTACAATAAACTATCTACGGTAAGAATCATCCCTGTATGATAATACAAAGCAGAATAAAAGTACAAGAATATTGGGCACCACCACCCAACTACTAACAGTGGTCTATCAAAATGAGGCACAGCCGTCCAATAGCCAAAACAGTGGCCGACCAAAAGATGTAGCTACAATAGCTACCCAAAAAGATCCAAAACATCTACGCTCGCAGAATAAAAGTACAAGAATATGGGGCACCACCACCCAACTACTAACAGTGGTCTATCAAAATAAGGCACAGCCATCTAATAGCCAAAATAGTGGCCGACCAAAAGATGTAGCTACAATAGCTACCCAAAAAGATCCAAAACATCTACGCTTAGGTGGTTAATCTGCTCTATCTCCTCCGTGGACACAAAGTCGCGGTCATCAGGCATGTCTGGGCGGTATAAAGGAGGATCAGCCCCTAAAATATTGCTAGAAAATGGACTTGAAGAGGGGCCTGCTCTGGAGCTGAACGGATCAAAAGAAGATGCCTCTGAAGGATCTCTGCCAAGATGCCTGATAAATAGGTGAGCTCTCTCCAGCTGCTGGGTCAATCCTGTGATCTGGTCTAAATGAGTCGGCTCCCTGAGGCAAGCTATCCAGTCTGTCATCATAACAGACCCAGGCACCATGTCTGCCATAAATTGGGTAGCCTGAGTCTGAGCTCCAATAGTGTGAAGACTCCACTAACTGTTAAATGCCTCCTGGCTGTACGGACCCTCCAATAGGGTAAAGCCATCTATGCCCTCCATAGGGATATCTGTCAATGGCAAGAGCAATGGCCAATGATGCCAACCAGGAGGAACAATGGGAATGCGAATCTGACCCATAATACTCCTGATAGCATGCTCTCCCAAATAGAGCTCCCAGCTTCCCTCTGTCAATAACAGGACTCTGAGGGTCGATAATGTAAACTCCCAACCAGTGGGGAAGCCTCCCTCAAATTCGATAGTCAAAAACTCGGAGGTATATGGGATCCAAGAGATCGCTCTAACCGTCAAAATCTCCAACTGCAGGCGAGAATGGGTAAAACCCTCAGTAACAGGGACCTCCATCAGAGTGGAGTGATGCCAACGTCGTCCCCGGGGATAGGTCTCCAGACCTAAAGTAGTTGCGGCTATAGGCAAGGAAGCCTCTCATATGCCCAAAATTGGCCATATAAATATCAAAAGTCCTCAGTGACCAAGACTGACAAATATGAATACTGAAATCAAAAAGGTACAAGAAAGATGTATTCACCAGCAGAAACGGGTAGAACCCTAACCAAGCCTCTGTCAAACCCTTTGAGAGCATGCGCATGCCCCAAGAAAATAGGCAAAGGTGTAGGAAGCCCAATCAAAGTCACTAAAGTGCTCTACATGTCGTGTAGCACTGACCAGGGCGAAGGACGCAGTCGACGAGTTGTCCTCCTCAAAACAACCTCTGATGATCACCAAAAATAATCGCCTCAGAATGCGATCCTTAACCCTCTGATCATCAGTTGGAGGCTCAAGCAAAGCCCCACTCTGGGCATCTATACTCAAGGGACCTGATTGGACCGTCCGACCCTTGATCGCCATCCTAGGAACTCCCAGCAGGGACCGAACGACAGTAGATGTGATGTCAGCCATGACAGGCATTGGCTCACCCTCAAACTCAATACCTGTGATGAATCTCCAGTCCATAGAGGTCATCATCACCTCACAGTCCAGCGCTCAGACAAAGCCCTCATATACCCCCAGGGGCAACGACGGGGAAGAATAGAGAAGAAGGCCTAAAACCCCTAGCCATCAATGATATCCCTATAGTCCTGGTGCAAAGTATGGTACAGGTAGTGCACGTTGAACCAGTTCCCTCGGAGCTGCGTAAAGCCAGGAACCTGCATCAAAAACCAACCCATATCAAAAACCTGTGCCCCGAGAATGGCAAAAGGAAGAAAGAGAATCCAAAAAGAAGGAAACTTCAAGTCACCTCATTGGCGTGGAGAAATCTCGAGGGATGACGACTCAAGTCTCCCAACAACTCTTGGGCCGGCACAACAATGCCGAAAACTCCGCATGTGGTGCCTGATTAGGGGTCGGAGCAGCAAAAGGAGCTTGCTCATCATCAATATAAATCGGCTGCTCATCCTGGGCTGGACAAATCACCGACTCTACTAATCTACAAGGCGGTCTAGCTGGACGTGGCTGAAGAACATTAGATGCTCGCCTACGTCTAACGCCTGAAACTACCCTACTAGCACTGCTAGGTCTGTTTCGATCCATCACCTGGACAAAGTCTCCAAATCACCTCATAAAGGGTGTGGTAAGCCTAAAACCTGTGGCTTATTAATTCAAATCAGTATCTTATGCATTTCTAAGTCCTAAAACATGCATGGGTCAGTCAAAAATACCTAGTAAAGTCAAAATTGTATATTTTTCAAAAGTTAAATCCTAAAACCTGTATGGGTAAGTCAAAAATCCTCAGTAGAGTCAAAACTACATATTTTTTTAAATGCCTAAATTTTTGAAAAATTTCACAGTCTCCTTTGTAAAATGGACTGTCCACATGCACTCAGACATGTCTAGGTGGCCATTTAGTAGCACACCTTCCTAAAAATAGAAACAGTTCATATTTATAAAAAAAATCAAAAGTAAACTTCACATAGTAGCCAAATTACCATGGACATTTTTTAGTTGAAAATTCAGGCTCAATAGGCCTCAAAAAGGATGAGTAAACTGATCAAAAAGAGCAAAATATAACTGTCTCAGAATCTAAATTTTCTTACATCCAAACGTGCATTACAATAAGATATGCATACATATAAAGTCGGAAAATTTTTAGCAGGTCATATAGGCATACATTTTTCATACATTGTATCTAAAAGCCCCCTACGTGGTTTACATTCTTTTAAAGATCAAAACTTGCAAAAAAAGGACGTAAAACGTTACCTGCGATGCGCTGAATGCGTGGGACCTGATAGAATCTGAAAAAGGCTGCCCGAACTCCGTAGATCTGAAAAAGAAAATCGGATTCCGTTTGAAACTCGAAATGAAACTGATTCAAATGAACTCCCGCTGCCCAATATAAAGCCACAGCTAGAAGCGGGCCCACCTGCGGCTGCCGCACCTCTACCTGCGCCTCCCCAAGGTGGGTCCTACTCCCCCTGGCTCGGTTCAATTCGAGTTGGAACGGAGTTCTTATGAGCTGAGAAGTCCAATTTGAGGAAAAATCGCTACGCGATTAAGCGGTTTATCCTGAAATCTTGCGTTCAAGCAGCGTAATCTTGACATAAAGGGAAACTTTCTGAAAACCCTTGGTATTCATCCTGAAGCCATATCCGGGGATCAATGATGCAAAATGCTAAAAAAAACTGCCGAAAAACTGAGCAAAATTGTCAAAAACTGCTATTTTCAAAGTTTCGGGTACAGACCAATGAACGTTCAGCCGTTGGCTCAACCCCAGCAAAGTTTCGAGTACAGACAGAGTCCAGTTCAGCCATTGGCTCAATCCTAGTGAAGTTTTGGGTACAGAATGAGTCCAGATCAGCCGTTGGCTCAACCCCAGCGAAGTTTTGGGTACAGACCGAGTCCAGTTTAGCCGTTGGCTCAACCCCAGTGAAGTTTCGGGTACAGACCGAGTCTAGATCAGGGACAACCACAGTGAAGTTTTGGGTACAGATCGAGTCCAGTTCAGCCGTTGGCTCAACCCCAGCAAAGTTTTGAGTACATACCGAATCCAGATCAGCCGTTGGCTCAACCCCAGCAAAGTTTTAGGTATAGACCGAGTCCAGTTCAGCCGTTGGCTCAACACCAGCGAAGCGTCGGGTATAGACCGATGACAGTTCAGTTGTTGGCTCAACCCCAGTGAAGTTTCGGGTATAGACCGAGTCCAGATCAGCCGTTGGCTCAACCCTAGCGAAGCGTAAGGTACTAACCGATGACAGTTCAGCCGTTGGCTCAACCCCAGCAAAGTTTTGGGTACAGACTGAGTCCAGATCAGCCGTTGGCTCAACCCCAGCAAAGTTTTTGGTACAGACCGAGTCCAGTTCAGTCGTTGGCTCAACCCCAATGAAGTTCAGGTACAGACCGAGTCCAGATCAGCCCTTGGCTCAACCCCAGCGAAGTTTCGGGTACAAACCGAGTCTAGTTCAGCCGTTGGCTCAACCCCAACTAAGTTTTGGGTACAGACCGAGTCCAGTTCAGCCGTTGGCTCAACCCTAGCAAAGTTTCGGATACAGACCGAGTCCAGATAAGCCGTTGGCTCAACCCCAGCGAAGTTTCGAGTACAGACTGAGTCCAGTTCAGCCGTTGGCTCAACCCCAGCGAAGTGTCGGGTACAAACTGAGATAATTCTGCCATTAGCTCAACCCCAACGAAGCGTCAGAAGGGATTCAGTGACGGAAACAATATAATAATCCTTCCCCGATGATGGAATCTGTTATACACATCCTCAAATGGAGCACTGAGATGAAGTGGTGATTCAACTTATTGTGGTAAACTACACGTGCAGATTATCGTCAAGATATGCATCGGGAACAGCTACTGAAGTAACTCGGCGGCAATAATGTCATCCCCATCAGAATCACCTAGGCTATCATGGATGACATCATCCCCAGCAGAAAGTGACGAAAATAGTTTACGGTAGCCTATTAGTGATCTCCCCAGCAAAATAAGACGAGAACAGTCTGTGATAGCAGCCTGACTTTGATAACCTGTCGGTAGATATCCTACCAGCAACCGACTGATAATGCTGCAACAAAGGTTATCGCGGGTAACGCTTATCCCGAGCAAAAACTGACATAATCAATCAGTGATAACCCTACCCTCTCGAAGGTATCTAACATTCATCGCGTATCCTGCCATGCATTGCTTTACCTTGGCATTTGCATTTCCAGTGTCTAGTAATCTTTATCTTGCTCATTCAACTACATTGCATGAACATGATAAAGAGGGGCATCTGTAGACACTCAAAATTTTGTTTCCCTATTACTAACACTGTAAGAGGGCAAAACTGTCTCATTAAATTAACCCCGGTCTCAATACCGGGTCATCAAATCAACCCCGGTCTCAATATCGGGTCATCAAGTCAACCCCGGTCTCAATACCGGGTCATCAAATCAACCCCGGTCTCAATACCAGGTCGTCAAATCAACTCGGTCTCAATATTGGGTCATCAAGTCAACCCCGATCTCAATACCGGGTCATCAAATCAACCCTGGTCTCAATATCGGGTCATCAAGTCAACCCCGATCTCAATATTGGGTCATCAAATCAACCCCGGTCTCAATATCGGGTAGTCAAATCAACCCCGATCTTAATATCGGGTCATCAAATCAACCCCGGTCTCAATACCGGGTAATCAAGTCAACCCCGGTCTCAATACCGGGTCATCAAATCAACCCTGGCCTCAATACCGGGTCATCAAATCTACCTCGGTATCAATACCGGGTCATCAAGTCAATCCCTCAATACCGGGTCATCAAGTCAACCCCGGTCTCAATATCGGGCTGTCAATTCAACCCCAGTCTCAATACTGGGTTATCAGATCAGCCCTGGTCTCAACCCAGGAGGTTCATGTCAGCCCCAGTCTCAATCCGGGAAGTACAGGTCAGCCCCAGTCTCAACCCGGGAAGTACAGGTCAGCCCCGGTCTCAACCCGAGAAGTACAGGTCAGCCCTGGTCTCAACCCAGAAAGTACAGGTCAGCCCCGGTCTCAACCCAGGAGGTACAGATCAGCCCCCATCTCAACCAAGGTGGTACAGGTCAGCCCCAGTCTCAACCAAGGAAGTACAGGTCAGCCCCGGTCTCAACCCGGGAAGTATAAATCAGCCCCGATCTCAACCCGGGAAGTACAGGTCAGCCCCGGTCTCAACCCGAAAAGTACAGGTCAGCTCCAGTCTCAACCCGTGAAGTACAGGTCAACCCCGGTCTCAACTTGAGAAGTACAGGTCAGCCCCTATCTCAATCCAGGAGGTACAGGTCAGCCCCAGTTTCAACCCGGGAGGTACAGATCAGCCCCGATCTTAACCCAAAAAGTACAGGTCAGCCCCGGTCTCAACCCAGAAAGTACATATCAGCCCCGGTCTCAACTCAGGAAGTACAAGTCAGCCCCGGTCTCAACTCGGGAAGTACAAGTCAGCCCGGTCTTAACCCAGAAAGTAAAGGTCAGCCGCGGTCTCAACCCGGGAAGTACAGGTCAGCCCTGGTCTCAACCCAGGAAGTATAGGTCAGCCCCAGTCTCAACCCGGGAGGTACAGGTCAGCCCCAGTCTCAACCCGGGAGGTACAGATCAGCCCCGATCTCAACTCGGTAGGTACAGTTCAGCCCTGGTCTCAACTCGATAGGTACAAAGCAGCCCCAATCTCAACCCGAGAAGTACAGGTTAGCCCTGGTCTAAACACGGGAGGTATAGATCAGCCACGGTCTCAACCCGGTAGGTACAAGTCATCCCCGGTCTCAACCCAGGAAGTCAGGTCAACTTCAGGAACAAACCTAAAGCATCACAACATCTCCAGAGGAAAACCTGGAGTGACCAAGTCAGCCTCAGAGACAACACTGAGGATAAACAGACTCGAATGATATTCAAACCTTAGAAATAAACCCAAGAAGTCAACTGAAGGCCATGCCGACACTAAAGGCAACCCCGAGAGAGGCAAAATGGTCATTTTGTCAACTTCAAGCTAATTTGATCAAACTCAAGCTGAATTGATGTCAACAAGGTCAGAACGAACCATAACAATGATCCCGAGTGTAAACAGTGCAAGACAACTCATAGGATAAACTGCGGGGAATCAAAGACCTGGTTATGAACCCGTCTTCTTGGACCTAAAAAATATTTTATCCCATGTCATTGTGACACTCTCGGCGAGGGCTTTTCGTAAAGGTATCGCACGCCTTAAACGAACGCTCCGATCAAAAGTTAGAAAGTTTTGACTTCGACCTTGCGTTGCTCGGAGTGCACGTACTTTAAGATAACTGAACCCGCCATATGGGCCCCACCACATGGAGCCGCAGCTCTACCTATGGCAACAACAGGTAGAATGGAGGCTCCCTGGCCTATATATAGAGGTGCACCCCCCTCTCATTTTCAAGTTAAAAATAGTTCTGAAGCTTTGCCCGTTTCGTTTCTCGACCAAACTTTTGTCTTCCAAACTCAATTTTTTTTACTCTAACAAGTAGATATACCCACATACTACCACATATCAGAAAATAACATGTAGATTCGGACATTTAAAGCCTATAATTTGGCAAAAAGCCCGTGTAGTAGTCCATTGTGAGTATTTTTACGATCAGCAAGTCAATACTACTTCTTTACAATGTTTTCCACTAGCACATCAAGTTTTGTTTTCTAAATATGCTTGGAACCCAGTTCCGTGGCCGTTTTTTTGTCAACTTTTGGTATATTTTTGTACATAAATGCATTTTCGGGTATTTCTACAACTCGGATTGACGATCCGTCGCTTCCGACAGCTTTTATACTCTTGCATCTTTGTTATTACCAGCTTTGCCGGACTGGGTTATCTTTTCAGTACGGGTTTGACCCTTTTTTGTATATATTGCACTGTATATATACTAACTTTTTAATTCTGTCAAGCCCGAATGTCAAATCCGCGGTAGTTTACTGCTTTTATATATATTTGTGCATATATAAGTAGCCTTCACCACACTGGGTTATCTTTCAAGTCTTGGATTGACTACGTTTCTGTCTATATATATATATATATATATATATATATATATATTTATTTATATTTCAGTTCGGCCTGGATCATTCTGTGGCCTTTTTACTGCTTTTATATATATTTATGCATATATAAGCAGCCTTCACCACACTGGGTTATCTTTCCAGTCTTGGTTGACTACTTTTCTGTATATTTATATTCCAGTTTGGCCTAGATCATTCTGTAGCATTTTTACTGTTTTTGCACCATTCACCACACTGGGTTATCTTCCTAGTCTTGGTTGACTACTTTTCTGTCTATAAATATATATATATATATATATATAAATTTTAATTTCAGTCCGGGCACAGACGTGAAAACCTATCGCCCTTTTTACTATTTCTATATATATATATATATATATATATTTATATTTATATTTCAATTCTGTCCAGCCTGGATCATTCCGTGGCTTTTCTACAGCTTTTATAAATATATATATTTCAATTCCAGTCCGGGCACTGTTAGGTATTTTCTATACGCGCTACACGCGAGTATACGTGATCCACAAGTAATATAATGATAAATCAGATATCGTTCCCATGAGGAATTATTTAACAACTATCACCAAGTACTAACCCTTAACCAACTCAATCTTATTTAAATAAATGAATTAACAATATATAATTAACTTAATTCTAATTACCACCAATTAAATTAAGATTATGGAGATTTAAGATTACAACTTCACTTACTGCTTCATCTAAGTTAATACACTTCTTATCAATTATTCTCACTATTCTGAATTATTAATCAAGAACACTAAAGCAGATATAACCACCTTTCGATGCATTATACCCATACTCACTTGCATCCACAGATGATAGAATTAAGCAAGATACCCTAATTAACTAATCCCCTATACCTCTATGTGAATTACAATTAAAGAGAATTTCACGCACAAGTTCTCTATTAGATTACATATGGCGTAAAGATATATCTCTATCCTAAACATGAATCATGAATTCTATCTACGCATAAATCACAAACACATGCTATTATGATCAGATCTAAACCCATAATTCGTCTCTCGAGTTCATATGGATTATCACGGTAATTGATAATTAGGTAATTAAGCAGTTAAGTCCAAATCACAATAGACAACTCACAACAATAGATCACAATAATTGATAGAGAAGAATATTAAAATAAACTACACAATAAGATCCATTGTAATCTTAAACAAAGAATTTAAGTCATTGTTATTGAATTAAAACCAAGAATCCATAATTGAATACACATTAAAAGATAAAAAGAAGATTAGAGAAGATAATTGAATCTGTCATCGGTCAACACATCTCCTGCTCCTTCTTGCTCCTGCTCTTTAATGGCTCCAAGTGCTTCAAATCTCCAAAATCCCATACAACTAGGGTTTTTCTCTCTACTTTTATTCTCAAACTAAACTAATCTAATATTATTGAATTCATTCCCTAAACTATCTAATATAATATATATATATATATATATACTAAACTGCTCCGTCCATACAAGTTGAGTAACCCCAATCCGAATAGGACAAGAAGAGCAGCCGAGCCCAAGGCGCAAAAGGAGTGCAAGCTGCAACCGATCAAGTCCCCTTTTTAATATTCGTGGCCCCTACATATACTCCTTAATTCTCCCACGTGCACTAGGAAAGAGTCCAGCAAATTGCATCTGAAGTCCACTCGGCAAAAGGTGATCTCCAGCAGCTGCTCATATCCTAATTGAACAATATCTAATATATATTATTATTCCCCCAAGCTGCTCCGTCCCTTTTTAATCAAGTCAGCCCACTTTTTCTTGTGCACTACAATCTGAATAAGAGTAGGGAATTATCCAGCTGCTTCGTGGCTCCCCTTTTTATATCCTCTAGTAGCAGCCACGAATCATGCCCATGATGCACCCGTGTCCTAATAAGAAAAGGAGATATAGCAGCTGGCACTTTATATCAGGCTTTACTTGTAGCAACCGAAGTCTAAAACGAAATGGGAAAGTAATAAGCCTGATGCCGCCTCCCCGCCTCAGCGGGGATCTCCTTACTAAACTCCCCGCCCAACGGGGGTTGGTACTGCCCAGTCGGATTCTTTTGCATGGATCTTCTTTGTTGATTCTCCTTTGCAAGCTACTGCATGGGCCCATGATACTTATTTTGCTTTAGAATCCATGAGTTGCTTGATTTAGTTCCCTTGGTCCATTATCGAATTGGGTCAGCCCAATTAGTCCCATTGAGTTTGTCTCTAAATTATTTCCAATGTCACGGACCCCTTCAATTGTACATGCAAATTTGTCCTTTAAAGCTACTTTCGCATTCATTTCATTATCTGCACACAATAACATAAAACCCAGTAAAATGATGGGAAAATTACTTGAAAATAACAAGAACCAAGCTATAATGAATACCGATTCGCAGGTATAAAACCCACTCATCAGGCACCGACGTGAAAACCCATAGCCCTTTACAGCTTTCGTGTATATAATTATATATATATTGCTTTATTCATTTTATCAAATTGTTGCTTTAAATATTCATTTAATATGAATTGGCACTGACATTTCTGCGGGCAAACTATATTTATTTAAATCTCGCCAACTCTAGCTTTCAAACGGTTCAAAATAGGTACAGACGGAACCGTGGAGCTAGAATGGCTGAGAATTATTTAAATCTAGCTTTCTTTCTAATTTCAGTTGTAAAAGCAACCTCGCGACCCTTAGATCGCTATCTAGTGGGAACGAGACGCTTTGACCACGCGCAGCTAGGATTTACGGATAAATCCTTAGTTCTATTGCGACGTGAGGATGTATATATATTTTTGTGCAAATTTGAGCTGTGCAGGTTTATTGGCTACTCATATGTGAGCCTAGGAATCGTGGGATTCATGATCAAACTAATCAGAATCTGATTCCCACGATGGACAAACTCCAGTTTACGAATGTACCCTGCCAATTTTTCTGTAAAATGTACATACAAAAGACCTTAAAACGGTTATCCAAATTTAAGGTCTCAACATAGTGAAAATATGGATTGTCGTGTCAGAGTCACTCCGATGGCTTTCATGCCCATGAGAAGACCAACACTTGTATTTATTTCTACGATCGAGGATGCTTCGCAGCCCGACAAATCACCATTCAAATGCAAGCCTTAAGGTTAAAAACATAAAAAGGAAGTATCAATATGTTTTAATTCCTATGTTAACTTAAGGGTTTGAAAACCTGCTTTCAAAACATCACTTAAATAATTTTATTTAAAAAGAAAGCTTTTGCAAATCAAATCAAACACTTTTGCAAATCAAATCAAAGACTTTTTGCAAATCAAATCAAACCCTTCGTATATAGGTTCAACGATTCATAAACATTCTTTCAATCAAACAAACATAGGCCCAATTTTCAAACAGCATTCACAAACATTTCAATTTTTAAGGGAAATATTGAAAAGATGTGGTACCGTGTTTACACGTGAGTTTTGGGGTGCCTAACACGTTCCCCACACTTAACCAAGCCCCCGAACTCAAAACTTCGGTTTCAAAGATCAAATTTCGATAGTGTCCAGCAATTGGGCCTCTTTTAAACAAACGCAGTTGAGTTGGTACAACCATTTCAAATCTACCAACTGGCAACTCTATAAAAAGTTCAAATCGTCGACATGATACATGTTGGCCTTTTCCTAAAAAATCCTTCAAAACATTTTTTCGCAAAAAAAAAAGAGTAAGGGTAGAGATAACTTAGGAAGAGAGAAAGATCTGGGATGTGACCCGACCCGCAGATTTTTTTTCCGACGTCGACATAGATGGTTCTTCAACTTTAGATGTCAGTGGAATTGGGGTTATCTTGACAAGTCCAGAATTGTTTAAAGTGCAGCAGGCGATTCATTTTGGATTCAAGGCGACCAATAATGAAGTAGCGTATGAACCAATCTTAGCAGGACTTCAGTTAGCAAAGAGTCTTGTGGTACAGAGGTTGATCATCTTCAGCGATTCTCAGTTGGTGATAAAGCAAATAGCTGGAGAGTATGAGACCCCAGGGGCAAAAATATCTAAATATCTGGCCAAGGTCAAAGATCGGCTCCACTACTTCAGCTCGTTTACTTTTCAGGGGGTTGATAGATCAAATAACACTATAGTCGATGTTTTGGAAAGGTTGGCTACGACGAATGTAAGTTTATTTAGTGGATCGGTTTATCTGGAGGTTTTAAATTCACCAAGTGTTCAACGTTCGGAGGTAATGACGGTGGAGCGGTAAAACTGTTGGCTTACGCCTTATTTGGACCACTTGGCATATGGCGTCTTACCTTCGGATCGGATGATGGTGAAGAAAATCAAATATAGAAGCTCGAACTTTGTGCTCATTGATGGAGATTTATATTGAAGGGCTTCCTCCTCCCCTTTATTGAGGTGTTTAGTACCATCCAAAGCCGAATATGTTCTTCGAGAGGTTCACGAGGGGATCTGCGGTGATCACATGGTAGCAAAGGAGTTGACATACAAGGTACTTCGACATGGATATTATTAGCCAACAATCTTTCAGGAAGCAAATGATTATGTGCAAAAGTGTCCAGAGTGTTAGTTAAATAGCCCTATTTCTCATCAGCCACTTGAAGAATTATTCTCTGTTCTGTCCCGATCCCCTTTGTTGTATGGGGGATTGATATCTTGGGACTATTAACAAAGATAAAGGGTCGGGTTAGCTTTGTGGTAGTAGCCATTGACTATATAACTAAGTGGGTGGAGGCTAAACCGCTTCGGCAGATTACAGAGCAGGAATGTTTGAAGTTTCTTAAGGAGTTCGTGGTTTTCTAATTTGGGATTCCTATAGTGTTGGTCTCGGACAACATCATACAATTTGTGGGCTCAAAGTTTCAACAATTTTTAAAGGATTTGGGGATTCAACATCGGAAGATTTCGGTCACCCACCCTCAGTCAAATGGCCAAATAGAAGTCACCAATAGGACTCTATTAAATGGAATAAAAAGAAGGTTGGATGAGGCGAAGGGGAGATGGCTCGAAGAGCTGCTTAGTATATTTTGGGCATATCGAACTACTCTAAGGACAATAACAGGAGATTCGCCATTCAGATTAGCCTACGAAATCGATGCCCTTATTCCTGTTGAAATTGGGTCCCCTTCACTTCGGGTCAGCCAATTTAAGGAATTATATAATGATGAAGGCATTTGCCTCAACCTTGATTTATTGGAGAAGGTTAGGGACTCGGCCCTGGTAAGACTATCGGTCTACCAAAGGAGAGTGGTCAAATATTATAATAAAGGGGTAAAGTTGAGGAGGTTTGAAGTTGGTGACTTAGTTCTTTGGGAGATGGAGGCTTCTACGCCCCAAAACCTCAGAAAGCGGATGCCTAACTGGGAAGGACCCTATGAGGTCATAAAAGTGCCGAAGTCAGGTACTTTCCTGCTTCAAGCAATGGATGGAAAAGAAGTCAAGAACACTTGACATGCAGCCAAACTTAGAAAATATTATCAGTAGTGCATGTTAAGTAGTTCATTTGTACAACTATGTATACCTTTTCAAAAATATCAATAAAATGAATATTTTGTTTTATCAAACGAGTATTCTTTAGTTAATTGCATATATCTAATGAAATAGACATTTAGTTGTTTAAAACAAATAATATTTCCATTGATTTACATAATATTTTTACATCTATTGGATAGCTACAATATTAGCTTCAGATTACAAAAGGAAACAACCACTGTTGAGGAGGATCAGGACCATCATCGACTTTGTCATCAGAAGAAACGAGGATAGAAACATCAAGCTTGGCAGCAATGATCTTTTTCTTGTCCTTGGCCCGAGCAGTTTCGTATACCTTAGCAAACATTTTCATCACTTCTGACGAGAGTTTGGGGGATTCTCTGTATTCTTGGCAGATCTGCTGTTTGAGTGTTTCGGTCAAAGGAGCTCCCAAAAGCCTTGTATTCCTTGTACTCTTTTTCCAAGGCAATACAACTGTGGAACATCTATACTCCTTTTTTGACCAGCTCTAAGTTTTGTCTGTTGAACGTTGTGTTCCTCTTCTTCAGCTGGTCATTTTCTTTTTGTATTTACTCATAGTTCTTGATGAGACTCTTTCGGCGAGTTTAAGCTTCGGTAGCTTCTTCTTTCAGTTTAGTGATGTCGGCTTGCAAATCTCATAGTAAAAAGAAGTGTTGTTATGCAGAATTTTTTCTTTCTCAAGGCCGATCATGGCTGCTTGAAGGTTGGACCTCAATCGGGCATTTTCATCCTCAAGATCCTTTTCTCTTCGATCGATCTCTGACCATCGACTGATAATACGGGCAGAGACCGCAACAGACTAAAGATAGAATATAATGGGTTAGTAGATAACATGAATAAAAAGACCCTGTCCAAATAAGGGGTTAAGATATGCTTACCCGTCCTTGGTGCATGAAGGTGGCAAACACGAGGTCTTTGATACTTGCATTCTCGAACCGGAGTTTGTCGGCTGGGAGAGCGAAGTTTTCATAGAGCTTGTGTGGGAAGTCTTCAGTGTATTGGGGTTAGAGAGCTATTAAGGCTCGAGCCTCTCGGACTTGGCTTGAAGAGGGTTGTTTTGGTGGAGAAGGAGGAATATGTTCAAAAGTGTGTTCGGGAGAGGCTTCAGTGTTGGCTTTCTTGGTTGGTGGTTCGGATGACTAGTTTTTATGATCTTTTCTTTTTTGGTTTGGATTATCAGTCGATTTAGTGGATGGGTTCGGATTGGAGGTATTGATTTGAAGGGATTCAGAGATCAGAATGACTTTAGTTGGCATGACCGGACTTTCGGACGAAACAACCTTGGGAGTTTCGGTGGCAGTAGTTTGGGGAATGGCTTTGTTGCACCTTTTCTTGATCCGAAGAATCTTAGTCCTTTTGGATTTAGGCATATCTAGTGGGCTCTTCTTTTTCGTGAAGGATGGAGTGGGGATTGTTGTGGTGGGTGGTTGAGGTACGCTTACTGGTGGGTTTGGTTTGGCAGTGGTGGTGGTGGTGGTGGGTTCTTCGGACATAATTACCAAGGGGGTGGTTTTGGTAATAGGGGTAGAAGAAGATTAGCTGATATCTTCAATGGATGTTGGCATGATGAGGGATACTACAAACAAAGATTACGTCAGAACTGAAGATTATATAAAAGAGAAAGGATAGTATTTCGAGACTTACATTTATGCTCGTACAACCACGTTTGATTATTTAGAAGACCGAAGCTCCATGCCTTCTTTAATGGCAATTTTTCAATCAACTTTACTATTTCAATAACTCTTTTCTCGGGAATCTCATCGATAGTAACGTTCGTGAATTTGTATTCGACCCAGTTTGGAATCTGTTGGAGTTCGGGGCCTTTAACAAAGAACCATAGATGATGCCATCCTTTGTTACTAGAGTGGGTACTCATTATTGAGCGTTTCTTGATCTTTTTGGGTTGGTTTGGTTTGGGAGTTTGCTTGCCAAATACTCAAGATGTTGGTTCTCGGGATTTACTCATGGGGAAAACAGAGAAGAAGAAATCAATGTTGGGGGGTAACACCGAGTTCATGACAGAAAGTGATGAAGGAGATAATATGGATGTAAGAGTTCGACACTAGCTGGGAGAAGCTGACACACCCTAGCAGGATAACGAGAAAGGCATGAAGTGGAAATCGAGCCCCTTTTTCCAGGTGAATGAGGAGTATGGCAGTCCATCTGTCGGGGCGATGGTACATGTGATCGGTTTTGGAGCGGGCTTTGAGGGTGTAGGTGTCCGGAATACGATATTGTTCCTGTATTTTAGCAAGGTCGTCATCGGTAATGGTGGATTTGGTGTTCGCATGGACGAATTTCGTTTCATCTAAATACTCTCTTATCATTTTTTGGAATTCCAACTCTGCCTTGGATGGGGCCGGTACTTGGGGGACAGAGTTGGTGGTGGTGACTGCAATAGCTTCAATGACGGTAATAGTGGTGGTGCTTATTGGGATAGAAGGAATAGAGGAAATGGGGATGACATCAATGGGCTCGCCGATGGTTGGAGTGGAGGAGGAAGGGGTACTCGAGGAAGCCATTGTTAGTTAAGGGGTATTATTTCTTTCGTATTCGTAAAGGATGTTATTTTTTTAGTACTCATAAGGGTTGTCATTCTATTCCTTATTAAGCTATGGGAATAACCTGTCTACGTGGACTACCGCATGCCTGGTGAATAACCTTACGTATTCATTCTTTATTAAGCTGTGGGAATAACCTGTCTACGCGGACTACCACATGCCTGGTGAATAACCCTTCGTATTCATTATTTATTAAAGTTGTGGAAATGATCTGTCTACGCGGATTACCGCATGACAGGTGAAAATCCATTTGCAGTTTCGTATATTATTTCATTTCATATTCCTAAATCTAAACTTACTATGGTAAGTATTGCTTCTATAATTCCTGAAATGATTAGAATTTCTTTAAGGGTTACGCTTCATCTAATATCATTTCACTGGAATATTGGTCTGAATTTTTTTATGGAAATTTTAATCTTTTCATGTCGGGGTACTATTCATTCGGGTTACTATTCATGACGGGATACTATTCACGATAAAATTGGTTTCTTTTTCTGTCCAAATTATCTTTTATTCATACAAGAGTACTATTCATCTGAGGTACTATTCATGCCGGAGTACTATTCACGACGAAATTTAAATTTTCTTTTCTTGTCCAGATTATCTTGAAATGTGGATCTTAAATATTATTTTTGAATTTTACTCCACAATTGATTATCATGTTGACAATTTGAACATTCTTGAACTTGGATAAATTAAATTGCAAATCTATAATACTTATCCTTGATCATATTGTTCTTATTATTTCTATTCATCATATATAATATTTTTATAATCATGGTGATGAAAGTTCTCTTTGACTTGAGTGTAAAGATAGGTAGATTATTGGTATGATCATGGCCATGGGTTCTCTTCGGTCAGGGGTGCAAAGATGAATTATTGATTGGTATGATTATGACCATTGTTTTTACAATTGAATATCTTTAGCTTAAGTGCAAAGGTGAATTGATCAACATGGTTATAAGTATTGCTTCTATAATTCTTGAAATGATTAGATATTCCTTTGAGATTTGCGTTTCATCTAATATCATTTCACTTGAATTTTTATTTACTTAAATCTTCTTATTAAATTTTAAACGTTATCTTTGAAATATGAAACTTGAATATCTTTGGCCCGTAGTGCAAAGATGGACAGGTGTTTGGCATGATCATGATCATTGATGTTACTGTTGAATATCTTTGGCCCGTAGTGCAAAGATAGACATGTGTTTGGCATGATCATAACCATTGATGTTACTGTTGAATATCTTTGGCCCGTAGTGCAAAGATGAATTGACTAACATTATTATGACTAAAGGATGTAGACTAGTATGATCATGACCATTGATGTTACAAATGAATATCTTTGGCCTAAGTGCAAAGATGAATTTATTAGCATGATTATGAACAGGAACTGTGATTTGGTATAACCATGATCTTTGGTGTTTTAGGTAAAGACATGTGATGAAAATTATCTTCGTCCTGGGTGCGAAGAGGAATTTATCAACATAATTATGATCATGAACTATTTACATGATTGTGGGTAGGAACTATTGATTGATGTTACAGGAATAAAATATTATTGGTGGACTTTTAACATGGAGAAGATAGTAGACATTATGTTCTACTTAACTCTTCTAATGGATTGCTTGTTCCGCTGCAGTTGTTGATCTAAAACTTATTGTCTATTGTATTCTATCAGATTTTTTCCATGTTGAGGACTAAGGTTCTAAATATCTGAATCATTACTGATGAAGGCTATTGATAATTTAATTATCTTTAGTCATAATACGCTTTACTGGATATTTGTGCTCACCCTTTTGCTTCACAATTCCTTTCAGATAATAAGAGTGTAGCTGGGTCGAGCAGGGATAGCAGGGGAATAGAATGATGGTATATAACTGTTGAAGTTTTCCATAAAATAGTATGAGAATAATTGTATTGAGGATTTAAAATGTGTGTGTCGTATTTTATACGTCATTTAACAGTTGATTTTGGTGGACAACAATAGGGTGATGAGAACCCGACTTTGGAAGGGTGTGTTGCCACTATCATATAAGATGTCTAACCACATACGACTTCATGTTATCATAAGACATGGTTGTGTGCATCCAGTTGTAGATTATATCTATAAGTACTACCTATATAATATTGGAGTATGGTCGGAATATAATTCTCAATTTGAGACAATGGAGATAATTATATGGCAAGAGAATACCCACCATTGGAATGAACATGATAGTAATCTTCTCGTTCTTCTTTGGGGTCTATTGGGTCAACCAAGGTTAATTCTCAAGTCATACAATATCTATTATAACTTACAAGCATGGCCTCCCATGTACGAAGGTTTCCTCGAGCATTTTCTAAAGATTTTAATTCCTAAAACAGTTATTGACTGTACCTTTATGTAACGTATCATTGATAAGAAGTATGAGTATTGTTATTCATAGTTTATGTATGGTCATATTGTGCACGACAGAGTAATAGTTGGAATATGAAGATTTGTATTTAGATTCTGTACCATGTATTTCTGGCGACTCAAAATAGGTGGTGTGGACCTATTTTGGGAGCGTCACAAATTGTATCAGAGCTTAGGGATATGGTCACTGGCGGTGATCTGAGACTAGAACTAGGAGGAGAGAGACGAGTAATATACTTCGCTAGTGTGTGACTTACCTAAGCTGAATTTTCTTACTTAACAAATTAAAAATTTGTGATATGTCAATTAACCTTTGTTTTGAAGATGTTTTCTAGAATGATATTTGAAATCTAAGTGATGAGCAATGGAGAAATAATGATACATAAGAAATGACCGGGAAGTTAGAATTTGAAATAAAAGCAAGGTATCCTCACCTCTTCGAATTATCAGGTACGTAAATTTCGGGGACGAAATTTCATAAGGAGGGGAGATTGTAAGACCCCAAATTTTATGAAATAAAAGTATTCAATTTTTCTTATAATTATTATTCTATTCAATAAATTGTTAAATTGATAAAATGTTAAAGTTAAGGGTGATATGTGCAAATTTTACAAAATAAGCAAGTTGTCATAAAATATTCGTTGTGTCGGGAAATATTCGTTTGGTCGGGGAATATTCTTTTTGTCGGGGAATATTCATACGACGGCGCAATCATTGGTGGACCCCACAACGGAATAACTGTCGGATATAAAGAGCGACAAAAATAACTTTTTTATAAAAATAACGGCAAGACTTTTACAGTTAAACTGTTAAAATACCCGGTGATAAAAGTACAGTAATACGCGTTGTTGCACAGTAGCACACGGTATTACACAGTATCTCTGATTATTGATGCTTACGTAAGAAGTCACTCAGTATTTCATTCAATAATTGCTACAGTAGTTGTTGTATAGTTTCTCATATTATTGATTCAATTATTGTCACAGTATCATCTGCACAATATTTTATATTATTAAAGCAATAATTGACACGATACAGTTACTCATATTATTATTATTAGCATTATTGACAATGTCTAGAAAGTTCTGTCACGGAAAGAGGTTAGATTACTTAATTGTGCGCCAGTAAGGAGAAATCCTTATCGTAGAGCCCCCTCTTTCCTAGGAACGATCTGGTTGTCAATATTATGAGTTATAATATTAATGGTGAATTGTTGATATAAATATTTTCATTGTGTTGGGGATATTAATATTAATGAAAATCGACATTTAATTTATTTCGATAATAGTTGATTTCTGGATATTAAATTGACCAAACAGGCAATTAATAGGATAAACGAGCAATTAATTGTTATTGGTTCACATGCGAGGAACTATTGATTCACATTCTGGTACTATTAGGGGAGGTGGTGCAAGATTTATAATACTTGAGGGACTAAATTAAAAATGGAGATAAAGATGAAGGTACTAAAATATAATTAATTTTGTAATATGCCACCTTTTCCTGGCCTATAAATACTCCTCCATCCATTCATTATTTCATATCATTTTACAAACCAAAGTTATAATCAAGAATTAGAAAGAGAGAATAAGAGAGAAAGAAGAAGAGTATTCTGCTACTACACTATTGTAGTGTCCAAATTTCTACTAAGGTAAGGGGTATTATTTCTTTCGTATTCGTAAAGGATGTTATTTTCTTTCAATACTCGTAAGGGTTGTCATTCTATTCTTTATTAAGCTGTAGGAATAACCTGTCTACACGGACTTACGTATTCATTCTTTATTAAGCTGTGGGAATAACCTGTCTACGCAGACTATCGCATGCCTGGTGAATAACCCTTCGTATTTATTCTTTATTAAAGTTGTGAAAATGATCTGTCTACGCGGATTATCGCATGACAGGTGAAAATTCATTTGCAGTTTCATATATTATTTCATTTCATATTCCTAAATCTAAACTTACTATGGTAAGTATTGCTTCTATAATTCCTGAAATGATTAAAAATTCTTTAAGGGTTGCGCTTCATCTAATATTATTTCATTAGAATATTGGTCTGAACTTTCTTATGAAAATTTTAATCTATTATAACTTACAAGCATGGTCTCCCATGTACGAAGGTTTCCTCAAGCATTTTTCAAATATTTTAATTTCTAAAACAGTTATTGATTATACCTTTATGTAACGTATCATTGATAAGAAGTATGAGAATTGTTATTCACAGTTTATGTGTGGTCGTATTGTGCAACGACAGAGTAATAGTTGGAATATGAAGATTTGTATTTGGATTCTGTACCATATATTTCTGGCAACTCAGAATAGGTGGTGTGGACCTATTTTGGGGGCGTCACAATTTATGTCCCATTATTGAGCTTTAATTGGGCAATTCTTCCATGAAATGTAGCATTTAACAAAAGATTGGGGTCAATGTTGGAGCGTGATTATTAGGGCCCAAATTATATGGTGGGCCAAAATCCTCGTCAAGGTATTTATCGTGCATAAGAATCTGATTTAGCAGTTAAGTATTTTGAGGAATCAAAGATTCCTAATTACATTTATTATTCCAACTCCTAAGGAAAGTGTCAGGATAGAATCCAACTTCTTTTCTTTAAGGAAATTTAGTCCAATCCCATTAATGAATCATACCTAATAAGGAATCATATTTCTATACGTGGAAGAGCTTGGAGAAGGGGGTGTGATCATTATAAATATAAGGTTACACCTTAATTATCAAATACAACATTATTCTCAATACTATAGCATAAAACCTCCATTGTTAAAACCTTATCCATCATGTACTTATTCTCACACCGGAGCTATCCTCCGGCAGTGCAAGACGTCAAGCTTCACGTGTGATTTCATTTCTATGTAGGATTGGACGCGCTCTTGGTGATTGAGGCGCGTGGACGAATCTTGGCGTTAACACCAATCAAACAAAATCATGCTGAAGGGGCTGAAACCAACACATGTTTGAGACTTGCTAACAAGGTTAGGCTAGGCTCAGGCGAGGCCAAGGTCGGCCCAGACTTAGGCTGGGGTGTTGGGGTGAGATGGGGGCGTTGAGCTCTGGTGAGGCGCCAGGTGTGGAGTTGGGTGCTAGAGTTGGGCATTGGCACAGGCAGGACAGACCGAACCTAGATCGATCCAGGCTAGGTTTATGACCTCAGAATTTTTGTGCGCCCGCACTCTCATCCCTACAAAAAATATTTTTTTTTTGATATGAACGTTACAAAATATAATATATTTTCATTTTAAAAACAATAAATTTAGGGATTCAAATACTTTTCTTTTCCTTTTTACTTAAACTTCTATTGAACAAATATGATTTAAACTTTATTTTATGATTTACAAACGTGTATCCTCTTATATAGACCTTTGACTTACACAAATGGTTAGGATCAAAGAATCATCCTTTAAATGTCCAGAATATTAACCAACATAATTATCATATGGATAACTCTAGGACACCTTTTTAAAAACTTACAATTAATTTTAGAAAATGCCAGCTACTATAGTCAATAATCATCTTATGGACTTTCAGTAAGTACAACTAATTTTAATTATATCGTTTAAGAAAGTTATTCTGAATATACTGAATTTAGTAAACGTATGTCATACCAATTAAGCAATTTTTAAAAAAAATACTTTTATCGTACCATGTACCACAAAGTGACATTTTCGTTCTCTTTTTGCCGTGCCGTATCTATGCATGTTTTTGTTTTTGAATACTTTTTGTAGAATTCTTATCCATATTCGAACTTTTAAGGGTTTAAAAGTTTAGTTTGAGATTATGCACTGATATACAATAATGCTACTCGATGTTTATCTTTGTAAGAATTACATTATTATGACTATTATAAACAAATCATGAGCATTTATTAATTTTCAGAGTTTTTGGTATATTTATTTTACAACTATTTGCTCTGAGCTGTATGTTCTACCAAGGAAATCAGATCCTATAAAACCAGCACAATATGATATTCTGATTTGCTTTGTCCTAAATTTACTAATAATAAGACCAAAAAATAAAAATAAAACCCACCAATAAACCCATATAAATTTAAGTACAATATTTGATTATTGATTACTGATTACTGGTATTTATTATAAGTAATAAGAGCAATATCCTTAACTGTGTACATATTTTTTTTTAACTTCCCTCTAGATACCATTAATGTGAATCATTTAACCACAAGTAAATCAACTATCACTCTATCAGGATCAAATTTAATTTTAGTATACCAATAATTGGTACCCTTAATTTGAAAGTGGACTACTAAGAAAAGTTGGATACTAAAAATGGGACTGAAAAAACATTATATTTCAAATTAACTTTTTCAATCTTCAGTTTTTAGCAGCAACAGCCAAACTCGATTCTTACATTTTAGTGCCAAAAAATCACTAGTAGTAAAACATTAGCCGCTTGAGAAATTACAGTAATTAGTACCCACAATCATGCCTGAATTTAATTTCTACCTGAATTGCTAAAAGCCCACAAGGATTATTTGTGCACATAATCAAACCAGCTCATTCATCTCTTGAAGTAGGGTCTAATCCGGCTGAGGGGCTATCTGCAAAGTACTCCTGATGTTTGACATTCACACCATACTCTTGTAGCGCTTTGGAAAGGTCATCCATCGCCAAGGTTAGGCGCTTATCCTTTTGCAGCTTGTCTCTTTTGTCCTTGACTACTGCCGATTGTCTTGCCTTGCAGTGCTGAAGTGCATCAGTTGCGACCTCCGCGATAAACTTCTGCGTAGCAACGGCTACCAGCCTAACTAAGCGTACATCTGGACACTGAAACCCACTCTTGGCCAAGTAGTGCTCCACCAATTCATCTGGAATAGTTGGGGTGTAGTCCATCAAAGAAGCCAAAAAATTGGAGAGCGCAGCATCATCCTCGTGTCTTGTTTCTTCAAATTGTTGCCTCTGGTTCATCTTCTGTATGAATTGAACAAAATGTAAATCTTTGCAAAATCTTTCCTTTTCCTAGAAAATGAGTTGCCCTAGATTCCCCCAAGCTTACAGATGAGAGGTGAATGACAAGTGGAAGATTATTAGATATTATCCTAGTAGAAGATGAGCAAGGAATTGCGAACAAAAACATAGCTCATTTGGTGATTGTTTTTGTTTTCTTTAATTTTTTTTTTGTATTTGCTTTCATTTTTCAGAAAACATTTTTGACAACTGGTTTTCCTTTATGAGAAACTGGAACCAGAAGCCCTTTTGCAGTAAAAAACTTGAAAGCAAAAAAACAAAATGCTTCCTCAAAAGTGGCAACATTTTCCCACTATAAACAGATAATACCTTCCTTTTGACTAAACCCAACAAAACCCTCCCCTCAAATTTTCTCTAAAATTATATATCTTCTCTCTTTGCGCACATGGTTATCAAACTATGTTTTCTAGTTTTTGAAAGCAGGGAAAAAAAAGAAATCAGAAATATAAAAGCAATAGTAGTTACCAAATGGACCTTAAACTTCTGTAAATGGAAAAAAAAAAAAACAAGCCACACAATAAAAATCACTAATCATTGCTAAGACTAGAGCGAAGCAGCTAAACTTTCTGTAAAGTTAGTGTTCTAAAATATTTAAAGTTTGTGATAAGAAACTGAAATATTAGCGCAACCCCTTTCTTGTGGGTATATATCGTTTATTATGATGCATAATACTAATTGCAAAGGGACTGATTTACATTTAATTGATGATTTCTTGGGGTAATGGTAATCTTAAGTTACTGTATATAATAGAATTACAGAGTTCAAATAGATTAGAATTGTAAACGTGCAATTACTAAATTTTGCTTTAAAATTCTGAAAGAACATGGAAGTAAAATCTTGATAACTATAAATCCTTATATTTTAGTATGAAGAGTTGCAAATATGAAATCGTTAGATTTTCAAGATTTTTATAACCCTAAAGCCCAACCATAAGACATAATCCTTAAATTTCAAATATACAAAATCAATATCATATCAATCTGTATGAGAGAAATGTATACATTATCATATGAATATGTAAAACAAGAAACCTTTTTCACTTCAATCATTCACCCAAAAGTTATTCATCAAATTTGAAATTTGAATGATGCTCGTATCAACAAAATGATACACCACATAAGAATGGGAAGGGATCAAGACTGGATAGCGATACTCGTCAAGGCAAACAAAGGAAAAGTAAGAGAGTCACTAGAGAACCAAGTTGGTTAAGGAATACGCCTAGGTAAGATGCGTTGGCAATTAGTGAGTGGGGACAGGTAGTAGCATTGCAAATAACATGTTGTGACATGGTGATTCAATGTGTAAGCTGGACTCAATTGTAGAGACTATATAAGTTGTATGAGAGAGAGATAGAGGCTATGAGAAGTCATATAGTTGTTTTACTTTATTTCAATTCGACTGTTTTCTGTTCTTAATTTACTTGGGAGATTTCCCTGGTCTTGAATACAGGTAACAAAATACATATAAAATTCATAAAGTATACAATCTAAAAATCTTTAACAACACGAAGCTCATACCTAGAAAGAATGGAGAGGGAGGCTGCAAAATCTTCGATGTTAGGGATTCTTGCAGAGAGTTCAACAATTGAGCAGCCAGGTCTATTGAATTTTTTTCTGGAGAGATTAGGGCGTATAGTTGAGATGGGGTATAGAATTGGGATTCATATGTATTTAAGGGTATAAAAGTAGGATTGTGCAACGGTAAATTACCTTAGGAAAATCAATCCAAAATGGATACCGGTGTCACCGTTTTTACCAATAATTGTACCAGTTGTTCTTTTAAGGCTATAAAAATATAAAATAAAAATACAAAATAAAAAAAATGACGATTGTTCAAAATTCACAGCTCAAAAATCAATCTCCTGGTCCAGAATTAAAGTACACAATATTAATACAACCCATACGTGCTATACAACAACATTAAAATACAATCAATACATACAGCCATATATCAATACAGGCTATACTGCAAATACAAATATTAAGCTTCTTGCCTAGTGCCTACTGCTTCCACCAAAATTAAAATGGGTAAAACATTAAACTGAAATATCATGTTAATCTAAAATGGGTAAAACAAATTGGAAAATCAAAATTAAATTTCCAATTCAGGGAAAAAATAAACAAGCAATAAATTAACCCATTTCAATTTTTAAGAAAAAATTGTTCTATAACCCTAGAAATAAAAAAAAAACCCAATTAAAGAAATTTTTATACAAGAGTCGATGAGAGAATCAAGAAGAAAGCTTATTACCTGAGAAAGATGTCGATGAGATGGAGCAGAAGGCAGCCGTGGCCCGTAAGCAGCAGAAGTCAACTAGTGGAACGGAGGGAGATGGGTCGGCCGAGGATCGGAGAGGCAAAGACCAGATTCGTGAATTAACGAGCAAGTGAAAGTATATATAAAGACTAAAGAGCAAATGAAACCTCTGATTTGTTTGCACAAATAATGTACTAAGAGGAAGATTTATAATAATAAATTAATAATAATAAAAAAAGAGGTTGAAGGAACACTTTACAAATACATGTTAAATAGGAGGGTCACATTTATAATTTAATCTAAGTTATCAGCCTATGACAATCCTTTGTTTTTAGTTTTTTCACTAAAGACAAATTTGTAACTTCATTTAATATTAAGAATCTAAAACATGTCTTAAATACTTTTTGATAATGAATAAGACAAGCTAATTCGATATTACTACCATAACCTTTTCACTTATTAGTCTACTATTATTTGTCCGTGCATGAAGGCATGACGTAACGAAAAATATTACATTATCTAAAAGACTTTTTGTAACCTAAAATAACTTACAATCAGACATAACAATCATCAACACATCCAACCACCAAAACATAAAGCTAGTCGCTACTAATTTCAAAAAAATTCGACAGAATTTTCTTTAAAAATAGATATCCAGAAAAATCTAAACATGTTTACAAAACTTACAATCATTAATATATATCCAAACCACTAAAACAACTATCATTCCATACCCAAAATCATCGTAACCATGTATAATTAATTAACTTTACAAAAGACGAAACATGCGTCCTTATGTGTTAAGCCAAAATTTTCAAGTAACTATTTAAAAGAACTTGATCCTCAACTATCCAAAACATTTCTGAAGAATATTGGTAGCTCAGAAAAGAATTTCTTACCATAGAAAACAGAAAATCAAACAACTTTGCTCAACATTTTAGGTTGCAAAGAGTCTTTATCTAATTTTTTGTTTCTCCTCTCTAGCAGTTCCCAAGCATAAACTAAAAACATGGGAGGAGTGGTGTACCATAACTACACTCAAAAAGAGAACCAATTAAAGTCATCAAAAGACCTGCAATAGAAACAAAATACAGATGTTGTCTCAGTTTCAATACCACTAAAGCCATGAATCTAAACAACAATTGAAATAACATAACAGAAAATAATGATAATTATATAGCCTTTGTATGCCTTTGTATGACTATTTTACTAAAAGCTAAAACTTTGATCAAGTATATAGCCTCAGAACCTCCATCAAAGCTCAACATGTCCAAATAAATCAAGTTCACTTAAAGCAAGAATATAGGATGAACCAAAACTTAATCCATTATCACATCAATAGACTATGCTCAAAGAAGCATTAAAACTTGATACATGAAAATCCTAATTGATCCAAGCAATCAAACCAAAATTTGAAGTTGTCCCTACTCTTTACATCTATTTCGCTGCTAAAGTCTGTTTCTCAAAATTTCGACAGAGTTTCCTTTAAAAATAGATATCCAGAAAAATCTAAACTTGTCTACAAAACTTATAATCATCAATATATATCCAAACCATCAAAACAACCATCATTCCAAACCCAAAATCATCATAACCATGTATAATTAATTAACTTTACAAAAGATTAAACATGCGTCCTTATGTGTTAAGCCAAAATTTTTAAGTAATTTAAAAGAACTTGATCCTCAACTATCCAAAATATTTTTGAAGAATATTGGTAGCTCGGAAAGAAATTTCTTACCATAGAAAATAGAAAATCAAACAACTTTGCCCAACATTTTAGGTTGCAAAGAGTCTTTATCTAATTTTTCGTTCCTCCTCTCTAGCAGTTTTCAAATATATCTGAAAAAATAAGATAAAATAAAAATGGTTCTCAGATACATACTAACACTTGCACAACGATGTTCGGGTGTGAGAGATTCTTTAATAGCTTCACTTACTCCTCAACCACAAAAAACATCAGTCTATAGATAGAAAGATATGTAAATTCTAACAAAAAATGCTATATTTGTAAATAAGTTAAACGAAAATCCAAATAGTCCAATTAAAAAAATACTAAAACCAATACCAAACTGATCTCAGCATAAATTTAATATAAATAACCAGGCAGCCAAGCAAGTTAAAATTTCCCAAACCACATTAACTCTTAAGGTAAAAGTTATTTATTAACTTTTGCAACAATCTCACATGTAACCCAAAAAAATTAAATTGTGCAATTTTAAATATTCTCCCTATAGCAAAATAACAGTTTATTACCATTTTTAGATGTCATCTCAATTTTCTATTTAAATTGAGGTGTGAGGTAAATATGGAATTGACAGGTTTTTCTAAATGTAAAACTTATTAGGCGCAAATCCTCGTTGGGACTAATGGGGTCTAACTAATACAATCACATCATGTAAAATTGTGACCTGCCTTTTTCCTTACCATCCCACTTTAAAATTCTTTTGGATCCCATTTTGAAAACATGTAATTATAATCCATGAAATTAAGCCTGACTATCAACTCGCATCCCCAATTCCAGTTCTATAATACCCATTGTGTAAGACCCCAAATTT
Organism: Panax stipuleanatus; assembly: GCA_020205555.1. Classification (NCBI taxonomy): domain Eukaryota; kingdom Viridiplantae; phylum Streptophyta; class Magnoliopsida; order Apiales; family Araliaceae; genus Panax; species Panax stipuleanatus. Next base: position 43,509,242 of record CM035123.1, on the reverse strand, counting down.
TATGAATAAATATTTAATTTTCTTTATATATTACCTTGAAATAGTAAGGTGTCTATTTGATAAATGTGATAAGTTATGGGTGAAATGTGCAAATATTTCAAAATAAGCAAATGGTTATAAAATTTTCATTGTTGTCGGGGAATATTCGTTTGGTCGTGGAATATTCTTGTTGTCGGGGAATATTCGTACGACGGCGCAGCCATTTGTGGGCCCCAAACGGAATAACTGTCGGATATAGAAAGCGACATAAATAATCTTTTTATAAATAACGGTAAAACTGTTATGGTTAAACTGTTGGAATACCCGGTGATAAAAATACAGTAATATGCGTTGTTACACAGTAGCACACGGTATTGCACAGTATTTCAAATTATTGATTCTTACGTAAGAAGACACTTACTCAATTATTGTTACAGTAATTACTGTTCAATATTTTATAGTATTGATTCAATAATTGCTACGTTGATATTTTATATTATTGATTCAATAATTGCTACGTTGATATTTTATATGATTGATTCAATAATTGCTACCGTTGATATTTTGTATTATTGATTCAATAATTGTCACTGCATAGTATTTCACATTATCAAATCAATAATTCATATTATTTGAATAATATTATTAGATAGCATTATTGACAATATCTAAGGAAGTTCTGTCTAGGAAATGGGTTAATTAATTGCGTGCCAATAAGGAGAAATTCTTATCGGAAGGCCCCCTCTTTCCTAGGAACGACCTGGTTGTCAATATTGTAGTTCTACAATATTCTTTGCGAATAATTAAATTATTGATAAATATGATGAGTACATATTTGTCCAATTTTGATATAAATAGGAGAATTTTTAGCATATGACGTTTGTTAAAAATTGGCATTTTATGTTCTCCAATAAAATATTTTTCAAATATATTATTATGATATTAGATTATAATAGTATAATATGATAGTATAATAATATAATTTTATTATTTAAATGGTAACATTTTTATAATAAATTCATGGTATAAAAATAAACTAAGGTGGAAGAGAAAAGAATGAAATTGGAATTCTTTTATTAATTATAAATGTTTTAATATCTATCTATCTATATATATATATATATATATATATATATATATTATATAAACATGTGGGAATATGGATGGAGGTTTGAAATTTTTAAAAGTTGTATGCTGAAGCTTGTTTTTCAAAAGTAGCATGCTGCTGAGTCATCTGTATGTAAATTTGAGTCATTTTTTCGTTCGGAATTTAGAAAAACTTTCTTCTATAAAGTTGTAGATAATTAAATTTCATATGAAATGGACATAAGGTTCGTATTTTTCTGATAAAAGAGCTATTTATTATGAATTATTGAAGTTTCGGAAATAAATATTTTAATATATATATATATATATATATATTATATAAACATGTGGGATTCATTATTGGTGGCTGATTTTTGTTTAAATGTGATGTGCTGGAGGATTGTCAAAAATGTAAGGCTTGGAAAAATTCATCCGTTGGTGAAAAAGTCTATATTGGTGTTCTAGTATTTTTCTATAAATAGGGTGCTTAAGTTAGAATTGAAAATCACACCAGAATCAGAAAATTTTCTCTCTATAATATCGAGCGTATTTCTTATGAGTATTTAGATACTTTGAGTGTTGATAACAGTGCAAGTTTTCGTCAGCATAATAACCGATATTTCAGTCAAAACTACTCTCCTGTTAAGGTAAAGGATGTTATTTTTCTCATAAATGATGTTATTTTCTTTCAATACTCATAATGAATGTTATTTTCTTTCATATTCCATATTATGAAAGTGATAACATTTCATTTCATATTCCTAAATTTAAACTTACCACGGTAAGTATTGCTTCTATAATTCCTGAAATGATCAGAAATTTCTTGAGTTTTGCGCTTCATCTGGTATCATTTCACTGGAATATTGGTTTGAACTTTTTATGAAATTTTCATCTTTTCATGACGAGTTACTATTCACGATAAAAAAAACTTTTAATTTTTTTTCTTTCCAAAGTATCTTTGATTAGATCCAGGTTTTAATCTTCATTCTTGAATTCTAGATAAATTCTCTAATATTTGTCCTTTATCTCACTGGATTCGTTATTCGTATTATTTTTCATCATCCTCAGTCCTAAATAGTGATATAGCTGAATATCTTTGGCATGTAGTGCAAAAATGAATGATTATTTGATGAATATATTTGGCCTGTAGTGCAAAGATGAATGATTATCTGATGAAAATCTTTGGCCCGTAGTGCAAAGATGGACAGGTGTTGAGATGAACATGACCAACTGGTGATACAAATAAATATCTTTGGCCCGTAGTGTAAAGATGAATATTTGATTCGAGATATATATTGATTGATGTTACAAAGATAAAATATTGATGATGGACTTTTAAATCATAGAAGATAGTAGACATCATTCTCTACTTAACTCTTCGAATGAATTGTTATTTTCGCTGCAGTTGTTGATTTAAAACTTGTTGTCCATAATATTTTATCTAATTTGTTGAAGACTAACGATAATTTATTCTTCATTATCTTAGTCATAATATTCTTTACTGGGCTAGTTGAGTTCACCTTTTTCTTCCATTATTATCATCAGGAAATAAGAATATCGCGGGGACTAGTTGGAAAACAGAGTGATGATCAGAGTTAGATCTGTAGAAGTCCTCACTATTCTATAAAATAGTGGGACAATAATTGTAATGAATAAGAAATGAATTTGAGTGTTTATATTTCGTATTATATACAATTTGTATTAAAGCTCATAGTTTGTGTGGTCGTATTTTGCACGACCGTATGTTATAAAAGATTGTATTTGAATTCTGTACCATATATTTGGCGACTCAGAATGGGTTGAGTATTGAACCTATTTTGGGGGCGTCACACATTGCGTGCATGTGAATAATTTTGTTTGCATAAAGATCAAATTTTTAGTTTGTTACACATATACTGAACTGTAACCCAAGATAGTAGAACAAATTAACAATAATCCAATCTAATTACATGTGTTTTCTCCTTCGAAGCAGTATTTGCAGCAATTGAAACCTGAACAACCAACCAGTATCATAATTCAAGCTGTAGCAATATTAACATAATCTAAAACAAAAATGGTGTGTGAGTTTGATTTGCGAGTGTTTGATTGGTTAGAGTTATGTGTGTGTGTGTTTGTGCATGTATTGTGAGTGTTGTGTGTCTGCATGAGAAGTAGAGAAATATAGTCTTAGTAAGAAATACTTTCACACCTAAACTATTGTTTGGTTAGTAGTGGGTTAGTCATTGTCAAAGGTGGATAGGTCGGTACTGGATTGCATATCATTGAACTCTCTTAAATTTCTTCTTCATCCTTTTAAACCTTCTCTTCATTACTATACTTAATGTCCTCGTATCAATACGAACACACTTTGCCCAATGAGGAGAATGCACAACCACCTAAATTATTCACATAAATAATAAAATTAACATTATTTATATTATAGGAATAGTAAAGTTATTTTGATGCAGTGACATAAAAGTAGATTTACCTGATTACGTCGGCCCCATCCACAAAGGTCCATTGTATATACTCTATCATTTTCGTTGACAAATTCACTCCAATCCTACAAAGAATGAACCTCATTGTAAAATTAAAAGTTGAAATGTTGAAAAGATTACATAATTCAGTAGAAATAAACTTGTTTAAACTATTCCATTTACTTGTCGTAAGAATATTATAACAAAATTTTTGGGTAAACAATATTTGTGGTGCAATTCGACCTATCTTTCGGAAGGAGGACAGTAATACGATCCGAAGATGTGCATCTAGATAGTGCCACATAAAGGTGTCCATGACTAAAAACAAGTGCCCGCGGATCAATCCCAACGAACTTGACAGATTGTCCTTGGGATTTATTGATTGTTATAGCATAAGTTAATCGAATAGGAAACTGACGTCTTGTCATTCGAAAAGGCAAGTCCAAAGATGTTGGTGTCAATGATATTCTCGGAATGAAGACTAAATTGCAAATTTTAGCTCCATTTAATATCCGAGCTTCGATTACCCTTGAGGCACATCTAACAACCATCAATCCCGTGTCATTACAAAGTCCATCTTTCGGTGCAATATTTCGTAACAACATTATTGGGCATCCAACTTTCAACTCCAATTTAAACGGTGGCAACCCTGAAGGATTCAGCGAGTTTAAGTACTCATTAGGATATCGATTTCTAATGGTATGATCAAGCTCATCACCTTCAGACATTTTATTTGCAGCTAAAAAAGTAATTGTTTCTCCCGGAGTAATATTCAATGCTACAGCATTTATATCACTGACGTCGTCATTGCGAGTAGATAAAATTGTCCGTTCAGTGAGAAAGGTTGGAGTCACTATACCAATCACATCCAATTGTGGATAGATTCTAAATATAAATTCAATTAGATTATGACACCGATTTATTGTAGATGGAAGTTGCACAATTTCTTGTGGATTAGTCCTAATCTAAAAAATAAAAGTATAATTATTCACAAAGTGAGATTTAAATCAAAGCATCATGTTATAAAAATTCAATTCAAGGTTGACTGAAATATTACCTCCATCAAGAATTGAGCAAAATTAGTATTTCGAACGTCTGTGCGGGTTAATCGCATGTTTAAACCCAGAGTCAAAACACATATATCTTTCCATAGCGAAGACCGTCTCAATGATGCACCCACAATTTGTAAGATCCCGAATTTTATGAAATAGAAGTATTCAATTTTTCTTATAATTATTATTCAGTAAATGGTTAAATTGATAAAAGGTTAAAGTTAAGGGTGATATATGAAAATTTTATAAAATAAGCAAGTGGTTATAAAATATTCATTATATCGGGAAATATTCGTTTGATCGGAGAATATTTTTTTTGTCTAAAAATATTCGTACGACGGCGCAGTCATTGCTGGACCCCACAACGGAATAACTGTCGGATATAGAAAGCGACAAAAATAAATTTTTTATAAAATAACGGTAAAATTGTTACCGTTAAACTATTAAAATACCTGGTGGTTAAAATATAGTAATACGCGGTGTTGCACAGTAACACACGGTATTGCAAAGTAATTCTAATTACTGATTCTTACGTAAGAAGACACTTACTCAATAATTATTACAGTAATTACTGTTCAATATTTTATATTATTGATTCAATAATTGCTACAATTGCATAATATTTTATGGGTTCAATAATTGCTATGTTGATATTTTATATCAATAATTGCTACGTTGATATTTTATATTATTGATTCAATAATTGTCACAGTAATCACTGCACGATATTTCACATTATCAAATCAATAATTTATATTATTTGAATAATATTATTAGACAGCATTATTGGCAATGTCTAGAAAGTTCTGTCTAGAAAAGGGGTTAGTTAATCTAATTGCACGCCAGTAAGGAGAAATCTTTATCGGAAAGCCCCTCTTTCCTGGGAACGACTTGGTTGTTATTATTGTGATTCTGTAATATTATTTGTGAATAATAATTAATTATTGATAAAAATGATAAGAAAATATTTATTCAATATGGATATAAATGGAGGAATTTTTAGCAAAAGTGATAATTGTTAAAAATTGATATTTTATCTTTTTTGATAAAATAATTCATTCAAATATATTATTATAATATAACGTTATAAGTTTATAATGTGATAATATAATAATATAATTTTATAATTTAAATGATAATATTTTTACAATAAAGTTATGATATATGAATAAAATGAGGAGGAAAAGAGCAAATTGGGTCCGGAGTATTTTTGTTACAAAAGCATGTTAAACAAGTGGGTGGGCCCCACTTATCCTTTTGTTGGTGTGTTTTTGGCTGATAAAAAACAAATTCAAAGAAGTGGTGCGGAGGTTTTTTATCAGTATATGTGTTTTGTCAGAATGGAGGCATGGAAAAATCATCCGTATGTAAATTTGGGTCATTTTTCGTTTGAAATTTGGAAAAACTTTCTTCTACAAAATTATAGAGAATTAAATTTCATATGGAATTGACATAAGGTTCGTATTTTTCTGATAAATGGGCTATTTATTATGAATTATTGAAGTTTCTGAATATTATTTAAATTTAAAACATGTGTGGGCCCCACTTGTCTTTTTAGGTTGTAAAATGATGATTTTTTTGTGGAGGCTTTGAATTGTTGGCGTGCTGCACGTTTTCAAAAATGTAAGGCTTGAAAATTCATCCATGGTTTCATTAGTCAACTTTGGTGTTCTGGCATTTTCCTATAAATAGGGTGCTTAGTTAGAAATAAAAATCACACCAGAATCAAAAAAATTTCTCTCTATAATGTTGAGTGTATTTCTTGTGAAGATAAGGGTATTTTGAGTGTTGATAATGGTGCAAGTTTTCGTCAGCATAATATTCGATATTCCAGTTAGATTCAGTATTCTACGGAGGTAAGAGATATCATTGTTGTAAGAGATGTTATTATGTTTCATGAAGGAGATTATTTTTCATAAATGATATTATTTTCGTAAATGATATTATTTTGCGTAAAGAATATTTTGATAAAGGATATTTTGATAAAGGATGTGATTTTATGCTCGTAAGGGGTATTATTGCTTTCGTATTCGTAAGGGATATCATTGTTGTAAGGGATGTTATTATGTTTCGTAAAGGAGATTATTTTTCATAAATGATATTATTTTTGTAAATGATATTATTTTCCGTAAAAGATATTTTGATAAAGGATATTTTGGTGAAATATGTGATTTTATACTCATAAGGGGTATTATTGCTTTTGTATTCGTAAGGGATAGTAAAAGATATTATTTTTCTCATAAAGGATGATTGTTTCCATTCAATATTCGTAAGGAATATTATTTTCTTCCATACTCTATAGTATGCAAGTAATAATATTTTATTTCAGATTCTTAAACTTAAACTTACTATAGTAAGTATTGCTTCTATAATTTCTAAAATGATTAGAAATCCTTGAGTTTTACGCTTCATCAAATATCATTTCACCGGAATATTAGTCTGAACTTTATTATGAAAATTTTACTTTTTTATGTCGGAGTTAGTATTCACGAGTTACTATTCACGAGTTACTATTTATGAATTACTATTCACGAGTTACTATTCATGGGTTATTATTCACGAGTTACTATTTACGGGGTACTATTCATGGTAAAAAAAAATATTTTTTTTGTCCAAATTACCTTTGATTTATGAATTCTTAATCTTGAAATTAGACCCATGTTTTGATCATATTGTTCTTATTATTATATATAATATTTTTATAATTATGGTGATGAAAGTTTTCTTTGACTTGAGTGTAAAAATGGGTAGATTATTGGTATAACCATAACTACGGGTTCTCTTTGGCCAGTAGTGCAAAGATGAATTGTTGACTGGTATGATCATGACCATTGAGTTTATAATTGAATATCTTTAGCTTAAGTGCAAAGGTGAATTGATCAACATAGTTATAAATGTTGTTTCTATAAATTCTAAAATGATTAGATATTTCTTTGAGATTTGAATATCTTTGGCTTTAGTGCAAAGAATTTATTGATTTATAAATATCTTTAGCCTGTAGTGCTTAGATGAACTAGTGATGAATATCTTTGGCCTGTAGTGCAAAGATGAGCTGTTGATTTATGAATATCTTTGGCCTTTAGTGCAAAGATGAACTATTGATGAATATCTTTGGTCTGTAGTGCAAAAATGAGCGGTTGATTTGTGAATATCTTTGGCCTGTAGTGCAAAGATGAGCTATTGATGAATATCTTTGGCCTGTAGTGCAAAAATGAATGATTAATTGTTGAATATCTTTGGCCCGTAGTGCAAAGATGGATTGATTAGCATGATTATAAACAGGAACTGTGATTTGGTATAACCATGATCTTTGGTGTTTCTGGTAAAGACAAGTGATGAAAATTATCTTCGTCCTGGGTGCGAAGAGGAATTTAGTAACACAATTATGATTATGAATTATTCACATGATTGTAGACAGGAACTGTTGATTGATGTTACAGGATAAAACATTGTTGGTGGACTTTTAACATAGAGAAGATAATAGACATTATGGTCTATTTGACTCTTCTAATGGATTGTTCGTTCCGCTGCAACTATGGTTGAAAGTTTTATCATCTACCATATGTTCTAAATCTCTGAGTTATTACTGACGAATGCTATTGATAATTTGATTATCTTTAGCTATTATATTTTTTACTGGGCTATTTATGCTCTCCCTTTTGCTTCACAATTCCTTTCAGGTAATAAGAGTGTAGCGGGGTCGAGCGGGGATAACAGGGGAGTAGAATGATGGTCGATAACTATTGGAGTTTCCCATAAAATTGTATAGAAATAATTTTATTGAGAACTTTAAATGTGTGTGTCGTATTTTATACGTCATTTAACAGTTGATTTTGGTGAACCAAATAGGGTGAGGTGAACCCAACTTTGGAAGAGTATTTTGCCACTATCGTACAAGATGTCTAATCACATACGACTTTGTGTTATCATAAAACAGGGTTGTGCACATCCACTTGGTGATTATATCTATGAGCACTATCTATATAATTTTGGCCTATAGTTGAAATATAAACCTCAGTTTGAGAAAATTGAGATAATTATATGGCAAGAGAATACCCACCATTGGAATGAGCATGATAGTAATCTTCTCGTTCATCTTTGGGGTCTATTGGGTCAACCAAGGTTAATTCTCATGTCCTATAATATCTATTATAACTTAGATGTATGGCTGCCCATGTACGAAGCTTTCCTTGAGCATTTTTTTCAAAGATTTTAATTCCTAAAACAGTTATTGACTGTACTTTTATGTAACGTATCATTGATAAGGAGGGTGGGTACTGTATTCGTATTAAAACTCACACTTTATGTGTGGTCGTTTTGTGCACGACAATTTGATATAAAAGATTTGTATTTTGATTTTGTACCATGTATTTCTTGGTGACTCAGAATGGGTTGTGGATTGGACCTATTTTGGGGGCGTCATAAATGGTATCAGAGCTTAGAGATATGGTCGCTGGCGGAGATCCAAGTCTAGAACTAGGAGGGGAGAGACAAGTAATATACTTCGCTAGTGTGTGATTTACCTAAGCTGAAATTTCTTACTTGATAAGTTGACAAATTGTGATATGTCAATTAACCTTTGTTTTGAAGTTGTATTCTAGAATGAGCAATGGAGAAATCATGATACAGAAGAAATGATCGGGAAGATAGAATCTGGAATGAAAGCAAGGTATCCTCACCTCTTCGAATTACCAGGTACGTAAATTTTGGGGATGAAATTTCATAAAGAGGGGAGATTGTAAGATCCCGAATTTTATGAAATAGAAGTATTCAAATTTTCTTATAATTATTATTCTGTAAATGGTTAAATTGATAAAAGGTTAAAGTTAAGGGTGATATATGAAAATTTTACAAAATAAGCAAGTGGTTATAAAATATTTATTGTGTCGGGAAATATTCGTTTGGTAGGAAAATATTCTTTTTGTCGGAGAATATTCGTACGACAGCGCAGTCATTGGTGGACCCCACAACGGAATAACTGTTGGATATAGAAAGCGACAAAAATAATTTTTTTATAAAATAATGATAAAACTGTTACCGTTAAACTATTGAATTACTTGGTGGTTAAAATACAGTAATACGCAGTGTTGCACAGTAGCACACGGTATTGCACAATAATTCTAATTATTGATTCTTACGTAAGAAGGCACTTACTCAATAATTGTTACAGTAATTACTGTTCAATATTTTATATTATTGATTCAATAATTGCTACAATTGTATAATATTTTATTGGTTCAATAATTGCTACGTTGATATTTTATATCAATAATTGCTACGTTGATATTTTATATTATTGATTCAATAATTATCACAGTAACCACTGCACGATATTTCACATTATCAAATCAATAATTTATATTATTTGAATAATATTATTAGACAGCATTATTGGCAATGTCTAGAAAGTTCTGTCTAGAAAATGGGTTAGTTAATCTAATTGCACGCCAGTAAGGAGAAATCTTTATCGGAAAGCCCCTCTTTCTTGGGAACGACTTGGTTGTCATTATTGTGATTCTGTAATATTATTTGTGAATAATAATTAATTATTGATAAAAATGATAAGAAAATATTTATTCAATGTGGATATAAATGGAGAAATTTTTAGCATAAGAGACAATTGTTAAAAATTGATATTTTATCTTTTCTAATAAAATAATTCATTCAAATATATTATTATAACATAACATTATAATTAGTGTATAATGTGATAATATAATTTTAAAATTTAAATGATAATATTTTTACAATAAAGTCACGATATATGAATAAAATGAGGAGAAAAAGAGCAAATTGGGTCCGGAGTATTTTTGTTACAAAAACATATTAAATAAGTGGGTGGGCCCCACTTGTCCTTTTGTTGGTTTGTTTTTGGCTGATGAAAAATAAATTCAAAGAAGTGGTGCAGAGGTTTTTTATCAGTATATGTATTTTGTCAGAATGGAGGTATGAAAAAATCATCCGTATGTAAATTTGGGTCATTCGGAATTTGAAAAAACTTTCTTCTACAAAGTTGTAGAGAATTAAATTTTATATGAAATTGATATAAGGTTCGTATTTTTCTGATAAATGGGCTATTTATTATGAATTATTGAAGTTTCTGAATATTGTTTAAATTTAAAACATGTGTGGGCCCCACTTGTCCTTTTGGGTTGTAAAATACTGATTTTTTTGTGGAGGCTTTGAATTGTTGGTGTGCTGCACGTTTTCAAAAATGTAAGGCTTGAAAATTCATCCATGGTTTCATTAGTCAACTTTGGTGTTCTGGCATTTTTCTATAAATAGGGTGCTTAGTTAGAAATAAAAATCACACCAAAATCAGAAAATTTTCTCTCTATAATGTTGAGCGTATTTCTTGTGAGGATAATGATATTTTGAGTGTTGATAACGGTGCAAGTTTTCATCAGCATACTATCCGATATTCCAGTCAGATTCAGTATTCTGCCGAAGTAAGGGATATCATTGTTGTAAGGGATGTTATTATGTTTCATAAAGAAGATTATTTTTCGTAAATGATATTATTTTTGTAACAGATATTATTTTGCGTAAAGGATATGTTGATAAAGGATATTTTGGTAAATGATGTGATTTTATACTCGTAAGGGGTATTATTGCTTTTGTATTCGTAAGGGATATCATTGTTGTAAGGGATGTTATTATGTTTCGTAAAGGGGGTTATTTTTCATAAATGATATTATTTTTGTAAATGATATTATTTTGCGTAAATGATATTTTGATAAGGGATATTTTGGTAAAGGATGTGATTTTATACTCATAAGAGGTATTATTGCTTTCGTATTCATAAGGGATGGTAAAGGATATTATTTTTCTCGTAAAGGATGATTGTTTTCATTCAATATTCGTAAGGAATATTATTTTCTTCCATACTCTATAGTATGTAAGTAATAATATTTCATTTCAAATTCCTAAACTTAAACTTACTATGGTAAGTATTGCTTCTATAATTTCTCAAATGATTGGAAATCCTTGAGTTTTGCGCTTCATCAAATATCAATTCACCGGAATATTGATCTAAACTTTATTATGAAAATTTTACCTTTTCATGTCGGAATTACTATTCACGAGTTACTATTTATGGGTTACTATTCATGAGTTACTATTCACGAATTACGATTCACGAGTTACTATTCATGGGTTACTATTCATGAGTTACTATTCACGAGGTACTATTCACGATAATATATATATATATATATATATTTTTTTTTCCCTGTCCAAATTATCTTTGATTTATGAATTCTTAATCTTGAAATTAGACCCATGTTTTGATCATATTGTTCTTATTATTATATATAATATTTTTATAATCATGGTGATGGAAGGGTTCTTTGACTTGAGTGTAAAGATGGGTAGATTATTTGTATAACCATAACTATGGGTTCTCTTTGGCCAGCAGTGCAAAGATGAATTGTTGACTGGTATGATCATGACCATTGAGTTTATAATTGAATATCTTTAGCTTAAGTGCAAAGGTGAATTGATCAACATGGTTATAAATGTTGTTTCTATAAATTCTGAAATGATAAGATATTTCTTTGAGATTTGAATATCTTTGGCTTTAGTGCAAAGATGATCTGTTGATTTATGAATATCTTTAGCCTGTAGTGCATAGATGAACTAGTGATGAATATCTTTGGCCTGTAGTGCAAAGATGAGCTGTTGATTTATGAATATCTTTGGCCTTTAGTGCAAAGATGAATTATTAATGAATATCTTTGGTCTGTAGTGCAAAAATGAGAGGTTGATTTGTGAATATCTTTGGCCTGTAGTGCAAAGATTAGCTATTGATGAATATCTTTGGCCTGTAATGCAAATATGAATGCTTAATTGATGGATATCTTTGGCCCGTAGTGCAAAGATAAATTGATTAGCATGATTATAAACAGGAACTGTGATTTGGTATAACTATGATCTTTGGTGTTTCTGGTAAAGACAGGTGATAAAAATTATCTTCGCCCTGGGTGCGAAGAGGAATTTAGCAACACAATTATGATTATGAATTATTCACATGATTGTGGACAGGAACTGTTGATTGATGTTACAGGATAAAACATTGTTGGTGAACTTTTAACATGGAGAAGATAATAGACATTATGGTCTATTTGACTCTTCTAATGGATTGTTCGTTCCGTTGCAACTATGGTTGAAAAGTTTTATCATCTACCATATGTTCTAAATCTCTGAGTTATTACTGACGAATGCTATTGATAATTTGATTATCTTTAGCCATGATATTTTTTACTTGGCTATTTATGCTCATCCTTTTGCTTCACAATTCCTTTCAGGTAATAAGAGTGTAGCGGGGTCGAGCGGGGATAACAGGAGAATAGAAAGATGGTCGATAGCTATTGGAGTTTCCCATAAAACTGTATGGAAATAATTTTGTTGAGAACTTTAAATGTGTGTGTCGTATTTTATACGTCATTTAACAGTTGATTTTGGTGAACCAAATAGGGTGAGGTGAACCCAATTTTGGAAGGGTGTTTTGCCACTATCGTACAAGATGTCTAATCACATACGACTTTGTGTTATCATAAAACAGGGTTGTGCACATCCACTTGGTGATTATATCTATGGGCACTACTACCTATATAATCTTGGTGTATGGTTGGAATATAATCCTCAGTTTGAGAAAATTGAGATAAATATATGGCAATAGAATACCCACCATTGGAATGAACAGGATAGTAATCTTCTCGTTCTTCTTTGGGGTCTATTGGGTCAACCAAGGTTAATTCTCAAGTCCTATGATATCTATTATAACTTAGATGCTTGGCCGCCCATGTACGAAGGTTTCCTTGAGCATTTTCCAAAGATTTTAATTCCTAAAACAGTTATTGACAGTACTTTTATGTAACGTATCATTGATAAGGAGGGTGGGTACTGTATTCGTATTAAAACTCACACTTTATGTGTGGTCGTTTTGTGCACGATAATTTGATATAAAAGATTTGTATTTTGATTTTGTACCCTGTATTTCTTGGCGACTCAGAATGGGTTGTGGATTGGACCTATTTTGGGGCGTCACACAATTTGCTCGCGAATGCCTTTAGGAATAACAAGCAATATTTGTCGAAAGTCTCCACCTAGGACAACAGTGATACCCCCAAAAGGTCTTTTATCGTCTCTGATATCTTGAAGGGTGCGATCGACTGCCTCAACACAGTATTGATGTTGCATAGGAACTTTATCCCATATTATCAGCTTTGTTTTTCTAAACAATTCGACATGCATTGATTTTTTAGTGAACCCATATATTGAATTATCTAGGGTTTCCAAAGGAATACAAAATGTCGAATGTGCAGTGCGCCCCCTACCAATAACAACGATGCAATACCAGATGAAGCCACAATAACAACAATATGTCCATAGCTACGCAATTTGGTTGCAATGGTATTGTACAAAAACATTTTTCCCGTCCCAGCACCTCCACTCTAAGAGAAAGTAGTTGCTATGTTTTCACATACTGACGTTGTGACAGTAGTATAAGCAGCAAGTTGTGCATCATTTAGGCCGTAAACATTAATTTGTGCATTAGACTGTTGTGCTTCATTCTCAAGTTGTTGGTGCTCAAACAATAATCTATTTCCAACTACTAAAATTCTAATTTCCAGTTGGTTGTGGCATGGGTGGAAAGTCAACTAAACTCTTCCCTGACTCATGGAGCAATTGATTCATCAAATATAAGCCATAATCTTCAATATGATCATCAGTTGGATTCAAAATACCAAACTCAGTACGAATCATGTGGGCTAAATCATCACATATATGTGCTGAGAATTGCTTCCACAATGCAAATGAATGCAATGGAAAGCATTATGTTAGAATTATAGCAAATAGTCTCCTTAATTGGTATCCCGTTCTCATAATTGCAACCTCTTGAAGACATTATATCCATTCTTCATCATCTTCAAGAAGTCCTCTTGCAACACATGCTGACTTGAATGTATCATGCATAACATTATTTACCGTGTGTAACCAGTCAAATGAAGTAGGTCCTCTGACAACAGTTAGAAGCAAACACAAATGAAACTGCTCACCTTAATTAGGGCTAGCAAAGTACATTCTACCAATTGCATAACCCCTTTGTCTTGGAGTCCATTTATTGATAGATTTATTCCAAACAAATTTTTGTTGAAATTCCTGATAAGTTAATACACGGGCAGATTCATTTGTAGCACAACAATCAAAAAAGCCAGTTAAAGTTGTTTCTTGATGTGCACCTTTAGAAAGGATCGTATCAAAAGATTCAGCAGGGTTAAAGAACACACGATGCATCCCAGGCAAATGAAGTGCCAGTCTTACAACTGACGGAATCTCTTCATGTAAAGGATTACCAAACAATCGCCACGCAGCTTCTGGAGGTCCAATATACCTAGCATCAAGATATTGTTGGATCTTATTAATTCCTCCAAGTACCATTGTTGCGCGATCATGTCCTTTATAAATATACTTGTGAATGTATTTTACTCATCTGATTCCTGCACAAACTTCAACATTGATATGACAGTTGAACATTCTTGATAAATACGGATTATGTGGCACAACGTCTCTATTATCAATTTCTTGCCCCCTCACGATGTACTTCTGACCAGTATTACGACGACGATAGACAGGATATCCATCGGAGTCCATACTTGTTGATTCAACAAATGATCGAGGGTACCGCTTGGTACACACCCCATTTTCCATACATGGTGCTTGTGAATTTCAAGCACCACATGGTCCGTGTACCATGCAACCTATGATTGTTTCAAAAAGCAATGGGTCAGTTTGACAATCCAAAAATTTAGCACACACTACTCTGTCCACTTGAGCACATGTTTGAATTTTATCTGAACCATGAAGGAACAAAAGTGCATGCATGTGCGGTAACCCCCTTTTTTGGAATTCAATTGTAAAAACATGCGCCACTTTTCTACCAAAGACGTTGTTTGTTTCTATCTCCTTCATCAAAAAAATTCGCTTCAACTCAAAAATATGGGACACTAAATCAGGACGTTCAGTAGGGATCTGATTTGGCAATAGTGATTTAGTAATTTTAGGTTATTTGGGATTTGCTGTCATAGTTAGAAAAATATCTGGGTGTTGATTATACCGTGTGATAGCCATTGAATCTTGAAAATTTTCAAACATATGTCTTGCACTACCAGTGAACGAAGATGGCAACACCATTCGTTGACCAACTTGTTCAGGACCAAGTTCATCTGCACAAACATCTGTAAGACCTTGGTAAAGTTTTGCACGAAGCTTCGATTGATTCAACTTGTAGTATGTCGATCGATTTTTTTCAGTAGCGGCCCAAGCATCTACTACAAATTCCTGAAATAGTTTTTCAGCTCTCAAAATTGTTGAATACTCAGTGCCACGTTGGAACATACGATAACTGTAATATTGCAATTGTGTCAGTCGAGTAGATGAAGGTCCATCTTGGGAAGCATTCCAATGTTTCAAATCTGGATTCCATCCTAGCTCACCATAAGGGAACAATAACATATAATGCACTGGCAAATAGGCCGGATGACACTCATTAATTTGCATCAAACCATTATCTCCTCTCAAATGTAACACAATATCTCTCATTCCACTTGATTCAGTTCCATCTCCCGGTTATATTATCGCAATCTCATTGGTTGTTAGGAGATTATATCGACGACGGTTTGTTACAGAACTGTAGTGAAGATAGGCTGGTAAATTCACCCCCGTCAATTCCAATTCACTTAAAATTATGTGAGCCTGCCGAAATTTCATAGGAAATGGATTTACTTGCAATAAACAATCTTGTATGGTTTTCAAAACATCTCTTCTCAAGTTAGGATTTTTGTTGCTGCGAACATCTAAAGCAGAATTAGGACCATAAATGTACAATTGAGAGTAAATTGGTTCACACCCTGGCTGTGGCATAAGCGATCGTGTTCGATGGCATAATTCTCCATGGATGGTGAATGTTCTAGGCCCCCTCCCAACAATTAATCTGTCATCCAAAGTAGCACCAAGACTCGTAAACGCATTAGCTGCATTATACTCTCGTGTGTGCTGACGAAATGATTTTGATTGTTCATCATTGTTGTCATACAATGCTTTAAGCATTAAAGGAGGTGCAATAAGTGGAGGTAGTCTATTTTTTCCTTATAAACAACATTTACCAAAGAGAGGATTTGATACAGATAATTTTGTTAATTTTTCAGTAAGCCAATGTAAGGCAGAACAATGAGGATATGTTCGATTCATCAAGCCGAGGGAATGACGATCTGGAATTTCATGGTTTCGAGGATTAAATGCAACATCCATAGCTACACCTTCTACTGTGTAGGCACTACAGAAAAATTATAGATGTCATATAATTTTATTATATAAATTGAATACAAATTTAAAAGGAGAACATGAATAAGACATCAAGTGTGAGAATAAAAAATAAAAACTTATAGCAAACACTTGGTGCCTTCATTCGGATTTCGCATTTGTTGGAACATGTTTGTCATATATGATGCCCCTGGGGAACATGGGGAGAATGGTTTCAAGAATGTTGTTATGCTTTTGTATAGGTTTTGAGGCGGCAAGTCTTGGAGCATGGTAGTTACAGACGACACCCTTGAGATATTTGTTGGTGTGCCTTCTTCAAGATTTTGAAGAGGATTTTCTTGATTCATGATGGCCACAGACAACCACTGTGAAACAATTGTTGCAGTGTCTTCATTAAGATTTTGAAGCAAGGTGGTTGACGATGACTCTAAAACATTTGTTGTCACTATACTGTCTGTTACAGGATGTGAAATTTTGGTAGACAAAGTCATTGGTTGAAGGCGGGACCTTTTTATTTGATTCTCGTTCTAGGCATGTTAGGCGACAACGACTCAGTGGTAAAGAAGGAAAAAATCTAGGCTGAACGGGGGCACAATGTTTTGATCGCTCTCTTTCGTGACGTGTAAGTTGTCCCAATTGACGTTTGGAGCACTCATTTTCTTTCCCAGCATAACATATTTCTGGAGTAAGCTTTGCACATTGCGGCAATGTTGATTTTGATATAACATTATAGTTTGGTGCCTAAACCACAAGCTCATAAAAAATTAATTATTATTTTGTTGATTTAACGTATATCGTATCGTTTTCCACTTTATATATATAGCAACGTGAGGTAACTTGACAATAAAGTGTTGCATTAACAGAACTATCTACCCAACCATTTATCAACATTATAATTATAATAAAGTTTTTGTTTGAAGCAAAAATAAAACATCATAGCCGCAGTTGCATCCAACACATTGTTCTATTGTAATATGCTAGATTAATAACATATTGAGTTTAACAGCTTGAAAGGTATGCTATAAATAAGATCAAAATTACTGGAAAAGGTTGAGGTTTCACTATTGATCGATGCTTCAAATTATGGAAGGTTCAAACAAATTTAGAGTTTGAAAAAATGGGACCCAACAAAAGATTCAAATTATATGGCATAACAAAAGCTTAAAGGCTACAAAGCAACATTAAGATTAAGAAACAAAAACTGTCAACTACAGAAATTGTAAAAAATAAAAAATCATAGTTCCTCAATAATTCAATTGTATACAAAGAATAACACGAAAAAAAATAAGTAATATTAAATGAGACAAACCAAAAACATGTTGACAATCAAACGTTCTACATAAAACGAAACTTAATTTTTTTTAAATTCAATAACAACCAAATTCATTGTAAAAACAGAGAGAAAAGAAAAAGATTAAAAGTGATACCAGATGACAATCTTTATTTTTTGTTCCTTGGCTAGAAGAGGTTGATTTTTGTTTTCCCTTAAATTTGGCATTCGCCAAAGCATCAGACCTTTTTTTCTCCTTCTGTGTAAGAACACGATAAAAAAAATAAGTAATTTTAAATGAGACAAACCAAAAACATGTTGACAAATCAAACGTTCTACATAAAACGAAACTTAAATTTTTTAAATTGAATAACATCCAAATCCATTGTAAAAATAGAGAGAAAAGAATAGGATTAAAAGTGATACCAGTTGACAATCTTTATTTTTTGTTCCTTGGGTAGAAGAGGTTGATTTTTGTTTCCCCTTAAATTTGACATTCGCCAAAGCATCGGACCTTTTTTTCTCCTTCTGTGTAAGAACACGATAAAAAAATAATAATTAATAATTGAGACAAACCAGAAACATGTTGACAAATCAAACGTTCTACATAAAACAAAACTTAAAATTTTTTAAATTCAATAACATCCAAATCCATTGTAAAAATGGAGAGAAAAGAATAGGATTAAAAGTGATATCAGTTGGCAATCTTTATATTTTGTTCCTTGGCTAGAAGTGGTAGATTTTTCTGTCTCCTTAAATTTGGCATTCGCCAAAGCATCAGACCTTTTTTTCTCCTTCTGTGTAAGAAAACACTACTTAAAAGCAGAAAAAAATAATGAATGAGACATAGGTGTGAGTATACACTACCTCGCGTATACGGAGACAATTTAGTTCATACTCATTGCGAAATACCACTCCTACATTATTATGACGAAGTCTTCGAACCTGTAGACAAAAAACGTTGAATAGTAAATAAGTTGATAAAATATAAGATAAAAAGTAGGAAAATGATTAGTAATAAAAAATTATCATACCGTATTTTCTAGGTCGTCATCCATCTGTCACGACATTAATGAAAATAAAATAAAATAAATAAGTTATTAAAAAAATCAATAAGATCTATTTAGAGAGAGTTAATCAGATGATAAACTTACACTATCAAATATAACAACATCATCCATTGGTCGATGTTTGTGTTGTTGAAATGATTGTAGCTACATAGTAAATTTCATAAGATATGGATAATGAACATCAATTATATAATACATACACAAAAGTACATACACATCCAATTCCCATAACCAAAATTAAGGAAAAAGACAACCCAAAGTAGCCTACAAAATTCACAAAATGAACACTCAATAATAACCAACTCAACATCCATTCCATCCTAACATTCATAATAAAACAAAATGGATACCCATAAAAGTGCCTATAAATCATCTATAAAAATGGATACCCAGAAATAAAACTTACATCATAGTACACCTTTACTTGAGTATCTAGCTTTGACCTCCAACTTTGAAAATCCTAAGGGTAAAATCATTAAATAAAACTATGTTAGAAATACATGTGAATGAGGAAATTAAAAAAAGAGTAAGAATGCCTGATCCAAAATATATCCTACAACCTGAGACAAATTATTACACAGAAGATAGTATTGATGTATATTAAATCAAATTCTACCTCTTTAAAAAAATAAACCCAAATCGTTTCATCTTAAATTCACTTTACCTTAGAAGCAACCTAAATAAAATTTTCAAATCACATGTTTTTCTCTTACTTCAGAAGAGTTTTACAACAAAATATATGATCCAGATTTTAATTCAATCACATGTTTTACCCTTCCATTCCTCTAAATAATTTTTCTGTTATATTATTTGATTCTAGTTTTCTAGAAAACATAGTAAACAATTTGGATAACATATCCTCTTTCTATTTTTATGTACATTACACTTTATTTTAGCAAAAAATTGAAACAATATCCACAAACAGGCGTCTAATACTTTCCTTTTTAAAAACTTATTTTTTTAATATACATATATATATATATATATATATATATAATTTTGGGGGGAGGGTTGGGGTTGGAGAATTTATATTTAATGTTCTTCACATGGCATCCCACAGGTACTACCACTTACTCATTCTCACTACAGCCAATCATCTAAAATCTCGGCTTGATTATTAGATTCCATTTCTATTCTCATCACCATTGATCAGTTTATCTCATTACAAATGTGAGTCAAACTAAAATATAATACTCTTTCTTTTGTCATATATTAAGTTCCAAGTTCACACTATTCAATAATTTCAACCATTTATGCTAGCGGTTTAAAAAGATATGGAAGAGCAGAAGATAAAAATATAAGTGAAAGTTCAAAATCTGAGGTTCAATTATAGAGGTTGAATTGGAGAGGACAGTATGCCAGTAGCTTCATGGAAGATACAGGGGCTATGCAACATTAACGACTTCCATTTTTAAAACAAAAAATAGAAGGGAAAAGTGAATTTTGATTCAGAAGAACTATATGACAGATGGAAACTACATAGGTCCATCAAATACTGGATGATTCAAGATAAAAAAAAAATTTCAAATTAGTTATTCAGAGAAGTGCAAAACCTAAAATAAACCCACAATAACAAAAATTGCATAGAGGCGAACAGGAAGAATAATATACATTGAGAATTTGAGATTCGACGGAGAAATTGTAGAGAGAATGAGGATATACCTGAAGGCGGGGAAAGCTCAAAGACCGATTTGGGGGAGGGTGAAAGCAATTGAGAAGAACACCGACTTTACCTTGATCCTATAAGAGAAATAAATTAAAATATAAACTACCCTCCGCTCCAAAAAGAAAAGGAATTGGGAAAAGGAAAGAATGGCAAAAAAGGAAAATGATCCTAATGATAGTAAGTCCAATATGCATAACTCTAACATCAAGTAAATTGCTAAAATAAGTGTAATGTACTCATAACTAAGCTCTTATGTTTCAAAATCTCAGTTATTATTCCTCACTATTTTGAGTTCCATACAAAACCTCTAAGGTAAACCCAAGACTTTATAGCATCAAGCTTTACCTCTACTACGTGAGTGTTTTACAAAAAGAATAGAAATGTTTATATTTTGGATTAAATAATTGCATTTTTACATTTGAAACAAAGAAAGCCCTAAATTCCTAACTCCAACCAAAATCGTTTGCATGCAAAGAATTTAGGAGTGTTGTCAAACTCAGTTTTGGTAATCAAAACATAAAATAAAAAAATAAAAAAATAAAAAATAAAAAATACTTGCTAGAAGCACCTTGTTAAGAAAAGAAAAAATAAACTCCAAAGGTTGAAAGATTAAACAATGAATCTTAGGCCCGGACTTAATGCCAATTACATATTAAAACCCCAACCAAGTACGAATCTCTGCAAACACTTAAGGGATAAGAGCATTTACCAACAATAGAATTTCCACCATTCCCAACAGTCAACTAAATCACTAAAACAATGACAAACAAAACCATATATTCCCCTAAAACCTCTTTTCAACAGTATATAGTTGTTTTTGTCTTCGGTATTAGTTCAATTTCATTATATCCAACCAAATTTGGATTACCAACTACGTCAACCAACTGAAATGTTTAATTACCCATATAAATTAATACAAAAAATAGTAAAAAAATAATTCAATATGTGACAATTATAGAGAGAGGGAGAGCACCGTGGAAGCTGAAATAGCTTTAAATTGACTTCAGAAATAGAGTGGACTATCTATTGTCGGGAATGGAGCTGAAAATGAGATTGATGAAAATGATATACACATTTTAATACACCAGATCTCAACATTATATATACATATTTTAATTTCTTTAGCAAAGAATTTCAAAATAAAGGGATATACACATTAGATGAAGATCAAGGATATACACATTTTTTTTCCAGGTGAAGCTCAACAAAGCCCAGCCCTCGCACCAAAAAACAAAAAAGCAAACCCCAGCCCAACATCATGAAATACAAATTAATTAGGGGTAAAAGAAAGTCCTTCAAATATGGTTCACCCAATTCATGATCAAAGCTTAGATGTAAAGGGGAGGAATAAATTAATTAGTTCTACAACATAAAAAGAAGAGAACAAATTGACTTACTTTTGATTGGTGAAATGATGGAATGGCAACCATATTGCTTCTTCGTCAGATTTACCCAGCGAGGTAACCTTTTACTGATACAGGTTGAAGACAGATGGGTCGGAGGTTATTATCAAAGGACTGCAGAATTTCAAGCCCCAACACAGTCAGGGCACTAAATCAAAACTCTATTTTACAGTATTATTACAATTCCATAGCAGCATCGCAATAAAAGCTAATAGAACGAAAGACAAAATCTAGGGTATCGTCTCCTAGAGTTGATTTGAATCGAATCCGTGAAGCATAAGGTATCGTCTCCTATGTCGTTAAAGACAAAATCTAGGGTATCGTCTACTAGAGTTAAGTTGTGAAATGTAAGTAACCTAGGGGTCGTCTCTTAAGGTCAAGTCATGGAATTTAGGGTGTCGTCTTCTAGAATCGTCAAAGTATTGGTGGGTGTATTATCTTGGAAGCAACTTTGAGTTTCTTTGAACCTATTCACGAAGAATTTGATTTGAAGGAAAGTTTCATTTTACCTTCATTTGACAAACTTTTTGGTGTCGTTTAAGAAAAAATTGTTTTAA